>JAMXBD010001328.1:0-400401 GCA_024138025.1 Combretum micranthum
TCTTCCAACCAACCTCTGGTATCTTTCCTTATCAATGGATTTCCTACTCCTGCTTGCATTTTGTGATTACTATCAATGGGCGATTTAGCTAGTTTACAACCTGTCATGCCAGTCTCCTTTAAGAAATCAAGGATATACTTCCTCTGAGAAATAAAGATTCCTTTTCTTGATCTGGCAACCTCAATTCCTAAGAAGTGCTGCAATTTTCCTAGATCTTTGATTTCAAATTCTTGTGCCAATAGCTTCTTTAATCTAGCCATTTCTTCTCTATCATCTCTTGTTATTACTATGTCATCCACATAAATAATTAGAAGAGTAAGTTTACCCCTTTGATGTTTTATGAAGAGAGTATGATCAGCATTGCTTTGTTGGTAGCCAAAGGAGATCATGGCTTTGCTGAATCTATCAAACCAAGCTCTAGGGGACTGTTTTAGTCCATATAAGGCTTTCTTCAATTTACATACCTTTCCTTGACTTTGTTTATTATCAAAACCAGGATGGATCTCCATATACACTTCCTCTTCCAAGTCCCCATGAAGAAAAGCATTCTTCACATCAAACTGTTGTAAGTCCCAATCAAGATTAACTGCATAGGATAACAAGATTCTGATAGAGTTCATTTTAGCAACGGGGACAAATGTCTCTTGGTAATCCACTCCATAAGTTTGAGTGAATTCTTTAGCTACCAATCTAGCTTTGAATCTCTCAATTGAACCATCAGCTTTATGCTTCACATTGAAGACTCATTTACAGCCAACCAATTTCTTATCTGGTGGAGGAGTAACAAGTTCCTAAGTCTCATTTTTGGACAAAGCCTTCATCTCTTCAATCATAGCTTGCTTCCACTTAGGATTTGTGAAAGCTTCCTACTAATTTGTGGCATAAACACAGAGGAAATAGACAAAGCAAAAACTCTATAGGATGGAGACAAGGAATCATAGGAGACAAAGTTACACAGAAGATGTTTAGTACACGACCTAACTCCTTTCCTATGAGTAATAGGCAAATCTAACTCATTAGGAAAGGTAGATAACTCACAAGTAGAGGAGGGCTCTATAGATTGCATGATGGCTTCTTCTGCCCTGTTTCTTCTGGAATCCCTCAACAAATCAGGTCTATCTGAACGCCCAATGATCTCCCCCTGAACTCTTTCTCTAATTTCACTCTCCTTTATGTCATCAAGAGGTCCCACAATCATGGGACTAGGAAAAATTACCTCTTCCTCCTCATTACTCTCCTCCTGAAGAGGTAATGAGGGATTATTGCTAAAATAGGGTTCAAACTCTCAAAAGGTAACATCCATACTGACAAAAAATCTCCTAGAGGGAGGATGATAGCATTTATAACCTTTATGTGTAGGAGAATACCCAATGGACACACATTTAAGAGCTCTAAGGTCAAGTTTCCCAGCATTTCTAGTGTGGACAAAACAGACACAACCAAATACCTTTGGAGAAACAGTGTATTCATTCTTATCCTTTAAAGCTTCTAAAGGACTTTGAAAATCAAGAGTTTTAAGTGGCATTCTGTTGATAAGGTATGCAACCACTAGAATAGTATGCCATAGTAAGGTTTTGGCAAATTCATTGTGAATATAAGAGATTTGGCCACTTCTAACAAATGTCTGTTTTTCCTTTCTGCAACCCCATTTTGTGCACTAGTGTAAGGGCAACTAGTTTGATGTATTATCCCATTGGACTCTAAATAAGCACTAAATTTTTTATTCATGTATTTTGTGCCATTGTTTGTTCTCAGGATTTTTATCTTGGTATCAAATTGAGTGCAAATCATCTTGTGAAATACTGAAAGTAGGAGAAAACTTCACTTTTGGCCTTTAACAAATATACCCAAGTCATTCTTGTGCAATAATCAATAAAAGTAACAAACCATCGACTACCAGACAAATAGATTATTTGTGTAGACATCAGAATGGATAGTCATAAAAGGAATAGTACTTTTATTATTATTTAAAGGATAAGAGTTTCTAGTGTGCTTGGCATACTTACAAGCGTCACAAAACAAAGATTCCATCTGAGTTCTCAAGAAAAGACTAGGATATAACTTCTTTAACACAAAAAATGATGGATACCTAACGTTATGCCACTGCAAAATTTCTTGATTTACATCCTTATTATCTCCAAAAAAAGCTTGACCAGAGTCTTTAGTCCCATTAAACATGTACAAGCCATCATGTAATCTACCACTGCCAATCCTCTTCTCAGTTTGAAGATCTTGAAAAACACAATGATCAGGGAATAACATAATTTTATAGTTAGGTCTTTAGTGATGGAACTAATAGATAAAAGATTAATAAGAAAGTTAGGTGTAAAGACCCGCCATCACCCCTATGATAAAAACAGTGATAACAGCTCCCCAACCACATATAGTTTGCAAAAATATATGTAAGTTGTCCTAGAAGAAGTGTTTGAAGTATTATTTGCCTAAACCCATAGTGTCTTAACTAATAAATTTGAAAACTATTGATTTTTGTAAAACTTGTAATAAAAACACAACATCATATTTATCATATATTACAAGGGAAATGAGTTCTAGATATACATATAGTTAGGTTTAGATATTACAAACAAAGGCTTCTTACAAGCCTTATATAAAGATACAAAAGGTAATTCAACCTATATCATTTAATATAAACATCAAAAGATTCCATAACTATTCTATTACAAAATAGAAATTCCATCCTGGTCCATAGTCATATCTAATCCTCTAGGTCATCTAGGAAATCCTCAAAGTCGGTACCATAACCCATATTTGCGTAAAACTCATATTGATCGTCACCTAAAATAGTTAAAATATGAGCCAAAGGCTCAGTACACAAGTACCGAATACAAATGTGAAGTGATCCACACATACTTAGACTAAATGCAAATGTAACAGTCATTAGATTATTAGTTAGTCTTTAATTAGTCAAACAACACTGGAGTATTCAAACTCGATCAACAGGGATTTATGGGAGAACCTAAGTAACGATCATGACGCTCAAGGTGTTGATATAAGTAGCTCGGATACTTATATCTCCTAGATGATTTTATCCAAAACAAAAAAGTAATCTCATCTAGGGTTCTCGATCGTTTCTCGACTTTACTTAACTCAATCCATAATATCACATAATTCAAGTGTTCCCATAAACATTGAATTAAATCATATTATATCCTTTCAAGAGTACGCAAGTATTATAGCGATACCAAATACCCTATCAATTACCCACTAAACCACTTATGAAAGTCATTTCAAAATGACAAGAGTGGTCTAAGTACCTAAAACTACCATGCCCCCAATCTGAGTAGGGTACCGCTCTTCGAACCAGATTCAACGATATAAAAGATACTCATACGAGCAATTATTAAATTTCCTTAATTTAAAGTAACATTAAATGATGTCTATCCTAAATAAAGAATCAAGCAAGTTACTACGTACCTGAAATAGCTCGGGAACTTATAGGGTTAGCCGAGCAAGGATCTATCGTTGTACAAAGAAAATATTAAATTTCTTACTTAGTTCAAGCATAACTCAACTAGTTTCATTCATAACCAATAAAAGAAATTCAAATAAATTATTATAAAGTCATAACATAGCATTTAAACATCATATAATGTCATACAATACTCAACAAATATTCAATTGATCATATATCAAGCTTTGGAAAATATTGGAGGAAGTGTTTTGAAATGGAAACTATAGGGGACACGCTGGCCTTCAACACCAGTGGCGTTGATCCAGTGCACTTTGCCTTAAAACTCAACTCTTGCCATCGCTGGCAGCGTTCAACAATACGCCAGCAGCGTTATAGTTTATGCCAGCGGCTTTGAGCAGGTGTAGACTACAACTCCAATTTTCCAAAATTTTCGAGAGTTCCACGGGATTGGTCCATACCCGTGGATACCCCCAACACTAGCAGCGTTGCCATGTACGCCAATAGCATGGGATCCTATGCCGGCAACCTATTGCCAGCGTAGACCCCTAGAACAAAATTACGTGATTTTCACGAATT
Organism: Combretum micranthum; assembly: GCA_024138025.1. Classification (NCBI taxonomy): domain Eukaryota; kingdom Viridiplantae; phylum Streptophyta; class Magnoliopsida; order Myrtales; family Combretaceae; genus Combretum; species Combretum micranthum. The sequence continues at coordinate 4,010 of JAMXBD010001328.1, forward strand.
CCTTTATTTTCTTTGTAAAATTTACACATTCAAAAATCCTCCAAACTCATTCTAAACTTCCCAAAACTTGTTATATGTTCTTAACACCATTCAACAAACACTAACTCCTCTTCAATCCATCAATCACTCAACTACAACATCACACAAAATTTGTATTTCCACTTTACATGCCCATTACACTACTCAACCCTTTGTCATCTTAATACAATCATTCCAACACTTCCAAATTCATATAAAATATATATTACGAATCCTCAGCAACATAACACTACTCAAACTACCATCAATGTATAAAAATCATTCTATCACCATTTAACATATAAACCCTATTCTAACAAAAGCACAACTTAAATACACATAAAGCAAGAGGAACACACTTACCATATGGACTTTGTGCTTTGGTTTAGGAGTCTTGTTGCAAGCCTTTGAGAGTTTAATTTATGGAAGATAAAGGATTTAATTATATATGGCCATGGGAGAGCTTTTGGAAGAGGAAAAATGGGGTTTTGAAACTTTTTGGTGTATGTTATGTTGGTCTAAAATTGTTGGATGAATTTTGCACTTTCAAAAGTTGATATTTATCCATTTGTTGACTTTAGTGGTTGCCCTAATTAAGTCCTTTAATTGGCTTGGCTTTGGCTAATTAATAAGCTTGCTTTTTGGTTAATTAAAGGTGGTCTTGGGCTTTATTTGCAACTAAAATTTTCTGCTAAAAGTTGGTTTAAATACATGCGTAATTTAACTTGTTTTAATCATATTTCATACATTCTAACTATCACGCCCAGAGGGGCACCCTAAACGTGGTAGTCCACTGTACACAATACTAAAGCCTATGAATGACTACCTCAGTCACGCAAAGACTTTCATATCATGTACAAGGTGTACATCACAACCAATGGAACGCATCGGAGTAGCGCAATTTATATTAATAATAAATAAGTAACAAGGCAAAGAGAATACTTATCATAAAACATAAACATATTAAATTACAATCCTTAGGCGTATATCCCTCTATTGTCTTCAAATAAATATCAATATAACACCAATCATATAAGTCATTAGATATAAAGAACCTTATAAAATTACTTCATCTTATGATTCCATTTCCTTCATAGAAGCTTAACATCCTTCAATGACTTCCTTAATGTTATGATCCTCAATTTAAGCCACGGGTATACATATTTCAACAAAATCTATAGGCGTATAAGCTACAACTAGCTTAGTGAGATATTCCTTTTCATTCGCACCATTTTTCAAACAAGTTCATTTAGATTTTCACACTATGCTATGCATACAATACAACAATCACGTGATTACGCAAATATATATAGTTATCCGGAAACCATATATAGAACGGATTTACCTTTCCGTATCGAAGGTTAGGGAATCGAGGCTGAAGATCCTCGATCTTCTACTGCTAGTCCCAGATCCTCACCTACAGCGTTCGGTTGGCTCGGCTCCGAACCTAGAGTCGCATTCCCAGGCGATTTGGATCCTCTAGAAAGGAATATGGCTCGTGTCACCGCACGATCACAGCTAATCCAACTCTACGTGTAGGAGTAGCAGCCTTCCGAAAGAGATGTGACCCGATGGATGCTATGCGTGAGTGTTTCATTTTTCTTAAGCCAAACTTTATTAAGGTTTATTAGGGGGTGATCAATCAATTTAGTAATTAATAAGCAGTCATACAAGTAAGTAAACAAAATTATTTAAACAAGCAGTTTGAAGTTATGATCTTAATTCTATTTCACACATAAACATAGAATCACATATATACTCATAATCCCGAATTTCCCAAATATATATCCATTTTTACCTTTTCTTAGTATACTAATGCTACTACTTTACAAGCACAAGCAAGGTAACGAAATTAAGAGAAATAACTCACTCGTCCATTTTGCAATCTTCTTAGTCGTAGTAATCATCGGGAAGGGTATTCTCGTATCCTTTGTTACCTAGACAAAAGAAATACCCGGGATGAGTATTTCGTAGAAATTCTACTTAAATTTTCTAATTATATCTCACTATGTTCGTCAAAATCGTATAGAATGAAATTCCAATTTAAAATGGCCATAACTTGCTTATTTAACTCGGAATTTCGCATATATTATACTGTTTTCTACCTATTCAAAAAAGATCTATCCATTTCTAAGGTTATCTTTGTCATATAAGGTCATTTGGGTTCTGAAAACATTGGGTACAGATTTAAAACGATATTTCTAAATTTTTGCAAAACCATTTTCGAACTCAATCTTCATTTTAAAGAAAATCCTTTTGTAACAATATATATATGTATAAATATAAATATATATTTGATAAATACTTTTGAGTATATAGGTAAGCTCACTTTATATGCAAAAATTCTAATGGTAGTGTTTCAACAATTTATTTCATAAAACAATTCATTTTGAGTTGTTAAAACTTTAACTTTGATAAATTCTTTTCAAGTATTTGAAGAAACTTTATATTTTCCTAAGTTGTTATAAATGAGTATATTCTTATTTTATTTTCTTCATTCTTTTTCCAAAAATAAGTAAATTTTCTTTTAATCTTAGTCTTTCATAAGTTTTACTTCTAGTGATGAAAGATCAAATTTATCAAAAGTGTATTAAGTTGTTGAAAACCTTTTTGTATTTATAATGGTTTTAGAAAATGAGTCTTGTCTTCTTATATTTATTATTTTAAAATATAAATTTTTGTTTTCTAAAACTTGTTCTTTTATTTCCTTTGAAAAGATTTTTCTTTATTGATATAAAACCCTTTATTTTTAATCTTATCTGCTTTTGTAATGGTTGTACTATGGGTGTATTGGGAAGGCTTATATGCATGTAAAAAGGGTTGAGCCAAACCCATGTGGGACAATCCTTCACGCCATGCGTAGCAGTGGTTCCCAAAAGGCTGTAAGCGAGACAGTCCTCCCGATAGGAACTCCGGGGTTTACAGATGAGGGCGATGCTACTGTGAAGTGGTAACGCTGGGTAAGCCACATGACTTACACCCAACCCTTTTTACATGCATATAAGCCTTCCCAATACCCATAGCACAACCATTACATATAGTCTGTAATGGTTGTGCTATGGGTGTATGTAATGGTTGTGCTATGGGTGTATTGGAGAGGCTTATATGCATGTAAAAAGGGTTGGGTGTAAGTCATGTGGGCTTCCCCAGCGTTACCACTTCACAGTAGCATCGCCCTCATCTGTAAACCCGGAGTTCCTACCGGGAGGACTCTCTCGCTCACAGCCTTTTGGGGACCACTGCTACACATGGCACGAAGGATTGTCCCACATGGGTTTGGCTCAACCCTTTTTACATGCATATAAGCCTTCCCAATACACCCATAGCACAACCATTACATCTTCACGCCATATGTAATGGTTGTGCTATGGGTATATTGGGAAGGCTTATATGCATGTAAAAAGGGTTGAGCCAAACCATGTGGGACAATCCTTCACGCCATGTGTAGCAGTGGTCCCCAAAAGGCTGTGAGCGAAAGAGTCCTCCCGGTAGGAACTCTGGGGTTTACAGATGAGGGCGATGCTACTGTGAAGTGGTAACGCTGGGGAAGCCCACATGACTTACACCCAACCCTTTTTACATGCATATAAGCCTCTCCAATACACCCATAGCACAACCATTACATATAGTCTGTAATGGTTGTGCTATGGGTGTATTGGAGATGCTTATATGCATGTAATGGTTGTGCTCTTTTTACATGCATATAAGCCTTCCCAATACACCCATAGCACAACCATTACAGACTATATGTAATGGTTGTGCTATGGGTGTATTGGGAAGGCTTATATGCATGTAAAAAGGGTTGGGTGTAAGTCATGTGGGCTTCCCCAGCGTTACCACTTCACAGTAGCATCGCCCTTATCTGTAAACCCCGGAGTTCCTACCGGGAGGACTCTCTCACTCACAGCCTTTTGGGAACACTGCTACGCATGGCGTGAAGGATTGTCCCACATGGGTTTGGCTCAACCCTTTTACATGCATATAAGCCTTCCCAATACACCCATAGCACAACCATTACAATGTAATGGTTGTGCTATGGGTGTATTGGGAAGGCTTATATGCATGTAAAAAGGGTTGGGTGTAAGTCATGTGGGCTTCCCCAGCGTTACCACTTCACAGTAGCATCGCCCTCATTTGTAAACCCCGGAGTTTCTACCGGGAGGACTCTCTCGCTCACAGCCTTTTGGGAACCACTGCTACGCATGGCGTGAAGGATTGTCCCACATGGGTTTGGCTCAACCCTTTTTACATGCATATAAGCCTCTCTAATACATCCATGGCACAACCATTACATATAGTCTCAAAAGATTAAAGAAAATAAAATATCAAGTATTGGGAATCTTAGCTTCATCAAGGTATCCTGGTCAAGTATTGGGAGCTTTAGTTTCATCAAGGCATCCCAAGACTAAGAATGGACTAGTCTCAAAAGATTAAGAAAATAAATAAAAGATTGTTTTGACTTGATATGGACAAGTCTAAGACTAGAAAAACTAGTCTTAAAGAAATAACATGAAATAAATAAATTACAAAGCATGAAATTAAATAAATAATAAGTGGGCTTATATGCTCTAATATATATATATATATATATATTAGTTATATATGAATAAGGAATTAGCATTATAACAACAATAAAATCAACATAACATAATAAAATAGGAAGTTTATGTACAAGAATAAAACATGAATATGTTGTTGCTTTTACTACTCATAGGAGTTTCACAACAACACCATAGTCATGTTAAGTTATATGACATGAGAAAATAAATGGTTGAAAGAAATCTTTACCTAAAATGTTTATGTGGTTTGAAGATGGTAGTGAATGTATTGTTATGTGGTTTATTGAGAAATGGCGGTTGTAGAGAGAAATTTTGTGAGTATTTGGTGAAAGAGAGTTTTAGTAGAGGAAAAATTTGTGGAGAGAGTTTGTGTAGTGAATTTGAGAGAGTTTTGGTAGTAGAATGAATTGTGTGAAAAAATGAAGGAAGAATGGGGTATTTATAGAATTTTGGAGTAAAAATTAGATGTAATTAAATAAATTGAAAAAGAAATAAAATGGAGATGAAGTGAGAGGGAGTGGTGGATGGCAAAGACATGGAATGAGAGAGAAATTTGATTAAAAATTAATTTTAGAAAAAAAGTGTAAGAGAAGTTTAGTTATATGTGGTGTAGAATTTTTATGGAAAAAGAAAATTGTAAGAAATAGGTATGTAGGTGTAAGAATATGTAGTAAGAAAAAGTAGAGATAGAGAAATAGTAATGAATAGTAGAAAAGTACTATGAATAGTAAACTAGACAATTAAAGTATCGATAGTAATAAAAATATGCGTAATAATGCGATATCTGTAATTTTTAGCTACCAAAAAATTATAAAACTGATATTTTTGAAAACTTTATATTTTTACGAATCTATAGGTATTAACGGACTATTTTTTTCCATCCGGTGTACCAGGGCACGGTTTTTGAAAACTGATCCCGTTCGAATCCAAAAGACACTAGAATTTTTCGAATATGATATTTTTAAGCTTCCCTATATTATTACGAACTATTATCAATAATTATTTTCATTTCGTTATCTAGGGTTTAAGAGCACAGGATTGCCGGATCTTAAACATTAGGGTTTGTTATAAGCTTTGTTGACTTTTAAGGTTCCGGTTTGACTTCTGGTTTTGTCGAGTTATTCGTAAGATCATACAATTTTGGAGTTTTGATCGTTCTATATTTTTAGCTCGATATCTATGGTTTATCTTATTTTATTTGTGTTTATTTAATAGTTTTTAGTTCTCGGGATCGTTGAACCAAGTCTAGGGTTATGAGTTGACTCAGTTTGACTTTTTTGTGAAAATTGAAATTTCTGATTCTGAAGTTTACCGAGGGATTTAAGATCTTATCATTTCATTGTCAAGCGTTATTTGGATATATTGTCTTGATTTACATGTTAAGGAACGGTTAGGTGATTTGATTGATGTTCGGGTGTTGATTCAACCGATAATTGGATTTTCTATTTTGTTTTTGAGGGTTCTCTCTTTCTCAGATTAAGAAATCTCGTTTTTGGTCTTATTTAGAATTAAGTTTTAACTTGGTTCGATTTTTAGGGTTTCAATTGCGGTGTTTGACTCTTAGGATTATTTTATGAGAATTATGAAATTTTTAGGGGTTTACACTAACGCACTTAAAAATTTATGAACCCAATATTTAAACATTCTAAGATATTTAATTAGTTTAACACAACAACACAACTCATTTTTCATACATCAACATAATTCACATTTATCACATTTCAAAATCATATATAATTTCAATAACATATTTATAAAATATAAATTAGGAAATTCATGGCTATTTCATTAGTTATGTGAAGAACGGATGAGAGTTTAATATCAGGTGTACACATAATGGAACCTGTTCCTGAGATAGAGGTTAGGGAGCCATCGGCTATTCTGACATTCTCCACTTTAAGACATGAAGAGTAATTTGAAGGTTTTTAGAAGAGCTTGTCATGTGTCTATTCGCACCATAATCAATAACCCAAGAATTAAGGGAAGCTGTAAAACTGTACCTGATTGCACATGATTGGTTGTGGCAATGGTGGAGGAGTCAAGTTTGGTTAGGAGGCGACAAAGATGCTGAATTTCTTTAGAAGAAAAAATTTCTCCTAAGCTTGTCTCCTTGGATGTCTCCACCATTTTTGCTTGAGCCCTTGATGAATTAATTCGCTTTCCTCCATGACCTCTAGTTGGTCGGCCATGTAGTTTCCAACAAGTCTCCTTTGCATGCCTTGGCTTCCCACAATAGTCATAGTGCAAGTGATCTTTATCAGAAGGAATTATCTTTGGTTGCTCATGGGAGACAGCTAATCCTGACTTCTTGATTGGTGATTGGTAAAGCATGACACACCGTCAGCTTTCTTCCTATTGAACATGAGGGTATGCATCCTCAAGAGAAGGAAAAGGAATTTTACTGAGAACTTGAATCCTGATATGATCATACTCTAGGTTCAAACCAGCCAAAAAATCATAAACCCTCTCCTTTTCATCCAGCTTTTGAAATAGTACTGCATCTTTGGTACAATATGCATGGAGATCCTGATAATAATCTATCTCTTGCCATAATCCACTTAATTCGGAATAATAATCAGTGATTGTCAACTCACTTTGTTTCGTGCCATGGATTTTATTCCAAATTTCAAATATCTGAGCATCATTTCCTTTGCGAGAATAAGTGCGTTTAGCTAAATTCTAGATTTTCTCGGCAGTATCAAGTAATAAATATTGTTTGGAAACTCGGGAATGCATAGTATTCAAAAGCCATGTCATAACAAATGAGTTTTCAGAATCCCATTGAGCATAGTAACATTTGATACGTTAGGTGGTTTTTTTATCTCCAGTAATATAGCCCAACAACTTTCTAGATTTAATAAAAGCAAACAATCCCATGACCAAGCAAGATATGTACCAGCCCCATCCAATTTAGTAGCCCTGATTTGTGAGAGGGAGCTATTCTCTATTGCCTTAGTGTCTTCCATGAGAAAGGAAAAAAAAAAACCAAAAGAAAGTTGTTGAAAAAAAAATGAGGGAGGAAACTCAACTTTCTTGAGAACGGAAAGAATAATCGAAAAAGAAAAGAGAACCAGAACCCTAGTGTTGCGGAGGGAGGAAAATACTCACCTCAGACGGCAGCGATGCTCTGATACCATGATGATTTTTAGAGAAGAATTTTCTTTTCTAATTCATTTTTAGATCCCATTGAACATTGGTATTTATATATAAATTTTATATCTAATTTAGGAAAGTATATAAAAAAAAATACAAACTTTCTATAAACAAGCTAAATCAAATCTCTTAGAATCAAGCTAGTCAACAAATAATTTATGTGAGTTTAAGGTACCCATTCTTCCTTGGTTCTTTGATTCTCCTGGGCCCGGTATATCGATCTTCATGGCTTCCTTCCAACCCAATGAGAGGTGTAAATCTACATCCTATTTGGATTTTGGATATCTAAACTTGTACTTATACATATGATTGATTGTTGCATAACATACGCTTGTTAATTAAACTTGGTTGTTATTGCTTGATATATGGTCTAGTCGGGTTATTTCATTGAGCCCATGGTTCGCTCATCCCCACAGTTTTTGTACATGATTAATACTAACTGGGATTGGGATAGGAATGTGTGAAGAGAGCTTCTTCAACAGACTTTACTAAAGATAGAAATATATGTTATGTTAAACTAAGAATGCAAATTAGTTGAATTGTATATATAATTGAAATTTGTACATTGTAAAATTAAAGCCCTATTTTCAATATTTGGCATATGATACCGATTCTCTGCGATCCTGACAGATTATGGAAAATCGGAATCCATAATGAGTTTAGATAAAGGTATTATATCTATATTATATAATGTAAATAAATAAGATAGAGTCTTGTAATCTCTGACTTGCAAAACGGTTCTCATATTACGTGTGCACAAGTGGTATGATGGCTTTAGGGCAATCCTACTAGGCCCTCTTATGAGGCGTGGCACAGAGCCAGTTGCCTTTTAGTAAGAATGAAGGGATAATTCTTTGAAAATTGAAAGGAGGTAAGAGTTAAATCACATCACATGCTTGATTTTGGTCAATTCTTCCATTTTTGGTCATTTGAAATTTACTCATTGAATTTTCTCTATAGGTCTTAAGACATTAGAATGGATGAAGGGAGAAAATTTTCAATTGTTGAATTTTAGTTGGCTTGTCTTAATGCATATAGGACAAATTGTTATAGAGCTGTAGCAACTTTTAATGAATATAAAACAAATTTATTAATTATTCAGAAATATGAATATTTATGTTAAAACTTAGGTTTCTAAGTTTTACTTATCATCCCGTTTGTAGTTTTGAGTTAATATCTAGGGTTCTATACAATGCGGTTGACAAATATTAGGGTTTAACGCCTTTAAATTAAAAATTAAGGTTTATTGACCTATAATTTTCAAATTACTACTTATATGGTGTTTATAATATTAAGATCCCTTTTATTATTATTTCTTTATAAATTAGACTTATTACCAAAACGTATCAAGTCAATGTCAACTTTAATTATTTATATCTGAGTCATTGTTTGCTAATTGATAAACTATATAAGTATAGCGGTTTACTTTAATTTATTAGTTAAGGATTTGGAACTTCAATTATCAAAATATTGTCTGCTTTAGCAAAGGGCCATATGGTTTTTATTTTTGGAGTTAGTCACTTCTTAAGAGGTCATCCATCTTAGAAATTGCTCTCCTCTAAGCACGGTTAATTTTTAGAGTTCTTGTGAACTCTAAGTCATTACACCGAGTGATATCTTGATGTTTCGAGTTCCATCATCTTATATGAGAGGGATATTCTATCTAGTATTTAGTTTTTCAATTAAAGAAAATTTTCGGGGGTTGCAATGTAAGCATTGGTCTAACATTATGTGTACTTCCATTGAACATGGATACACTAATGCTTCTCTCAGCCTCTCAACTATAGGTCTCTTTCCAGCCTTAAGGTCTTTACATTAAGCAGAGCTCATAGATGATGCTTGCTTGACAAACTTTACATTTTCTCCTCTTGGCTTCGTAATTGAATTATTAGTTCTCCTTGCATTCTTAACTAACATGGAGAATGAGGCTAAAGAAAGATTTTCCAAATGTATTGCATATTCACTAAACATCCATTGAATGCAGATTTTCAGTGTCTCTCTTTTATTATGTATGTCCTGAACGTCCAGAGAGTATTCCCCAAAATGTTTGATATGATTCGTCAAGTCTTCTTCAAGTTTTTGACAAATCCACTCCATGTTTGTTAGAGCCACTCACTCTTTAGTAGAAAGGAAATTTTCTAGAAATATCTTGCACGTGCTTGGACATGAATCCATCGATCTTAGTGAAACATTGATGTAGTAGGTGTATGCCTTTTTTGTGAGGGCCCTACAAAATTCTTTCAACTTTAGGTTGACATCAAATCCATAAACTTTTAGTGACTTGATGAACCTTAGCAAATGTGCCTTGGCACTTCCTTTGTTATCATTGACTAGCATGAATTTAGGACTCACACAGTCATGAGGGTATAACTTATTGGTAACACGCTAATTGTATAAGACCTTGGGATCCAACACTCTTATATCCGACTTAGTTTGTATTTCCTTTTAATATACATAAATCCTCCTTGGCGATGAAGGGACCTTTTGGAGTGGAAGTTGTAGCATCTGTCGGTGTGGTTAGAGTGATATTGGGTTAAATAACAGGTTTTTTAATAACAATTCGTGGTGCAACATGTTAAAATGAAGAGTCACCAAGTTGATTTCATGTATCTCTTGCTTGAGGTGTTGGTGGTTATGTAACCACAAGCCTTAATGGAGGAATTTATTCTTTAACTCTAGGAGGGTTTTGTTTAAGGACAATGAGAGAGTTGGCAAATTAAGGTGCTTGGGAGCGCATTGTTGCATAGCATTGACAGTGGCTAACGAAGTTGCACTTGGTTGTGCTGTAGTAGACGCAACTATACCATGTAGATATTAGGTAAACATTGCTATAAACTGGTTGAATTGTCTTGTGTTCTCCCGCATTGTTCATGTTTTTTGTGCAGTATTCTTTTACACTGCATGCAATATCTAAGCATTATTGAGGGTATTGCCTTGAATACCTGTAGGTTGACTAACATCTTCAAGTGATGGTATATCACGCTTAGTAGCATTAGGATTAGCACTGACCTCTTGATTTGCATCTTCACTTAGACGGTAGGTTTTTGTCTTAGGAGTGCAATCATGAAAGTGTTAATTCCCTTATGCCCAATGGAGTCTTCGAAATGTAAGTATGAGAATTTGACCATAGCGATCACATTTGTGTTGCATGAATATCATGCGACATGTAATACAGGAAAATGACATGTATGGGGATGATAAAGAGAGAATTGTGAGGGAAGAGGAGTAAATGATCTTAGTAGGCCTAAATGCATGTGATAGGTGGGGAGCTAAAGAGCATCAAACCTCAATAATTGCAATAATAGCATGCGTTCTTGATTGGATCAAGTGATCAATTCACTAAAATGGAAATCCAAATGAAGTAGGATTAGAGGTATTTATAGAGAGCATAGTTGTTAATGTTGTTCATTAGATTAGGTGGATGATTAATGGCTAGGATGGGTCGTCTTCATAATGGATATTAAAGTGGCTTCCTTGTGGGTTAAGACCTAATAGACTCCGCTATAAGCCTATTAAGCCAATTCTCCATTCATCGTTCGAATATGTAAATGGGTTCGACTCTCTAAGTCCTATCACTTTAGCCTAGTTAAGGAGTCACATCCAAATAATTATTAGGTTCAAAGCCCAATGTCGAATTTAACCCTCTACACATGCTAATCACTAAATTATTTTCAATGTAACTGTTATATTATGTACCAAATAATTTATTTCGATTTCTAATTAAGGATTTAAAGTAAAAAGCAAATGTCAAAATAAATCTTTGGAGCTTAAGGTGAGAAGACATAGAATAGGTCGATATTTGTATATGAGGTAACGAATTTTGTACCTTAAAACAACCATTAGCATTTTGAAACTTTCCTACACCCCGTACCATATACAACCTTTAAGTATAGATACTCTATAGAATTTTTAAATTTGTTTTTTTCTTTCTCTCTTCTATATATTTTAAATTTCAAGTTTATTTATATGTTGCAAGTTATTATATATATATATGTATATTTATATAGAGGTAGTTTCACATAACTTATTACTTTCATGTATTTACCACTTTAGCAAGTCACCTTAAAAACAAAATTTCTAATATCATAAACTCTTTCTTTATATAGAATTATTTTTTAATATTAGAAAAATATAATAATATATACCTGAAAGTTGAAGCCTATACTAAATATCTGTAAAACCTATTTATCTGATGTTGAAAAAAAAATGTGAAACTTATAGAAAATTCCAATGATTAGAAACTTTTGAAGTATTTCTTTATTCATTGACTTCTAAATATAATCAACACTTTTACATAACCCATAACACATACATTAGTTTTTTAATAAAGGACAGTTGTGGGTAAAGGAGGTAGTATATGAGATAATTAATGGTGCCTATATCAGGTCCAATGGATTTAAGTTAACAGGGCTATTATCTTGTTATCAGTATAAAAGTGACCTACATATTAAGGGCCTGATTGGATTATTGGATTTTTATCTGTATCAAATTTGTATTGGATCTATATCAGTAACTTGTCAATATCGGATTAGTATCGATTCGGTTTGGTTCGGTTAGTTTATGAGTAGAACTATTAATTTTTCATCAATATCATATCTGTACTGGTTTATTTTGAAAAGAAAACCAAAATAATACAAAATCTGGTATCCAAACAGACATACAATTCTAGAATGAGCATACCAACCATCTTTATTAAAAAAAAAGGAAAAATCTGTACGTTTTTTTACCCATTAAAATGGGGATGGTGGATTCGAACATGATACTTTTTACTTAAAAGACTAAGGAGATTGCATTATGCTATAATGCCATCGACATAGAAAAATCTATGCCAACCCAATAGAATATAAAAAATCTATATCCCAATACTACCCTCAACCCCATTTAAAAAGCAATAATATATATGCTTGTAAATTGAAATAGATAACAAGCGATCAACTAATATTTCTAGCATATAAAAATATTTTCATATAACCAACGGTAAATAATAATATATTATTATTTTTTCATTGTTAACTACTACAACAAAATCAACATAACAATTTAAACAAACACATGTTTCAATCATTAAATACATAACCCATATTTTATTTTTATTATAACATCTCAATTAAGTTCTATAATTTAAAATTGACCACTTATGGTTTAAGATGCCATATTTACACATCTAAAATTGATATTTATTTTATGTATTGAAAGATGTGCAGATATCGTCAAGGAATGATTAACGTTGATAGTCAATTAATCATGAAATTATATTTAAAAAATCGAACACCATGCTTGGCGTCCTAAGTAGTTAATTTCAATTGTGAAAACCGAGTTCAATACATGTTTAGGGTTCTTGTGGAAAAATATTACTAATTTACAACTGTAATGAAATTAATTACCAATATATCATACCAAAATCGCGTGTCCAAAAGAGGATATAATAATTTACATATAAATTGCGGGAATAAAACAGGATATAAAGTTTATATACCGTTGCTATATCGCGATTAGTAATCATGATATAGGAGTTAATCACATATCGCGATTATTAATCGCGATTTGAATCTTTTTTTTTGTGTAAATTGCATTTTGTAAACGCAATATTCATGCGAATATCGCGACTATACAACGCGACATACAGTAAACCGTATAATATTTGTATATTCTGATTTATACACGCAATTTAGCAACTATATATTGATAATTATTTTTATTTTGACCTTAGATGAATAATTAATTTCAATTAGAATTGTAAACATGAAATTATTTCGTAAAAACTTCTAGCAAATACTATGTTTCCTAAGCAATTAATTTAAATTGCAAAACTTGTAGCAAATGCAGGGTGCTATCATTACTTAATTTCAATTGCAAAAACCTGTTGCAAAACCATCTCAACACTGATTTTCTAATGTGTCTCTTTCCAACTTTTTTAATTGATGATCATTGAGAAGAAATAAAAAAGTTAATTTTAAATCCTAATTAAATATTTAATTTTTTTGTATATATATATATATGGACTTTGTATAAATCTTGCCTAATTATGATATATTACTAAAGTTTGGCAAAGGAAAAAAGAAAAAAAAAAACAGAAGAATTTTCACTAAAAGAAAAAGGAGGGTAATTCGGTAATATACTCAGTTAGGGTTCTAGGTTTCGAAAATCTTCAGAGCTATAAAGGAAATCCTCACCGACTGCCGCTTACCCTTAAACCGAAGTCTGAGATTCTCCACAAGCCGCATCGGAGTTAAAGCAAAAAGTAAGAACTCTCATATACTTATGCCCTTTTCATCTTTGACGGATTGTTGTATGTATTTCTTCAATACGATTCAATTTATAAGCAGTTCTAGATGATGTTATATCATTTAAAGGAGACACATTTTGGGCTAGGAAATTTGAAAGTTTTAACTTTTGGTGGTTTTCTGGTTTAAAAATTGTGAAATCGTTTGATGTCCTTTGCGTATGTCTTATGTTATTTGAGCTCAGTTTAGGATAAGGGTTTTGGATGATAATTTTGTTCATGTGGTTCTTTGTAGATTTGGTATGTCAGGTTTCGTTTATCTTGATTTTGCATGAGTTTCTGGATATTATTTGTCTCCCCTCTTGAAGGCTGACTTTTGACGTTTTTTTTACCCCTGATCTTGTGTCAGGAAGGAGAAGTTTCGGGTCGATAACCAACAGAGAAAATGTCAGGGTATGTTTAGATTTGATGGTCAATTTATTCATTTTCACTGCATTGACAATCGTTTATGTTTACTTGCCTCCTAGTCCTAGGGTCTTATTATGAGTTCTAAGGCATTTTTGGTGCTTGTAGCTATTGTGGGGTATATAGTTGACAGATTGGTTCCTGGATGAATGAAGGTTTTATTTCTCACATGTAGTTAATTTCAGTAACTGAAACCGGTCCTGATCAGCCCGGTAATTTCAACTGGGGTATCTTGGACACGGTCAAAGCCTGGTCGTTTATTAGAATTTTGGACCTTAATGCACGATCATTTATTATAATTTTGATTTTAGCAGAACAGGGCCAAAGAATTGCAAGGCCCTGCGACAAATTTGCTCCAGCATATAATGATGACTATCATAGCTTCATTAAGCTTCGTTGGGAAGAACCATTTCTTGACCTTGGAAATTCTTGAATGCATAGATTCTTCCTGATGTAAAACAGCTTAAGTAGGCTTGTCAGGAAAACTTTTCATAAACTTCGATTACTTCATTACATGCTATTGTAAGCAATGTTGGGCATCCCAAATTGCTTTTGCCATGTTGTTCAATGTTCACATTCCTTCTCCATTAAAATCATCATTCAAGAAAATCTAGTAGTTGCTCCCGAACTAAAGTTTTGCTGTGAAAACAAGTCACATTTTTTTGGTCAAACGCAGGTCAAACACAGAAAAATCAAGTTATGTCAGAATGGGTGTTTTTAGCTGAACAAATAGTGTGCGGCTATTTTGGTACTTTGTAATATAAATATTAAAATATGAAAACCATTTTAGTAAGTTTATTAATTCTGATTTAACCATGGTTGAATCCTAGACCCCTGAACGTTTGCCTTGTTCATGTCAAAGCCTGTCCAGTCCTGATTACCATGATTAATCCTGGGGTGATTTTGCTGGTCTTTTCTGGATGTCTATCCATAATGCTTGCAATAACTGGCAGTTCCCACTTCTTCCCCCACTTGCACTCTTTGAGACTTGACTAGTGTGGGGCATTTTTTTGGGGAGGTCAAGCTGAATCAGAATTGAAATGTGATGCTTACTAGGTGAACCTGGGGGTGTTTTGGTGAACTACTTGGTATTCATGCTGCCACATGTTTCAAAATCTATTGATTAGGAAGACTGTTGAATGTTGTTGAAAGACATTCCCCATATCGCAGAACTCTCCCTATATCATTCTTACATTATAAATTAATGCTTATTCTTTAGCCTTTTTTTTTTTTGTGTTACAGAGAAGAAGTTCCTGCCACCGAGACCACAGCACCAGTTCCTGGTGAGCCCATGGACCTTATGACAGCCCTGCAGCTTGTGCTGAGGAAATCTTTGGCTCATGATGGGCTTGTGCGTGGTCTTCATGAGGCTGCTAAGGTTATTGAAAAGCATGCAGCACAGCTCTGTGTTTTGGCAGAGGACTGTAATCAGCCAGATTACATTAAGCTGGTTAAAGCCCTTTGCAATGAGCACAATGTGAACTTGATAAATGTACCCAGTGCTAAATCGCTTGGTGAATGGGCTGGTGTAAGTGCTCTCTAGTTTTTAAAATTTTCTGTTAACGACTTGCTTTGAAATTCCTTGCAATCATATCTTTTTGTGGGAACAATTGTTGTTGTACTCAGTTTCATATATGGATTTTAAAATTTCATTCGAGGAACTTAATCTGAGCGATTATGATTAGCCTTGAATAAACAAGTAGTTTCCTGCGGCACTGGGGTTTGAAAAATAATACAAGGGGAAGAAAGGTCACTTTGGTTGGGGACATGCATAAATGCCCAAAAAAAAAAGTTGGGGACATGCACAATTCCTTATCTTGTTTTGCTTCCATGAGATTGCTCTCAACCCTACTTTTTGTACATTTGTCTTTTGTGATGCCATCTTTCTCTTTCTTGTAGGCCCCCTGTCACCTTATAATTGATCTGTTTAATTATTGTTGAAAATGTTTCTCATTCACCCCCAGCTGCTCTCTCCTCTCCGTACAGCCTAGCAATCCATGAGAACCGAGCTGACGGTTATCTTTCTGTTCAAGTTCTACCCAAGAAAATATTTATCACTTTGTTTCAGTTGCTTTGAATTGTGTTGTTGTGGATGTTTCCCTATATTGTTGAATCTAACAATATGGCCTTTATTCTTAGAAAACACGTCTGTTATTATCGCTTGTCTTCACTACCTATTAGCTTCTTCAAGAAATCTGTGCTTATTCATTGGGTGGGAACTGAACAGATGCAATGTTTTTAACAATCCATTTCCCTTTTGTAGTTTCTGTAGCTCAAAATTAATAGGGAGTTCTTCACTGACTTTTTTTATTAGCCATCGAACATTCATCTGATTGTTTAGCCTTCTTTATTCCTCCTGTAATTTGCCATTTATTTGCTGTTTAATGTGCTTATTCTAATGGAGGCGCTATCTTTTCTTTGCTGATCACTTGTTCCTGCATTCATGCAGTTATGCAAGATTGACTCTGAGGGAAAAGCGAGGAAGGTGGTTGGTTGCTCTTGTGTGGTTGTTAAGGTACAAGATGACACTTCCTTTTGTTGGTGTGTGTGAGATAGTATATTCATATGTGTTTGGTTGATACAGCAAAGTATTAAATTGTTTTGACGTACTTCTGTATTAAATTTAGTTCTTTAGAATGGTTTGGTTAAGCCTCAACGCCATGCTTTTTTTTGTCATGCGCCCACCTCTATTGCCTGTGTTGCTTGCTAGAGTGATTCTTGTCAATTGCAATCTACCACCAAAAGACACCTTTTGGTTTCATGCAAATTTTTGGTTGTACTTTTTGTTTACATTTCTTGTGTAAGCGTATCTCTTTAGATGTTTGCTTTCTTTTAATTCAGTTGCAAAATAACTTTGAATGTCAACATTGCTGTATCTTGGTCATTAACATTCTGGTTGGTTGCTTTGTGCCACCTCTCTGTAAGATGTTTGATGTTTTAATATACTATTGGAATACTTGGTGTAGGATTTTGGTGAAGAGACTGAGGCTCGCCACGTTGTTCTTGAGTATGTGAAATCTAACTAAGAAGATCACTGGATGATGTGGCTCTTAAAAAGCATCGGGGAAGAAAGCAACCTCCAGAATGTTGAGTTTTAAAGATATGCTTATTTTTGTTAGGATGGCTAATGATTTCAGTGTTTGCTGTGTTTTATGTGTTTGACCATTAGAAGTATTTACATTTATATTTTCTTATTTAAAGTTACTTTTTTGTCTACAGATGCACGATTTGGTTTTGAAACCACGTCATGGATTGAAATTTCCCTGCCAACTGGTGGGCTGTAGAATCCGATCTGTAGGTTATTTTATGTTATCTTTTGGTTAGTTAAAGTTGGTTTTACAAAACAAGGTCTATTAAGGAGTCCTTGCGAAACACCTTAGAAATCTTAAAAATATTTAAAAAAAAAATTCACAACTTTCGATTTTTCTCGGGCTCAATAAATGGCAGACTGAATACGAGCATAACATGTGGGATCTCATTTTATGCCATGTATGCTAGGTTTTAGATTTGGTCTCTTGACAAGCACCAGTTAGTAATTTGGCGAGAAAACTAGTAGCCAAAGCCAGTTTTAATTTCCCCTGTTGATAGGTCAATCTATAATCATGAAACTGCTGGGGCTTAAAATTGTTAGCAGCAAGATTCAGAGATTGTGTTTTTTAAAGTATTGGTGTCCTGCCTTTACCTTATACTGACCTAGAATCCACGTATATGTGCTCCTACAATTTGCTATAAAGAACGTTTATCTCAAAATTTTTACACATTGTGTATCCTTGTTTGTGCTGGCTTCAGCTTTTGTCCAAGAATCTGTTTAGCGTATGAAGGGTATTTTTCCTCTATCAGATCGCATCGTTGGACACCACGTACGGGGAATTATGCCCTTCTTTCTTTAGTTTGAAATGGCTCCTAAGTTGTTTTCACACCTTTTCCTGAGAAAAACTCTGATTATCGGGGTCAAGGGAAAAGACAAAATCCGGCTAAGGTCTTGATTCGAGGGGGAGTTTTGCTTCTACAATTTGAGAGGTAGCATGGTAAATGTCGTGATATAACCATGGGAAAAGCTTATTCTTAAATCGTACCTTTCAAATGCGTTCTTCATAGCTTCGTCTGCAACTAGTGAAAAGGGCATTTTCAGCAAGTGGTTCTTGGTTTAAGTCTCTTGTTTTTGAGGAAGTTAACCGTCCTACAAAATTTGGTATTTTTCCCACCTCCCGATAGGATTTCTCAGTAGGATTCAGCCAAATGTTGGCTACTTTTCCATACAGAGGATGAAGACGGCTTGACAAATAACTATATTTGGATTTGTCTTGCATATTTAGCTTGATGTAGTCCTGGCCCATAGGAAATTTGTGTCACGTGTGTGTGACTCGCCATGCACTATTGATTTCAATAGCTTGATTGCTACCCATTTTGTCCTGATTGTAATATCTCTGATCTGACCCATTTTTCTAGTGAATTCCATGTGTCAAAGAATTTTTTGGTTAGTGTGCATTTGGCGATGGATGGAGGCTTTCATGTAGTAAGTAGACGATGCATGCAAGATTAATTTTCATGAGATCAAGTCTTCCTGCCACACCGAATATGTAAGCTTTTCATGAATTTTTTGACGAGAAAATCAAAATCCTTGGTATTTGGTTTTAAATCCTGTTTTAGGGGAAATCCGAAGAAGCGGATTTTTGGAGCTTCTAGGGGTATATTCTTTAAGAAGAAGATGGAGGATTTTAATATGTTTATTTTGAGCCTCTCAACCATCTAAAACACGTTAAGGTATAGCAAATTGAATGAGCAGATTTTGAATTTAGTTTTGCCATTGGGAATACATCATTCACAAGGAAGAGGTGAGAGACGTGCAAGATGATTTTCGAGATTTTGTGGGATTTTAAATCTTCATCTCCACCTTTCTTTTGATAAACTGACTTAAAATACCAAGTCCTGCTATCATTAGATAGAAAAAAGGGGGTTTCTTGTTTAATTTCCTTGTAGCTGCGAATTTCACTAGCAATGAGTCATTGAAGACGACTTCTACCGATTTAGCTGAAATGCAAGAAATGAGATTATTTCACCACCACTAGAAAGAAATCTTATGAAATTCCGTTATACTTTTATATAAGGCTCCAAATCAACTTGATTAACATCCATCTTTTTCCATTGTTTTCCTGTTCAAGCTATGAAGTAGTTCGTGAGCGAGACGATTGTTATTAGCTAGGTTTTTGTTTGGAATGATACTACGTTGGGCTACGTGAGTTGAAGAATCTTGTATCCTTTTAGCTTGTTGACTTGATTATTTGCCACAATTATATTATATGGAGGTGGGGATCAAAATAAGGAGGGTCTCATTTAAGCTTAGTGGGAAGGTATTGCCTGTGGAAGATTTGTATAAGTCTTTTCATAGAAGTCTCGATAATACGCATGCATCATTTGATAAAAAGTGGCATGCAACCCATCCTTCTTTTTTGTGTTTTTTGGCTTTTTATGGATCCTATGGATAAGAGTTTTGGAGATTTTTCATCTTTTTGGATAGGTTCCATGAGAGAGTTTTTATTCATCTGTAAACTCCCAACGAAGGCTAGCAATAGAAAATTCTCACCAGGGATAGCTTTCCTTTTGAGCAATGAAGATTTTATTCAAGTGGTTGTTGATCAAATGTGCAAGTAATATCACGCTACCCATATTATCTTTTAGTCTTTGAATTTGACTTTTGCTCTTCTAGCAAGAGCAAAGTCGTTATAATAGGATGTATTTTCATCTCCATCCACTATTCAGTGACCTTGTGATAAGGATAGGAGAATTCGAGTGATTTATGCATCTAGTGCTTTATTGTGATCTAAGGTTTATAATATGTTTTTGAGGTTTTATGAATTATGAAAACTAAAATTAAAAATGATATGGATGATCAATACTTTGATATGATGCACCAAAGATATAATTGAATTAGTTGTTCCACTCCATTGATATTACACACAATGAAAAAAAAAACAATAAAGAACAATCTTCAAAATAAAACTCAATGTTATGCAAGAAATAGTTGGTCATAAGGATAATACAATGTTCAAGAGGTCAAAAACTTTCATATTAATTATAAACAAATCACTAATAGCCCTTATATACTCCCACAAGTCGGGTAAGAGCAAATATGAAAACTACAAGACAAACAAATAAAATAGGAAAAAAAATGCTCTAAATAGCGCTAAAACTGAGGTAGTGTAAACCCTAGGAATTTCCACAGTATGAGATGATTCTAATTTAGAAGTTATGAATTAACTAGTAAACCTAGAAATTATCAAAAACCCTATATTAGATAGATAACTTAGATTTGGCTAGATTAGGATCCATAAATTAAATAAAGAACTTCTTTGACCTCAATTGATACTAAAAACGAGATTTTGTATCCTGAATTGATAATTCAAGTTGTGATCAAATGAAACTTCAAATCCCAAACTCGAATCCTTGTCAAACAGATAGATTATATAGGAAAAAAATATAGAAATTAAGTGACCACTTTGGTATTCAATGGAGACCTGAAATTAAAATAAGGAATAGTAATGAACCTATACTTGGATTTAAACCCTAAAATTTGAGATTCCTAGTTAGTAATAAACTATATTGATAAGATTTCATAGTGAGTATCCAAATCTAATATATATGACTAATTTAGCTTATATATCAGTAGTAATATTAAGTAAACGACCCAATATGTTTATAGTTAGGAAATGACAACTTTTAGATAAACCGATAGAATTATAAATACCTAATAAAAATTTAAACTGATATATAACTCAAGATCTAGATTTCAAACAAAGATTTGAATCATACCAGTATTCAAATTAGGATTTTCGTAAGCCCTTGGAGCCTGAAACGAAAATTGACCTAATTAGCTTATAAAACCTAAATCGCAGAGGATAAACCTTTCTTAAACAAATAAATACGTATAAATAAAACTTAAATTTGTACTGTTTGCTAAACTAAACATCTTGTAGGATCCATTAAAGATATTTTTGTATATAAACTTACATATAAGCTAAATTATACCTAATAGTGTAATAAATTACCGAAAATTTAACTAAATAATATCTAATTAATTTAAATAATATATGCATATAAACAACTTGCAGGAGACGTTTGATCATTGTTATAAGGGCTGTGATCTTCTTAAGAAATGTGAGCCAAAAACTTCCTCAATTATACAAACCAAAAGTCAATACAAATCTCCTTCTAAACCAATGCAAACCTGCCAAATCACCCACACATTAATGACAATAAAACAAGCTAATCAAACAGCAACAAATACAGGCAATTTGTTTCAATTACGAAGGAGAAACACGACCGAGCGTTACATTTTGTTATACACATATATATATATATATATACGTACTTAAGACGTTGGATGGATAAGTAAACGAACCACAATCCCTCTCAAATTTTCCAAAATCAAACTTCCTATTATTAATAGTCGAACCAACCTAGAAAACGATTTTTAAACACAACAATCAGCCTAGTTTGAAAATTACGAACAAAAACTGGGAAAAACGATTGAAAACGAGCTTGAGGTAAGTTGATTTCATTCCGTGTGTTTTCTTTCGAACCTAAGGATTGGTATTGACTTCTAAACATCAGGAACCTAACCAAGTCCAATAGAAGCTTCGGCTCCTGAAACCTAACGAACTTGATGATCCGAAAAACTAA
This sequence comes from Combretum micranthum, assembly GCA_024138025.1. NCBI lineage: Eukaryota > Viridiplantae > Streptophyta > Magnoliopsida > Myrtales > Combretaceae > Combretum > Combretum micranthum. Next base: position 26,108 of record JAMXBD010001328.1, read on the forward strand.
CCAAACTTGATGATCCGAAAAAGCTGGTAACATGTTGTTATTTTGTTGTTTTTTTTAGATATTTAAGTAGATTGATGTCTTAGGAGCTCATAGGATCCAGAAAACCGACTTCTTGACGTCGGAATCGATCGGAATCGATTGAAGCTCATCGGGGAAGATGATGAACAGTAATCCCCGATGAGCACGTGGAGGTACAGGGACGTGTTCCACCCATGTACCTCTCGAAAAAATTCAAATATAAAAAAAAGAAAAACGAAGCTAATTAAATTTAAATATAGAATAATTAATAATATAAATAATTTTAGAATTATTATTATTATTATTATTCATTTATTTATTTATTTTTCTGGAAATTTTATAAGTAATATTAGAAGTTAGTAATATAATATCAGTTTTTTTTATTTTAAAAATAAATTATTTTTTTAGTATATTAATATATGATGTGTAAATATTTAACTCATTAATAGTAATTAGAAAGGAATTTTTAGAAATATAAACTACCCTTATTAATTAACTTCCGAATAATGAATTTTCTAACTATAATTATTAATATTCTTAATATTATTAAAAGAATTTTTAGAATTTTTGAAAATGTTATTTCTGAAATAATATTATACATGAATTTAAGATTAAAATTATTTTGTAATATTATAAAGAACTTACAAGTAGTAATATTATGAATTAAAGTATAAGACAATTAATACAAATGCTAATATTATGAAAAGTAATTATTTTACTTCATTTTATTTTCAAAATTATTACTGTTGTTATTATGCTTTTTATTATTATTATTATTATTATTATTATTATTATATTATTATTTATTGTTAATAGTTACTAATATCCTTATTATTTGCGGCAAGGAGGAAATTTTTGAAAATATTTGTAATTAAACTAATTAATCCTTATATTACCAAATTTATTCTCATTAGAAGTACATTTAATTAAAATTATAGGAAAAAAAATTTTACGAGCTTAGCAAATACTAACTATGTATTCAAATAAATAATTATAGATAATTAGATAACAATGAAAATGAATTAACTAAATTATTAAACTTCCCGAATACCCAATCAATAGATTCAAATATCAAACCAAAATCAATTAAGTAAAATTGTGATAACAATGTTTTAGAACTTAAGGTTATCCCCAAAGAATTGGTTAATAATAAAACAAAAGCCCAACAAACCATTAGGACACTTAAATATTCATAGGAGCTAGGTTATATAGTCTTGTATAATTAATGACTATATTACTTATCTCAATAGGTGACTCGGGTATTGGAGAGGACCTTCCTGACGATTACTACGATTAAATAGCATGGGCAGGTGAGTAACTCAGTCTTATTACATTGGTTGTGCTTGTAATATTAGTGAATCTTAAATAAAAGATAATAAAAATTTGGTGTACTGTTTGGATTGTGAAGACTGTGTATTGTATTACATTGATTGCCAAGTCACTCTATTATAAGTGATAACAGAGATGCATGTATCTTTGTATTGCCTATAGAACATGATTGAGTGTCTGTAATGCTTGATCACCTTCAAATTGATTAAAGACTACCGGTACCATAAAGGAAAATTATCATGCATTACATACTGTACATAAATAACATTTGAGTAAGTGGTAGCCTACTACGTTTAGTTTTTTCGGATCTCTAGTAATGCTTGAATTATCTAGGCAAGAAGGCTATTAGTTAATTGCAAGATTACCTTTGTTCTGTTAATACCATAGGAACTAAATGGTAAACGAAGGACACCGCTTATGGTATTGCATGGAAATAACTAACACTTAGTGGAGTTTCTAAAGCTAAATCAGGAAATAAATAACGAAACATGATAAGCTTAAAGAGATAATTAATTAGAACAATATTGTTTCCTGAAAGCTTAGTTTCTCCTGGGTAGGTGGACCATAGATTGTGATCCTTCAACCCCGATGAAAGGGCGTAAATCTTCATCCTGTTTGGATTCCGGTTATCCAAGCTTGTAATATTCATATGTTTGATTGATGCATTTCATATGATTGTTAAATAACTTGTATGTAATATGTAATAAGTTCTAGTTATTCACTGAGCTTGTGTTTTAGCTCACACTCCAACAGTCCTTTCAGGTTTACTCTACGACCTTGGCTCATTACTAGCAGGAGCATGGTCCCGGTAAGAGATTAGAAGCTAGAAGCTTAAAGCCTAGTATAGGATTAGAATATCTACATCTCTATTAGTTTTTTTTTTTTTTTAATGCAGGTGATGTGCATTAGAATCATTAGCTAAGGTTGTAAAAATTTATAAGACATATTATCTGTAATATCATATTTCGTGATAGTTGTTTACTAATTTATATCTTATATATGTTTGTTCATCTTATCTAAGCAACTAAAAGATCCTGTTTATTAAAATCATGTCATTCCTAGAAGGTAAACTAGTAATGGAAGCAAGTGTTCTTGATTACTATTATTAGGATACCCTCGGGGCGTGACAGATTAAGTTGGTATCAAGCTTGGTGCTGGTATAAAAATGACAAATATATGTATAAAGTAAATTAGTAAATGTGAAAATAAAAATACCAGTTTAGATCCAAATAGAACCATTTAAGTTAGTGGGTAGTTATCATAATTATGCACAATTAGGAATAAATCTGTGTGATTACTAATCATACAAATTTTATTGTTGCCAGACCAATCCCAGCTTTTGTCATATTAAATGGCAAATTTTTAGTATATGGAGGAAGAAACCCTTACTGATTATAGGCGCCGGCCGACTCCGGATCTTAGTAGAAGATTTAGCATTGTCAGGTATTACAAAGACCCTGGATGAAATTTTTAGCACTGGAAGAAAGGTTTACAACCACTACTGAAAACGTGGCTGTTTTTGTGGAAAGAGCTTTTCAAATAATGGCACAGCAGTAGAGACCATCTACTGGTTTGAGAGATTAATCAACCAGAAGGGTGGAGGCATAGAAATTGATAATATAGCCTTCATTGTGTCAGCCCGATCAGTGAGGCCTGATCTTCCAGACTTTAGGATCTGGATTCCTATTGGAGGTGATTGGGTATATGCACATGATATCAGATATGATCATGCATTAGTTCGGGAGGATACTGCTCCTGATGATGAGTGGATGCTGACACATGTGATCAGAAGCCATTTCCCTAGAAGTGTTTTGACAAACAGGCCCTATTATACCAGAGATGAAGGTGAGACCCAGTCATCAGGAGATCAGCTGGTAAAAGAAGACAAGCAGCTATGCAGGCCACAGTGTTATGCAAGTGTGACTACAGCTATGATAGATGAAAAAGAAGGTAAAAAGAGAAGGAGGGAAGCTGAAAAATTTGTCTCCAATTATAATTATATGCCACTGGACTGGGACTACTCATGGGGGATGGATTGAAAAAGATGTACACCGCCTTGCATTATGGAGAAACCTGCTTCTAAAGGTATCCGGATGATGGATACCAACCTGACTTTAGCACCACCAGGGGTAAAGGGAAAATTGAGAGTGATGCAGTAGTTCTGAGGAGGAGGATTACTATCCACAGTAGGCCCTCGGGAAAAGGGCAAGGACCTCTATACCCTAGCCCATAGAGTTAGACTTAATCTTAGATAAGATATGTTTTATATATAATATAACTGATGTAATGTTTTGATGAACTTGCTGCTATATGAGTAGAATGGTATGTAATATGAAGAATGATGATCCTTGATGGATCATAGAGGAAATAGAACTAGGTTAGTGCAAATTTTGGAATGTATATAAAGCACTAACTATATAATATATGTGTGTTTTGATTATGAAATATGGGTGATATATGTATGATTACTTGTAATCTTTCAGAGTATGAGTTTTGAAATTAATCAAGTAATATGTTCTATGATACTAGAATGCCAAGAGGAAGAGGCAGAGGTAGAAATGTCAGGATATCTGAAAATCCATCAACAAATGCTCCTCACCACCTCAGAATCAATTAGAGGATGTGTTGAAAAACCTTCAACAACAAAATGTGCTAATTTTGCAAGCTCTACAAAATATGCGAGCAACATGCTGTACCCCAACTGGACCAGAAGCTCCTCCTATGAACACTGGAAGGAATGAAAGATATACTACACCTGCTCAATTTCAAGAAAATGGACCTGTAAATCCAAATGAATCGGCTGCTGAGGTACAAGGACCAATACGATATGAACAAATTACCACCGCCACCACCATTGCGTCCTCAAAGAAATTTATTGCCTGAATTTATCAAATGCAATAGGTACTTTGAAGGATTACCTGGAAAGCCAGAAGAAGCTGAGGATTGGTAGCTCAAATTGAACGATCTCTTGATGTCTTCCAGGTACCAGAAGCTTTAAGAGTACCATATGGAACTTATTTGCTCCGGTAAGAGCAAGATTGTGGTGGAATTCTAAACAAAGGATATTGCCTCAACCCATCATTGGGAACGTTCAAACAGGAATTTCTAAAAGAATATTTCCCAGCAGTTTAAAGGCAAAGTATAGTACTGACCTGATGAATCTAACACAAGGCAGTAAGACAATTGATGAATATGAGCACGAATTCAACGGTTACTCAATTTGCACCCGATGCCTACAGAGACAGTGATGAATTAAAGAGGCAAACCTTCATGGCAGGATTAGAACCCAATTTTCAAAGGAGACTGGCTGAGTTTGAAATTTCAAATTTCGCAGCCATGGTTGAAAAAGCAAGAACCATTGAACGTGCCAAGAAATATGAAGTGAAAGATATAGGAAACGTGGACTGACATTTGGTAAAGAACATTTGAGGAGACAGGGACAAGTTTTGCCCTAAGAAAAAGAGATTCTTTAAACCTATGGGAAATGTGAAAAATAGGAATGTTGAAAGGAATAATGTTTCGTGTTGGAAATGCAAGGGAGCCCATTACCCGAGGAATTGTCCACAGCTACAACAAAAATGTTATTACTGTGGTGAAAGTGGACATATGGTTTTTACATGCCCAAAGAAAAATGGTGCAACCTGTTTCATTTGTAAGAAGATTGGACATATATCAACCATTGTCCACAACGAGTGAACGCAGTTGCTGGATCTTCCACCCTAAAGGCATTGCCAACACAACTGGACCCAAAAATGGGAATGCTAATACTAGCAAAGCCATGACAGCAGCTAGGGTATATGCTATGCAGGGAACCCCAATTGAGGATGTAGAATTTGAAGAGGAGGATGAAGAAAATGTGTGGGATGAAGCTGATCCAGACGACTACGGTCTCATTGCAGGTACTTAATCTGATAACTAATTTATTTATTTGAGTAGTTTAGCGGTATAACCATACTTAGATAAACAAACATTCTTGTAGAGAATAATAACCTGTATTTAATAAATAGGAACAATTCAACTGAATGGTCAACCTGCATATGCTTTATTTGATACGGGAGCAACACATTCTTTTATCAATACTGGATTAGCAAGAAGACTGGAATATCCCATCGAGATCATGACTAAGGAACTAGGAGTTACTACACCAACAGGAGATTTAGTGATGACTCGTGAAATAATGAAGGGATATCCATTAGAAATTGGGGGACAGAAATCCTTTGCTAACTTAATCTTGGTAGACATCCAAAAATATGATGTTATCTTAGGTATGACATGGTTGACTACTGTAAAGGCAAAAGTCGATTGTCGTCTTAAGACAATATCTTTTATGAATAACCAAGGAGAAAGAAAAGAATTTAAAGGGGAAGTCCTCAAGAAAGTTGGGGTCGAATAATGACCATAGAGAGTGAAAATGAAATGATATGGAATCGAACGAGATATTCATGGGACAATTGAGGACGAATCCAAAAGATAGATGTTCATACTATCAGAACAGTATGCGACTATCCAGAAGTATTCCTGATGAATTACCAGGATTACCCCCACATAGAGAGGTGGAGTTTTCAATTGATTTGATACCTGGAACAGAACCATGTCAAAAGCTCCATATCGCATGGCACCAGTGGAATTAAAGAATAAAGGTGCAATTACAAGAACTAATGGATAAAGGGTTTATCAGACCTAGTGTATCACCATGGGGAGCACCGTATTGTTTGTCAAGAAGAAAGACGGTTCAATGAGACTCTGTATTGATTAGAGAATTAAACCGAGTAACTATTAAGAACAAATACCCTTTCCCGAATTGATGATCTTTTGATCAATTAAAGGGAGCAAAAGTGTTTTCTCGAATTGATTTGAAATCTGGTTATCATCAAATCCGAATCAAGGCAGAAGATATACCAAAAACGGCATTCGGACTAGGTATGGTCATTATGAATTCCTAGTTATGCCTTTTGGATTGACGAATGCACCTGCTGTTTTCATGGACTTGATGAACCGCATCTTTAAACCTTTATTGGATGTTTGTGTGATTGTCTTCATAGACATATTAGTATACTCGGTTACAGATGAGCAACATGATGAACATTTAAGAACCGTGTTACAAATATTACAAAGCAATCAGCTTTATGCCAAATTGTCTAAATGTGAGTTTTGGCTCAAAAGTATATCCTTTCTAGGACACATTGTGTCAGGAGATGGAATCTCAGTTGATCCTGCTAAGATTAAGGCTATTGTGGAATGGAAAAGACCTGAACTGTTACAGAAGTAAGAAGCTTCTTAGGATTAGCAGGATATTATCGGAAATTCGTACAAGATTTTTCAAGAATTGCACGACCACTGACACAATTGACCAAAAAGAATGAAAAATTTGAGTGGAATGAGAAACGTGAATGGAGTTTCCAGGAGTTGAAAAAGAGATTGGTTTCTGCACCAATATTGGTTCTGCCCAATGACCAGGATCCTTACACTATTTATAGTGATGCATCCAGAATGGTTTAGGATGTGTATAATGCAGAATGGAAAAGTGATAGCATGCTTCTAGACAGTTAAAACCCCATGAGATGAATTATCCTACTCATGACTGAATTAGCTGCTATTGTCTTTGCACTTAAAATTTGGCGTCATTATTTGTATGGGCAGAAGTGTGAAATATATACAGATCATCAAGCTTGAAATATATATTCACCCAGAAGGAATTGAACATGAGGCAACGTAGATGGTTGGAATTAATTAAAGACTACGATTTAACCATCAATTATCATCCTGGCAAGGTAAATGCGTAGCCGATGCTTTAAGCCGTAAAAATTATGGAGAAGTAGCCTCAATGTTGACGGAGCAGAAAGAACTCATCAGAGAATTTGAAAATTTAAAACTGGAATTTTCAATACAAGGTCTGGACGCAGAACTGGCAGTTTAACCTTGGAACCCACTTTACTACAACGATAAAGGAAGCTCAAAGAAAGGACGAAGAATTCCAGGCAATCATCAAAAGAGCATCACAAGGGAAATATAAGGATTTTCAAATAGATGAGATGGAGTATTAAAGATGAATAAAAGATTGTGTGTACCACATGATGAAAGTTTGAGGAAAGAATTAATGCATGAAGCACACTATTCAGGATATACCGTACATCCAGGCGAAACCAAGACCTACCAAGAGCTGAGGATGCATATTGGTGGAATGGAATGAAAAATGATATTGCTCAATTCGTGGCCAGATGTGAGATATGTCAGAGAGTAAAAGCGGAACATCAAAAACCAGGTGGATTGTTAAAACCATTGCTTATTCCAGAATGGAAATGAGATAAAATATCTATGGATTTCGTATGTTCGCTACCCAAGATAGGTGTAGGTCATGATGCTATTTGGGTTATTATGGATAGACTCACTAAGTCAGCCCATTTCTTACCAATTAACATGACTTATCCCTTGGAGAAGTTGGCATGGTTGTATTTGAAAGAAATTGTGAGACTACACGGGGTACCAACTAACATAGTATCAGATCGAGATCCACGATTTGTTTCTAGATTCTGGCAAGGATTACAAAAGGCATTGGGAGCTCAATTGAAGTTTAGTACGGCCTATCATCCTCAAATCGATGGACAAACAGAAAGAACCATTCAGACAATGGAAGATATGTTAAGATCATGTATCTTGGAATTTAAAGGAAATTGGGATCAACATTTACCACTGGTGGAATTTGCATATAATAACAGCTACCATTCGAGTATAGGGATGCCACCCTATGAAGCTTTATATGGTAGAAAGTGTCGATCTCCATTATTTGGGATAATTTGGAAAGAGTATTAGTTGGACCCGAACTGGTTCAGGAAACAATTAACAAAGTTTCAGTGATAAAAAAAATGAAAGAAGCCCAAGATAGACAGAAAAGCTGGGCAGATTTGAAGAGACGGAACTGGAATTTAAGGAAGGGAACATGTTTACCTGAAAGTAAGTCCAATCAAAAGTCTTCATAAGACAAGTAAAAGGAAAGCTAAGTCCTAGATATGTAGGACCATTTGAAATATTGGAACGAGTGGAAATCTAGCATATCGCCTTGCATTGCCGCCCAAATTACTGGTATACATAATGTTTTTCATGTATCGTACTAAGGAAGTATGTACCAACCAGATAAAGTTGTTGAGCTGAACCAATTGATCTGAAAGAAATTTGACTTATGAAAAGCACCCTATCAGAATCCTAGACAAAAAGGTACAAGTTCTCAGAAATAAAGAGATCCACTACGTCAAAGTGCTATGGGATCCCGGACTGAAGAAGTGACTTGGAGTTGGAAGAGGAGATCAAGAAGATTATCCACAACAGTACACACTCAAGCTTTGGGACAAAGCTTATTTTAAGGGGGGAGAATGTAAACCCGGAATTCCACAGTATGAGATGACTCTAATTAGAAGTTATGAACTAACTAGTAAACCTAGAAGTTAAAAAAACCCTAGATTAGATAGATAACTTAATTTGGCTATTAGGATCCATAAATTAAATAAAGAACTTCTTTGACCTCAATTGATACCAAAAACGAGATTTCGTATCTGAATTGATAATTCAAGTTGTGATCAAAGGAAACTTCAAATCCCAAACCCGAATCCTTGTCAAACAGACAGATTATAGGAAAACCTAAATATAGAAATTAAGTGACCACTTTGTATTCAATAGAGACCTGAAATTAAAACAAGGAATAGTAATGAACCTATACTTGGATTTAACCCTAAAATTTGAGATTCCTAGTTAGTAATAAACTATATTGATAAGATTTCATAGTGGGTATCCAAATCTAATATATATACTAATTTAGCTTATATATCAGTAGTAATATTAAGTAAACGACCCAATATGTTTATAGTTAGGAAATGACAACTTTTAGATAAACCGAGAATTATAAATACCCAATAAAAATATAAACTGATATATAACTCAAGATCTAGATTCAAACAAAGATTTGAATCATACCAGTATTCAAATTAGGGTTTTCGTAAGCCCTTGGAGCCTGAAATGAAAATTGACCCAACTAGCTTATAAAACCTAAATCGCGAGATAAACCTTTCTTAAACAAATAAATACGTATAAATAAAACTTAAATTTGTACTGTTTGCTAAACTAAACATCTTGTAGGATCCACTAAAGATATTTTTGTATATAAACTTACATATATAAGCTAAATTATACCCTAATAGTGTAATAAATTACCCAAAAATTTAACTAAATAATATCTAATTAATATTTTAATAATATATGCATATAAACAACTTGCAGGAGACGTTTGATCATTGTTCTAAGGGCTGTGATCTTCTTAAGAAATGTGAGCCGAAAACTTCCTCAATTATACAAACCAAAAGTCAATACAAATCTCCTTCTAAACCAATGCAAACCTGCCAAATCATCCACACATTAATGACAATAAAACAAGCTAATAAAACAGCAACAAATATAGGCAATTCGTTTCAATTACGAAGGAGAAACACGGCCGAGCATTACATTTTGTTATACAGATATATATATATATATATACGTACTTAGGACGTTGGATGGATAAGCAAACGAACCACAATCCCTCTCAAATTTTCCAAAATCAAACTTCCTATTATTAATAGTTGAACCAACCTGGAAAACGATTTTTAAACACAACAATCAGCCTAGTTTAAAAATTACGAACAAAAACTGGAAAAACGATTGAAAACGAGCTTGAGGTAAGTTGATTTCATTCCGTGTGTTTTCTTTCGAATCTAAGGATTGGTATTGACTTCTAAATATCTTAGGAACCTAACCAAGTCCATTAGAAGCTTCAGCTCCTGAAACCCTAACTGAACTTGATGATCCGAAAAAGCTGGTAGCATGTTGTTATTTTGTTGTTTTTTTTAGATATTTAAGTAGATTGATGTCTTAGGAGCTCATAGGATCCAGAAAACCGACTTCTTGACGTCGGAATCGATTGGAATCGATTGAAGCTCATCGAGGAAGATGATGAACAGTAATCCCCGATGAGCACGGGGAGGTACACGGGACGTGTTCCACCCATGTACCTCTCGAAAAAATTCAAATATAAAAAAAAAATGAAGCTAATTAAATTTAAATATAGAATAATTAATAATATAAATAATTTTAGAATTATTATTATTATTCATTTATTTATTTATTTTTCTAGAAATTTTATAAGTAATATTAGAAGTTAGTAATATAATATCAGAATTTTTTTTATTTTAAAAATAAATTATTTTTTTAGTATTATTAAACATATGATGTGTAAATATTTAACTCATTAATAGTAATTAGAAAAGAATTTTTAGAAATAAAACTACCCTTATTAATTAACTTCGAATAATGAATTTTCTAACTATAATTATTAATATTCTTAATATTATTAAAAGAATTTTTAGAATTTTTGAAAATTTTATTTCTGAAAAAATATACATGAATTTAAGATTAAAATTATTTTAGTAATATTATAAAGAACTTACAAGTAGTAATATTATGGATTAAAGTATAAGACAATTAATACAAATGCTAATATTATGAAAAGTAATTATTTTACTTCATTTTATTTTCGAAATTATTATTGTTGTTATTATGCTTTTTATTATTATTATTATTATTATTATTATTATTATTATTATTATTATTGTTAATAGTTACTAATATCCTTATTATTTGCGGTAAGGAGGAAATTTTTTGAAAATATTTGTAATTAAACTAATTAATCCTTATATTACCAAATTTATTCTCATTAGAAGTATATTTAATTAAATTATAGGAAAAAAAATTTTACGAGCTTAGCAAATACTAACTATGTATTCAAATAAATAATTATAGATAATTAGATAACAATGAAAATGAATTAACTAAATTATTAAACTTCCCGAATACCCAATCAATAGATTCAAATATCAAACCAAAATCAATTAAGTAAAATTGTGATAACAATGTTTTAGAACTTAAGGTTATCCCAAAGAATTGGTTAATAATAAAACAAAAGCCCAACAAACCATTAGGATACTTAAATATTCATAGGAGCTAGGTTATATAGTCTTGTATAATTAATGACTATATTACTTATCTCAATAGGTGACTCGGGTATTGGAGAGGACCTTCCTAACGATTACTACGATTAAATAGCATGGGCAGGTGAGTAACTCAGTCTTATTACATTGGTTGTGCTTGTATATTAGTGAATCTTAAATAAAAGATAATAAAAATTTGGTGTACTGTTTGGATTGTGAAGACTGTGTATTGTATTACATTGATTGCCAAGTCACTCTATTATAAGTGATAACAGAGATGCATGTATCTTTGTATTGCCTATAGAACATGATTGAGTGTCTGTAATGCTTGATCACCTTCAAATTGATTAAAGACTACCGGTACCATAAAGGAAAATTATCATGCATTACATACTGTACATAAATAACATTTGAGTAAGTGGTAGCCTACTACGTGTTAGTTTTTCGGATCTCTAGTAATGCTTGAATTATCTAGGCAAGAAGGCTATTAGTTAATTGCAAGATTACCTTTGTTCTGTTAATACCATAGGAACTAAATGGTAAACGAAGGACACCGCTTATGGTATTGCATGGAAATAACTAACACTTAGTGGAGTTTCTAAAGCTAAATCAGGAAATAAATAACGAAACATGATAAGCTTAAAGAGATAATTAATTAGAACAATATTGTTTCCTGAAAGCTTAGTTTCTCCTGGGTAGGTGGACCATAGATTGTGATCCTTCAACCCCGATGAAAGGGCGTAAATCTTCATCCTGTTTGGATTCCGGGTTATCCAAGCTTGTAATATTCATATGTTTGATTGATGCATTTCATATGATTGTTAAATAACTTGTATGTAATATGTAATAAGTTCTAGTTATTCACTGAGCTTGTGTTTTAGCTCACACTCCAACAGTCCTTTCAGGTTTACTCTACGACCTTGGCTCATTACTAGCAGGAGCATGGTCCCGGTAAGAGATTAGAAGCTAGAAGCTTAAAGCCTAGTATAGGATTAGAATATCTACATCTCTATTAGTTTTTTTTTTTTTTAATGCAGGTGATGTGCATTAGAATCATTTGCTAAGGTTGTAAAAAGTTATAAGACATATTATCTGTAATATCATATTTCGTGATAGTTGTTTACTAATTTATGTCTTATATATGTTTGTTCATCCTATCTAAGCAACTAAAAGATCTTGTTTATTAAAATTATGTCATTCCTAGAAGGTAAACTAGTAATGGAAATCAAGTGTTTCTTGATTACTATTATTAGGATACCCTCGGGGCATGACAGGTAGGTATCACCCTATCGATCATGGTCGTGACACGGACTGTGATGGCCTTGGATCTAATTCCTCTTCACAAAACCACCAATCATGATCGTGATTTGTCTAGTTATGGCTAGTGTCATGGGCGTGATGATGCCTATTATCTCTTTTGGTCTCCAAACCTTTTGATAATGACATGATAATGCCCTTGATCACATGTGTGATGCTCATCACAGCCTAGATCATAGGCATAATGGTGGGTGTGATCTCCACTAATGCATGACATCCAAGTTTAGACTTTATCATGGCTGTTGTCATAGGCATGATGGCGGGTATGATCTCTTCGGATGATGAATTTCCAATGCTCAAGCATATCAAATCAGATCCTACTCCAAAGTGTCTCATATATCCTTTGAGATAGCTCAATTTATCATCCTTTAGATCATTTGCAAGGATTCTTTGAACCAAGTTCAACAAGCCCTTAGCTCTAGCTTGAGTTATTGATCCATATGACCCATGTGACCCATGATCCCTATCATCTCCTTGAGGCTCATGAAGATTTACCCTCAAATCTTGATTAAATTCATTCGGAGCGTATGATGACAAGTTCATCACATCGAATAAAGTTGAAGTTCCTCCAAAATTATCCAGCAACTCAACTTTTGTGAGCGTTACATTGATCCGCTCAACAATCTTGAATGGTCCATCAACTCGAGGTGCCAATCTCTAACTTCCATGCCTTAGGATTCTACCTTTACTAAGGTGAACCCATGCTAAATAACCAGGAGCAAATTCCATTCTCCATCTTCCTTTATTTCTCCTTTCTTTCACTCTTTCACTTTGTTTTTGCCAATAATGGTATAACTTTTGATAAAGTTGTTGGATTTGGTGAGCATGTTCCAATCCACTTTGACTATCTTCAGCTGTAGAAGCTTGAGGAAGCAAATCCAATGGAGAATTAGGATTAAACCCATAAAGTCAACTTGCCATCACACCAATGACCGAAAAATTATAAGCAAACTCTACGATAGGCAAACATAAATCTCAATCCTTGAAATTCTTTCCAATAATAGCTTGTAGCAAAGAACCCAAAGCTCTATTCACAACCTCGGTTTGACTATCGGCTTATGGGTGGCAAGTAGTGCTAAACAACAACTTTGTATCCAACTTGCTCCAAAAGGTCTTCCAAAAGTAGCTCAAAAACTTCACATCTCTAACGGAAACACTAGCTTGTGGAATGCCATGAAGCTTAACCAGTTCTTGCAAAAACAAACTAGAAATATATACCGCATTGTTAGTTTTATCGCTTAGAATGAAGTGTGCCATCTTGTTAAACGGATCAAAAACTATCATACCAGAATCATGCCCTCTTTGAGTCTTATGAAGTCTTAAGACAAAGTCCATACTTAAATTAACCTATGGTTTGGTAAATATAGGCAAGGGCATATATAAGCCTTGCAGTTTGCTTCGACTTTTAGCCCTGTAACACATAGAAAATCCCTCAATCACTCTATGAACATCTCTAGCCATACTTAGCCAATAAAAATGCTCCTTCAAGGCATCAAGAGTACGATGATTCCTAAAATGTCTGGAAAGTCCACCACCATAGGCTTCTCTAACAAACATCTCTTGCATAGATCCATGTGGAATACACAATTTCTCTTGATGAAACAAATATCCATAAACTAGATGATAGCCATCCACCGACCTCACTTCATTGCAAGCTACTACAGTGGGCGCAAACACTCCATCCTTAGAATATTGTCCCATAATTTGCTCAAACCTCAACAATTTAGCCTGCATAGAATTCAATAATGTATGTCCCTTAAACAATGCATCAACTACTAAATTAGTATTACCTTTCTTGTACTTAATAGTACATGCAAATATCTCTTGGAAAACTTACTTTGACCTCTCAAATATTTTAAAGATTCATGGTCAGAAAATATGATGAAATCTTTAGGTAAGAAGTAGTGTTGTCGTACTGTAAGAGCTTAGATCAAAGAATATAACTCTTTGTCATAGATGAGATAATTTAAGGCACCTTCATGTAGCTTCTCATTGAAATATGCAATAGGACGACTCCTTGCATAAGAACTATAGCAACTCCAACCTTGGAGGCATCATACCTAAGCTTGAAAACCTTGTCGAAATCAAATAGCATTAACAAAGGTACTGAAGTTAATTCCTTCTTAATCAACTCAAAACTTCAATTGGCCACTCGATTCGATTGAAAACGAACCCCTTTCTTTGTTAACTCTGTCAATGGTGCTAATGGTACTAAAATCTTTGATGAATCTCCTATAAAAAGAAGCAAGTCCATGAAAGCTACATACCTTATAAACATTATTGGGAATAGGCTACTTGGTGATAGCCTTAACCTTCTCTTCATCAACATGGAGGCCTTCTCTAGATACTACATGACCCTAAAAATACTACTTCTTGTTGACAAAAAATATATTTATTCAAATTCACATACAACTTCTCCTTTCTTAACACCATAAAAAGTAAAAACTGAAGTCAAGTGCATAACATGACTTTCCAAATCTGGACTACATATTAAGATATTACCAAAATAAATCACTACAAACTTTTCCAAAATCTCTTTTCATACATAATTCACTAACCTCATGAAAGTATTAAGATCATTGGAAAAGCTAAAAGGCATTATCGTCCATTCACACAAACCATGCTTGATTTTGAAAGCCATCTGACATTCATTTCCAACCTTCATTCTTATTTGATGATAGCCACTCTTCAAATCAATTTTGGAAAACAATGGAACACCATGCAATTCGTCCGATATATCATCAAAACACCATGCAATTCGTTCGATATATCATCAAGTCATGGTATAGGATATTAGTATTTCGCAGTAATGCAATTTATAGCCCTGCTGTTTAATCCAACCAAAAAGTCACATTTTGATAGTTTAGCATACAACTTGTGTTCTCTTAGCATTTGTAGAGTCATCTGTAGACATTCCTCTTGTTGCTTAGGTGTCTTTGAGTAGACGAGGATATCGTCACAATAACACACTTGTCTAATAAAGGCTTGTATACCTGGTTCATCATATCTATGAAAGCAGCAAGTGGATTTGTCAAACCAAAAGACATACGCTAAAAAGTCTTAATGTCCATAACGAGTTTGAAAAGCGGTCTTTGACACATCCTCAGGCTTAATCCTCAGTTGAAGGTATCCCTATTGCAGTTCAATGTGTGAGAATATACTCACTCCTTGTAACTTGATCAAAGAGATCGTCAATGTGCGGCAACGAGTACTTGTTCTTGATGGTGACCTTATTGAGTTCTTGGTAGTCGAAACATAACCTCATAGATCCGTCCTTCCTTTCTACAAACAACACTAGAGCTCCCTAAGGTGAGATACTTTTCTTTGAGCTCAATGGGTGCCATACAATATGGTGCATTTGATATTAGCTCCATACGGGCTACCAAATCGATCTTGAAATCGATTTCTTTCTTTGGCGGTAAGCCAAGCAACTTTTCTAGGAAAATGTCTGGAAATTGGTTGACCGTGGGGATATTTTTCAAGATAGGCTCTTCCTTCTCTTCCGTCATGTTTCCAAAATAACCATCAATTCCATCTTTTAATTCCTCCTAACAACTCAAATGGGTACAACTCCTTTCCACTTGGAATCATAGATTCTCCAATAAACGTTGCTCTTTTTCCACCTTGCTCCAAAAATTCTACTTTCTTACTTCGACAATCAATCATAGCTTTGGTAGGAAATAACTAGATCATACCTAAAATTACTTCATACTCATTCATTTCCAACACTATGGATTCACAGGTGAAAAGGTGTCTTTGCATCATCAACGGGCAGTCCTTTAGCATTTCCCTTATCATAACAACACTTTTCGTGGGGGTTTTTATCTTAAAACTGGAGGTGGTCGTGCTTATAGGTAATCTAGTTCTTTTAGCCAAACTTGGCATGATAAAAAGATGAGTTGCTTTAGAATAAAAAAGGGCATAAGCATTTTGGGTGAGTCACTCGTATTTTTATTGTGTTTTAATACAAGGGGATTACTAACTTCCTAATCCAAGATTCTACTTACTCACTAATCTATAACTTATACAGGTACCATTTCTCATATCATGGGGAATAAAGGAAAAGGATCAAACATCTTGAAGGGTTTAAGGCTAACCTGTGACTAGGTTGTAATCATAACCATCTTCCTCCTCGATAGTGGCTAACTCCACTCCTTCTTCTTCTATCTGTTCACATATCCATTGACCTTCCAGATTATAAATTTAGAATCTAGGCATCGAAGATCCAAATCGATGTTCATTCTTGTTTTTGTTTCCGGACTTTTTTGGGGCAGATCCTCCAGATGATCTAGTTTGAGCACTCTTCTTTTGCGGGCACTCATTGGTGAAATGCCCAACTTGTCTACACACATAGTAGATGTTGGTCACCTTCTTTGGGCATCTGACATCTTGTGGTTTGGATCTCCACAAAAGTACACTTTCCTTGCAATTGGGGGCACCTTTTAGGGTAATGTGTCTGTAACGCCTCAACCTAAAGGCGTTTTCCTCACCACATGTTCTTATCAAGATAGACATGCTAAGGCCATATGTTTCTAAAGTCCACCAAAAATAATATATAAACCATCAATTACTCACAATAGGATACTCAAAACTTCAATACTAATATATAATAACCTATCTTCATAATATTAAAGCTAAAAGTTTAATATAACCAAAGTCCTTAAAGACATTAAAAATCTCTAAAGAAACCCAATAGGAAATAAGTCTTCATCTTTCATCTCTAATGACTAGATATCAGTAGAATTTTCAAATCCACTATCGCTTTCCCATAGTCAAGGTATACGTCATAGCCTGTCAAAAAAATAATAGAGTCTTCACCTATACCTGTAAAAATAAAGGATTGACCAAAAAATGCTGTACGTCAAACCGAAAACACATGCACATGATCATGCAAAATACAATATCACATACAACTTTACTCTAATGCAACAAGCACAGTTTAATTATCTTTTCATTAGGCTCCAACCAACACAATTTAGGATTATAGATCTCTAATCCTAAACTCGGAAGTAACTCATGACCTCGAAGAAATATATGTAAATAATATATATATTTGCATTCCATAATTAAGTTGGTAACGACTCCTTTTCTACCAAAATCATCTCTAGGTGTGGCTCCACTCGGGACAACGCGGCACAAGGATCATTAAGTTGCTAAATATCACACTCTACGTGGTCTTTATTAATCGCGGCCACTCACAACTAACATTCGATTCAATTAAAGTTCAATATAATTAAGTCAGATTTATAAACTCATCCTACAAGCACAAACAATCAAACATGTAAGGTTGTACCTGGGTTTACTTTCAATCCAAATCTCCCGAACAGTAACTACTAACAGAGTAGGAACCTAATCTCACAAGTATTCCTGTTTCAATATATTACAAATCAATTTCAATTTCAACTATAATATGAAGCCCTAACCCTAATTTCCATAAGCCTATTTGAATATCAACACACTTGTCTATCTCGTTTGCACTTCAATGAAACCTTTATCACAATTCCTCTAGAGTTCTTAACTATCTCCACAATTCCTTCAAGATAAATATATATACAATCCTCAATGAATAAAACTACTACGAAAGTTCATAACTTTAAATCCATAAAGATGGGATGGATTCACACTTACCTAGAACTGGTAGATCTTGCTTGCAACGAAACCCTAATTCAATCAATTCTTTTGTCATAAGTAATTAATTATCGCTGTAATTATATTCCTACAATCTATTAATCTCAGAAATCACAAGACTATGATAGAGATCTTACCTTTATTTCGATTCAAAATCACAACTCTCCAAATCGATTTAGGGTTTCTCCACTAGATCTCGAATCTTCTTCAATCATATGAAGAACTAGAATTAGACTAATTTATCTAAGGAAATTAATTGAAAAAGACTAGAGATAGACCTACTTGCCTAGGGTTTTTTTTGAAGAAGTGTGAACATTCATGAGTCAAGGGGTCTATTTATAGAGGGACTTTGCTTAGGAAAAATGCTGACATAGCTTAGGGAAAATGCAGCCATAAGCCGGCCTTTCCACCAGCGGCTTGCCACTTATGCCAGCGATTGAGCTGGGTATGTTGATGGCCATTAGTCTGGTTAGGACCAATTTCCTCAACAATTTTGAAGCTTCAATGCCGAAGTTTAGGCTGTCGTCCATTGTCTTTAGGTCGGCGACTTAGGATTAAAGGTTGGCGGCTTGGATGCCGGCCTAAGCCAAATTCATTTGATCATTCGCACATGACTTCTTTGTGTTCAAATTCATCTGTTCAAGGACAAAAATACCCTTTTAAACAATACTTTATTACATTTCTGCCATTCATTTTAAATTAATTATCTGTATCTTACAGCGTCCCTTTGTACTTCCAGCAGATAATTGGTTTGGGTGTAAACTGCCCGGTACTCGTATTACTTCTGAAGTTGTAGTTGTTAGCCGTCTGAACCTCTTTTGCTAGTGTACAGAACTCGTTCCATCATAAAACCTTTTCGAAAATTGGGGCTTTCTTCTTAGCAATCTTGTCTTTCTTTTCTTAGCTCCTTCAATGATTCGAGCCCTTTCCACTAACTCCAAGAAGATCTTATATCAAACTCCTCTAACTTAACTCGTAGGTCTTCGTCTCTAAACCATTCAGGAAGACTTACCTCTTCAAATCCTCACTATATTTATAGGAATCCGATACATATTGGAGCAATTGACTAAACTTAGTTTGTATTGCTCATAGTTCTTCCTCTTTGAGTGGTATGTAAGAAATCGCGCTGTATTACACTCGCAGACTTCAAGGGAAGTAGTTCTCTAAGAACTCATGGCGAAATATCTCCCATGTAACTGGAATCGGTTCTCTCTGTTGGACTCCCACCAAACTGGAGCATTGAGACGAAGCATGTAGGTATCAAGGTGATTTTTAAGTGATGTGGCACCTTAAAGGCATCAAGAGACCTCTCAATCTGTGCTAGCCAGTCTTCAGCCGTGTCCGACTTTCCAAATGCTTTATTGAAATACCGATTGCTTTTAATGAACTCAAGCAAAGAGTTTCTATATGGCCCCAGTGGCGGAGGTGGTGGTAGAGGCACAATTTGAGATTGTATACTTCCTGGGGCAGGCACTTCCATTGGTAATTAAGGCGTGTGTTGAGGTAGAGTTGGTGCGGGTGCTGTAATGTTCTGTCTCAAAGCTTCTAATACTTGAACTAACTACCCAAGTGCGGCTTGGAGAATCACTTATGGTTCAGTGACTTAAGGATTTTGGGGAGGTGCAGTAGGTTGATTGTTTCCTCCATAGGTTGATTAGATACGCTTGTTCTTAGCATCCTCTTCTACCATGGCTATTTAGATGTTTAATTACATGAGTTTGATACTCTTTCAAAATTTTTATTAAGTTTTAGGCAAGCATTGTCAGAAATCACGAAAATTTCATCTCATAAGAATAACATAATTCTGAAAACATGAAATCATGAAATAACCAAGGAAAATTGGAAAATTGCAAAACAAAATTCCAAAATAATAGCTTCATTCAATTGGGAAATAAAAAATTGATCCATGACCCTTACAACTGAAATAGAGAATTAGCAAAATATATAAAACGACATTACATGAGGAAAACAAACAACATAACACATTTTCATAAACATAAATTCTAGCTACCCGACCTAATCATTCTAGGTCCCTATTAAAAAATTTACTATTGGAATTATGGGATATGCTCATCCTTCCTTCTAACTTATTGCTTCCTTCCTTCCTTCTTTCTTTTCTTCTTTCCGAACCTATGGGGATGGTGTATCACCTAGATTACGACTCGACGATCCTTTCTACTTATTGTTCATAAACTGACTCAGATACTTTGTTACTGTCATCCTTCTTTTTCTTGCAAGCTCCCTAGTTCATCATGGCGCACTTGCATTGGCATCATTCTCGGAGGTCGACATATGTTTCCAATGGGGTTCCATTTCAACTGCTTGGTGAGGTGTGGATTCTAGTGACATGCTCCTGCGGCTAGTCGAAAACTCACTTTGTTCATAGATATTCCTTCATAGTCGAGGATCTAAAGCATTAGTGTCGGATTCAATATTCATTGCTGGGGGATTTGTTACATCCTCATTCATCATAGGAGTGGTGGCGATTTCTTGTCGACAACTGAGCTTGCCGTTCCTTGTACCGTCTGATGTTCCCGTGCGGATCGTTCTCTTCTTCAGTCCATATCTCTTTTACCATGGCACATAGGATCCAAACCTCCATTTCCTCCTTCTGGTTCTTCCTTCGGATCCACCTTGGGATCCCTTATGGGTCTCCATCTTCTTCTTCTACTTCCTCTTCAGGTTCACCTCCTTTTGCTTCTTCCATCCTGATATCCATTAGTATCTTGTCATCCGTGATTTGAGTCCTGTCAAAGTTAGTGGTTGTGTTGACACTTCATGGGGTGGCTTGAGAATATTTTGATAATACCTTGCCAATAAAAGGTTTCTTCATAATTCGCTCTAAGCTACTCGCTATGATCCTTCGCTTGTCATGCGCATAGACAAACAGAGGTCCAATCGGGCTCCGTGTTGAAAACTTGGGAAAGTTGGTTCTCCTTCTTTTTGTAGCACGAATGTTGCCGCTTGCAGCATAGCCACATTATATGCATACATAACAATACTTTCAATAGCATATATAACTTCCAACTCTGACCATCTTTTTTTTTCTTATCTGGCAGTATCTTATTATCTCCACAATCCTTTCCCATTCAGTATGCTTTAGTCCATTTTTTCACAAAACAAACATTTTCTTTGACAACTTTGGCCTTCTAGTTAAGCTAAACTCCTCACACAAAACTCTAAGCCTCAAACGATAATTGGCAAAGGTCTCATCATGTCTCTTATGAAATCGTTAGGCCTCTAGACGGGCTTCTCCTAAGGTCATCTATTCACAAAAAGAGGGAAGATTAGCAAACTTATCCTACCCATGCTAAGCCTATCTAATTCTTTCTATTCTTATTCTACTTGTTTCTTCTTAAGCCCATTTATATTGCTATGATCTTAAATTCTTAACCATGCTCTAATACCTACTTAAACTATTACGCCTTAAAGGGTACCATAAATGTGATAGTTTACCATACTCAATATTAGGGCTTAAGTATAACACCCTTACTCATCCTAAAAGACTTGATATTGGGAGTAAGGCATACGTTCATGATCATAAAGGACCAAGCTTTGAAACAAGCCGTCTAAGAAGATATACAATAGTAATTAAGAATAGAAATCATAACAGTTCAACTTAATCAAAATTACATAGAGTCTTACAAATATTAAAAGAGGCGTACCCCCATCAAAACAAGTTAATCATTAGAGTCTGTTTCTCCAAAATAAATACATGGAAGTTTTACTTAGAAGTCTACATCTACATCTAGATCTTGACTTCTATAAAGCTCCTGTTTCAAAAGGTAATAACTGGGTAAAGTAGCCCTTGGGCGTTAGCCAAAGTTATGAGTGCTACAAAAGATATCTAAGGGGATATAAGCTTATATGCTTAGTGAGAATCATTTCCACAATCAAGTACTCACACAATAAAATATCAAACAAGTTATTTAAGCTAAATATATGAAATACAACAAGCACATGAGCAAACAATACACATAGCTTATTGGAAAATCATGTGTTGAATGGATCTACCCCTCCATTCAGGGATAGGTGATCTAGGCCACGAAGATCGCATTTTGCAAATAAGATTTTTGTAGTTCATTTAAGCCACGACTAGCTATTAAAATGTAGTTCATTTGGGTGTCTACTTACCATTAAATTAATTCGGGTGACCATTTGTCGTTACATAGACTTTTAGGCTCTACGGACTTCATTACTATGCCCTTGTCCCACTAAGTATATAGTAATGAATGCAATGTGACTCACTACGTGATATGCATGAATTAATTTAATTAAGTACTCATGGCATAGTATTAGATATTGTAAGGGTGATCATAGAGTTTGTAGACATATCATTCTTATACTAAATCAAACATTGATTATGGACAATTCTTGCCTTAATATTCTTAACATAAATTCACCCACATATGTAAAGCACATGCACTTTCCCATTTTTTCTTTTCTAATTCTAGTGCCACTATTCTACAAGTAAAAACATAAGTGCAAGAATGTAGGAAATAAACTCACTCGGCCACTATGCGGATAAACTGCTAATTGTAGTAATCTTCGGGATACGAGAACTCTGTATTCACGTCACCTAAACAAGAGAAACACTCAAAATGAGTATTTCATAGAAGTTCTACTTAAACTTGTTAATTCTATTTCACTAAGTTAGTAAAAAAAGTGTAAAATGAAATTTCAACTTAAAATGGCTATAACTTGCTCATCTAAACTCGGAATTTCGTATATTATATGTCGTTTTCCATCTACTCGAAATGATCTATCCAATTTTAAGGTTATTTTTGTCATAAAAATTTATTTGGGTTCCAAAACTATGGGGTACTGAACAGTTACGAATTTCCAATCCTCAAAATAAAAATTTTCAAACTTTACTTCATCTATGAATCCTTAATCAAACACATGGATATTTGTATGGTCGAAAAATCCCTTGAATATATAGATATAGACTCATATTGTATGCATGATTTTAGTGATATTATCTCAATAATGATTTTTTATAAAACAACTTGTCTTAAGAGTTGGAAAGATTGATATTTTAAAAGTCTTCTTTAAGTTGTTGGGAAGAAAGCTTAAAAATTCTTGAGTTATCATGAGTGTGTTCTTTCTTATTATAATTTCATTCCTAACTTTTCAAAAGATACATTAATTTTCAAAAACGTAGTCTTTTTAAGATTTCTATCAATTCTGTTTCTATTGTTTGAAAATAAAAATGAAGTGTTCAAAATTTTTCTTAAGTTGTTGATAGTATCTAATGTTTTGGTGTTAAATGTATGTTTATTTTTCTTAAAAAATAATTTTACCATTTTAAGAACTTTTACTTTCTTAGGTTATTGGTAAATTTTATATTTCTAAGTTGGTTCATAAACTAGTTAGTTGACTTTTACCTTGATTTTAAAAACTTGTTTAGTTCTTCGCTTTTATTATGATGTTGGTAAAAATCTTATAAAAAAGTTTTTTTTTAAAGAAAAATTTTCATAAAAAAGAATTATCAACATTAAGGTTTTAATAAATTTCATGTTACTATTTTGAAAAGATTGTGTTTATCTACTTAGTTAAATCCTTGAAGAAATCTTCTTTATTAATACTTTAAAAATTCGTGATGAGCTTGTCTAAGTTCTTGAAAGGAATTTATTACAAACAATATTTAAGTCTTTTGATGAAAAATCTTTGCTAAGTGACAAAAATTTTTTAGAAAGAGTTTAGTTTTATTTTCTTTATTAAAGAAAGAACCATTTTTATTTTATTAAAACAAAAATAACTTGGTGATGCATGAATATGATTATGTAGTCATGAGAAAGATAAGAATAATACATAATAAGATAGAGAGAGATATAAGAAGAAATAAGTATAATAGTAAGGTCAAGTATTTGGAGCCTTAGCTTCATCAAGGCGTCCCGGAACTAAGAACAGACTAGTTCCAAAAAGTAAAAAGAAAGAAAGAAAAGAAAAAGCATAATAAAGGCAATAATACGAGCATGTTAGTAAGAAATTAGTGAGCATTTAGGCTCTAATAAATATATAGAGAAACATATACATAATAATGTATATAAAGTTAAGTTAGGAGCAATAACAACAACAATATCAATATAGCAACATAATAACAATAATAATATGATGGAAGTTCAGACATGAACAAGGATAAAACATGAACATATTGTTGCTTTCATAACCTCATAGGTTTAGGAAACATACACTATGATCATGTTAAGTTACATGACATGAAGAATAAATATGAGAAGTTTTACCTAAGGTTAGGTATTTGTTGAAGAAGAAGAGAGATAATTGTAGTAATATGTGGTAGTAGTTTTGTGGAGAAAAGAGAGAGTTGGAAGATAAATTTGGAGAGGGAGTATATTGAGAGATTTTGAGAGAGTTTTAGTAATGTAGAGAAGTGTGGCAAAGAAGTGGAGGAAGATGAGATATTTATAGTTGAAGATGGAGGGAAATTAGATGAAAGATATGAAAGATGAAAAGTTGTATTGGAAATGAAAAATGTAAGAAATAGGTGTGTAGATAGTAAGAGTAAGTAGCAAGAAAAAGTAAAGATAGGTAAATGGTAATGAATAGTAGAAATTGTACAATGAATAGTAGACCAGACAATTAAATTATCGGTAATAAAAAAAATACGCGTAAATAAGCTATATCTGATATTTTTAGTTACAAAAAAATTCTAAAACTAATATTTTTGTAATCCTTATATTATTGCGAGTCTAATGGTGTCATCGAAATATTTTTACCGTTCGGCATGTCTGGAACCTGGTTCTGAAATCTAATCCCGTTTGGGTCTGAAACAAACTAATTTTCAATGAATCTAATCTTTTTAGGCTTCGCTACATTATTACAGATCATAATATACTATTATCTTAATTTTATTATTTTAGGATTAAGAGTGCGAGATTATTAGATCTAAAACCACTAAGGTTTGCTATAGAATGATTGACTTTAGGGTTTCCAGTTGACTTTCGTTCTACTATTTAAACATAAGACTTGACATAAACTCTAGGGGTTTACAATAATGACCCCTTGTTGCTTCGTTATGGGAATGATATAAGATCTTTTAGGAAAGGCATTTTTCCTTTTGATTATAATTAAGCTCAATGGGAAGCTCTTTATCGACCAAGTAATTGGCTATGTCAGCAAACTAAGGCTCTAATTCATCTATGCTGCAAACATAACACAACTCTCATATGGAAAAACATCATTAAATTTCTTCCTTGAATTCATCTAAATGTGGGCTATCAAGTCTAGATAGGTGATCAACGGCTAAATTCTCACATCCTTTTTCATCCCTTATCTTTAAGTCAAACTCTTACAGCAAAAGAACCCATCAGATAAACTGTGATTTTGCATAAGTTTTTGTAAATAAATATTTCAAATCAGAATGGTCGATAAAAACAATGACTTTAGAGATGATTAAATATGACCTGATTTCTCGAATGCGAAGAAAAATGCTAACAATTGTTTCTTAGTTGTTGTGTAATTAGCTTGAGTTGCTGTTAGCATCTTGCTAGCATAATGGATAGGCTGGAAGTGGCGATTCTTTCTTTGGCCTAAAATTGCTCCCACAGTTGAATCACTTGCATCACACATTGTCACGCCCCAAAGGGTACCCTAAACGTGATAGTCCGCTACACTCAATATTAAAGCTTAAGTATGACAACCTTAGCTATTCCCAAAAGCTTTTATATTAAGTGTAAGGCGTGCTTTCACAACTTTAGAGGACCATACATGGAATTATGAAGCTTAAGAAGATATAATAACATATTAAGAAAAGAGGATTCATAATATTCAATTTCTTATAACAATGATCTTTACAACTTAGGGACATTTTTCCCCTTGATCACTAATCTATTACAAGAATATTTGTACATTATTACGAATACTACGCTTCATCTAAAATTTCCCTTATCCAAAAAGAAAGTACCTGACCGCAGGGTCCTTGTGACCTCAGCCATAAATAGGAAAACTACAAAAGATATCTATGGGGGTATAAGCTAACAGACTTAGTGAGAATTATTTCTATAAATAACTTCTTATAAAATTTCAAACAAGTTATTTAATCAAACAATGAGATGCAACATACACGAGGGCAAACAAGTATATAGTTTTTCGGGAACTATATGTTGAATGGATTTGCCCTCTATTGGGGTTTGGTGATACATAACCTCAAAACAAGTAGTTTTAGTAAAAAGTTTTATACTTTCAATCAATGTCGCCAAGCATATGAAGTCTACTTGAATTAAGCCTTGCTTTCGGATCTTCCGCCAAGCAATTCCCTTTTTCATAATGCCGCCAAGCAATCGCTTTTGGATCCTTCGCCAAGTGTCGCTTTCGACATGAGCTTACTATCCTTCTCACCCAAGGATAATAACCCAAAATGCAATGTGACTCACTTCGTGGTATGCATGAATCCATTTATTTATGATATCATAATATTATTATTATCAAATTCAAGGCGATCAAAGAATTTCATACAAAGCAAGTGTTACAATAAAACAATCATTTAAACCAATTCCGACTTCGATATTCTTAAGGTTCTTGCAAAGAGTCATTTTACATACATATCTATTCGTTTTTTTCTAGCTCTAATGCAACTAATTTACAAGCACAACAAGTATAGCATTAAGGGAAATAAACTCGCGATGTCATGTCGATTATTCCTCTACGCGGATGAGTCATTCACACACTCCTCTTAATCGAAATAATCTTCGGGATAAATGTATCCTTCCTCGGAGTCACCCAGCCAAAGAAAATA
This sequence comes from Combretum micranthum, assembly GCA_024138025.1. Taxonomy (NCBI): domain Eukaryota; kingdom Viridiplantae; phylum Streptophyta; class Magnoliopsida; order Myrtales; family Combretaceae; genus Combretum; species Combretum micranthum. The sequence goes on from JAMXBD010001328.1 coordinate 53,168, forward strand.
CCCACAATGAGTATTTCTTGATGATTTTCGTGAATTTTGACAAAACAAGATCAAAAGAACGTTAAAGTTCGTATAAAGGAAAGTTCCAACTTAAAATGGCCATAACTTGGTCATTTTAACTCGGAATCGTGCATATAATATACCGATTTCTATCTACGAAAAGATCTATCCATTTCTAAAATTATTTAACAACAAAGTCATATAGGCTCTGAAAAGTGGCGACAAAATTCATCACGGATTTTTCCAACACAAAAAAAAAACAACTTTGGTTCAAGCAATCAAAATTTGTTTGATAAATACTTTGTTATCTATATAGTTGCAAAATTCTCTTTTTATGGTTATTAGCTCATATTTATTCGTGCTCAAGTGTTTGTTGTCCATTCATGTTGCTCAAGTAAAATCATGTCGGTTTTGGAGTTTTTAGAAAAATATAGTTTACAAGAATTCATTTGTGTAGATCTCTTAAAATGAATATTTTGTTTCCTTTGTTTTCCAAAGATGTTTTATGTTGGCTTATGTATATATATTTCCAAGTAACTTTTTGAAAATAACTTTTCTTCTTTCTATGTTTTCTATATTAGTACTATTTTTTTCTATTTATTTTTCTATACAAATTTCTTTATCTATTTGTTTGCAAAAATTTTTATTTAAAAAATTCATCCATTCCTCTTATTATGTTTTTCGTAGAAATTATTCTTGTATAAAAATTTATTTCCTTTTAAAAACAAAGTTGGAAAATAAGTGTTTTAAGAAGCCTTTTATAGTAAAAGTAGTTCCTAAAATCTTAATGGGTTCTTTTTGTAAAAGAGATAACTTTTATTTTTGTTTTAACCATAGATCTTATACTCTACATAAATTTATTTCTAAGTGTCAAAATCTCTTTTTGTCAATTTTTAGAACTTGAAACTTTGGACAACACTTTAAATGAACATGAATTATGAGAAAATAATAGCAAGCAAAGTAACATAAATAATGAAGTTAAGTATTGGGAGTCTTAGCTTTTTCAAGGCTCCCGGGACTAAGAAGTAGACTAGTCCCAAAATAAAAATAAAATGAAAGAAAGAAAAATTTGTTTTGACTTGATGAGGACAAGTCTAAGACTAGAGACTAGTCTTAAAATAACAAGGAATAAATAAATTGCAACGGAATTAATAAATAAATTGCAATGGAATAATAAATAAATTGCATTGCATAAAAATAAATAAATTGCAAGTGAGCTTATATGCTCTAAATAATATGTATATTTATTATATAGATAATAATACTTAGATATAGTAACAATAATATGAACAAAAATAATATAAACATAAATAGATTTTCATGAACAAGAACAATATATGAACATAATGTAGCTTCCATAACATTTAGTCTTTGGAAACTCATACTATGGTCATGTAAAGTTACATAACATGAGAAGAAGAAAATAATAGGAGATGGTTACTTAAAGAAGACTTTGGTATTATTACGTGGTTATGGGTTTTAGTTGTTGGTAGAAGTTTTTTTGGAATAAATTTGAGAGAGTTTTGGGAGGATATTTTGAGAGAGTTTTGAGAAGAGATTTTGGGAGAGTTTTTGTAAGAATTTGTGGGTAGTAATTGTGTGAAAAAAGTGAAAGAGGAGGAGGGTATTTATAAGAAAATGTGCAGGAATTTTTGTATGATTAAAATAAATAAAAAATTGAAACAAATTTGAGGAGAGGAGACAAGGGGGGGCACCAACCATCTTGATAGACAGGGGGAGAGATTTTATTTTTTTGCTTTTTGTTAATTAAAAAGAAGTAATATGTAAGGTAGATGTAAAATAATGTTATGGGAAAGGTAAAAAGTAAAGGTTATAGGTTATGGTGTTTGTAAGAGTAGGTGTAAAAAAAAGTAGAGATAAAAGAATAGTGTAGAATAGTAATGAATAGTGTAATGTAAAGTAGATATGACTAATCAAGTACCGGTAGTAAGAAAATACGCGTATAAATGCGATATCTGTAATTTTTACTTACCGAAAAATTACAAAATTGATATTTTTGAAAACCTTATATTTTTACTAGTCTAATGGTATATTTGGAATATTTTTACTATTCTAGGCTCTAGGACACGTTTTTCAAGAACCATGTCCGATCGGGTTCGAGACGAGTTGCGGTTCTACTAATATGATCTTTTTATGTTGCCTTAGATAATTCCGCACTATTCTACATTCTAAACTTCTATTTATCCTCATCGAGTTGCTTATTCGGGATTGCCGAACTTAAGCTATTTTGTATAACTAGCGTTTTGTTGACCATTAGAGCTCCGATTGACTTTCGGTTTAGGGTTTTAGACTTAAATCGATTCTAAAAATTTGGGAGTTTACACACATAAAGCTCAAATGGGAGATTCCAATCTGGTACAAGCATTATTTGAGCTTGGCTTTTAACATGATGAAGGCACCCATGCATTCTTCATCAAAATTAAACGAGGCATCCTTCTCTAGGAGTTTCATCAATGGTCGAGAGATTTTTGATCTAGCATGGCCAAGAAAACTCCTTATTCCTTTAACTGTTATGGGTGGAGGAAGTTTAGCAATGACATCAACTGTAAATCCCCGAAATTTTTGGATCCGAATTATAGTTTAAATCCTAATCGGAAGTCAAACGGATTCTTAGGTCAAACAAAACCCTAGTTTACTGTAACCGTTTAGCTCCGGCATTGCCGTTTTCTCAAGTCCTAGAAAACGAAGTTGGAAAAATTAGCTCGAATAATTCGTAATAACCATAGGTTTTATAAAAGTTTCAGTTTCGCGAAATTCGGATGTCCTTCGAACCCGAACGGACACAGTTCTTGAAAAATGTGTCCGGGAGCCCGGAATAGGAAAAATATTCCGAATATACCGTTAGACTCGTAAAAATATAAGATTTCCAAAAATATCAATTTCGTAATTTTTCGGTAGCTAAAAATATCAGATATCGCTTTTATACGCGTATTTTCTTACTACCGGTATTTAATTGTCATGTCTACTTTTACATTACACTATTTTCTACTATTCTACACTATTCATCTATCTCTACTTTTTCTTACAACCTATTCTTACAAGCCATACACCTATTTCTTACACATTTTCATTTCCAATACAATTTCACATCTTTCATTTCTTACTTTAATTAATCAAAAGACAAAAAAAATTTTTTTCTCTTCCCCATACCCCAAAATAGCGCCGGCCTCTCTCTCTCTATGCTCAAATTGTTTTATTTTTCAATTATTTAATTAACACAAATTATCTCCCACATTTTCCTATAAATACCCCCTCATACCTTCACTTCTTTCACACCACTTCTATACTAAAGTTACTCTCTCAAAATCTCTCTCAAATTCTCTCAAGAGTTCTTACAAGAAGTCCTCTTAGTTTAGCTTCTTTAGGTAAGAAATTTCTCAAAGAAATCTTCATGTTCATCTACTTAGTATGAGCTTAGTGTGTGTTTTCTAAAACCATAAAGGTTAAGAAAGCAACATTAGATTCATACTTTGTTTTTGTTCATAACATCAATTCCTTTATGTTCCTTTATGTTTCTCTATATTTCCCTTATGTTTATTGCTATCTACTATATCTATATAGCTATATATACTATTTAGAGCATATAAGCTCATAGTCTTGCAATTTATTTACCTTTCATGCAATTTATTTATTCCAATGCAATTTATTTAATTTCAAGTTGATTTTAAGACTAGTCATTCTAGTCTTAGACTTGTCCTCATCAAGTCAAAACAATTTCTCTTTCTTTTCTTTTCGGGACTAGTCTTTTCTTAGTCCCGGGGTACCTTGATGAAGCTAAGGTCCCAATACTTGATTTACTTTATTATTTACTTAAGCTTTCAAGTTATTATTTTACATTTCTATAGCTTATGATTCATATTCATGCATGAACATAATGTTTTGTCTCAACAAAAATAAATGAGAAAGTGTTTTCTTGAATTAAAGATTCTTTCTAAAAGAAATAAATATGGAAAATGGATTTCTTAAAAACCATGAACATGTATGGGAATGATTTTTCTTACATAAACAAAAGGTTTTATGTTATCTTTTATCAAGAAGTAGAAATTCTTTTGAACATTACAAATGTCATTTTGCTACTTTTGAAATCCAAGTTTAGAAAATAAAACCACACTTTAGGAAATTAAAGTAATTCAAAAGATTTCATTTAGAAATAGAATATTCATCTTAATAAAAGATCTTTCAAAAGTAAAAAATAGAATCTCAAGTTCAAAGTCTTTTAAAACCTTATTTTTAAGTTGAGACAACTTCATTTACTTCATACATTTGTTATGAGTCATTACATATAAATATATACCTTTCAAAAGTTTACAAAATAATTGAAATGTTTATCTTTTCAAAATGAGCTTTGTTTACAAGAAGGAAAACAAGTGTTTACAAATTCGTGGCAAATCTGATCGCTACCTTTTCGGAACCCAAACGACTTAGTTTTATGGAAATAAGCTTAGAAATGCGTAGATCTTTTCGAGTAGGTAGAAAACGACATATTATACGCGAAATTCCGAGTTAAAATGAGCAAGTTATGGCCATTTTAAGTTGGAATTTCCCCTTATACGATTTTACTACGATTTTAAGAAAAGATTAGAATCTTCAAGGATAGAATTTCATGAAATACTCATTTTGGGTATTCTTCTTGATTAGATAATCACGAGGAGGATTGTCCGTATCCCGAGGATTACTACGATTAAGTGGAATTTCCGAACGACCCATCCGATTCAAGAACGGTGTCATCATGGCCGAGTGAGTTTATTCCCGTTATTTTTCATACTTTTGATTGTGCTTGTAGAATTAGTTGCACTAGAATTTAAGAAAAATCAAAAGAAAGTGTATGATAATACGTTGAAAGAATACTAAGTATATCGAAACTCGATTTGTTTGTAATAAAGTTGTATGTGAATTAATATCTTGAAATGTTTGAAATTGATTGATCACTTGAAAGAAGTTAAATGTAACTACTAGACTTTAATTAAAGAAATTATTCATGCACTTCATATGTTGAGTCACATTGCATTCGCTACTATACAATTGGTGGGACAAGTGTATAATAGTGGTGGTAGACATAACCGGTATATCATGTAAGTGGCGAGTAGGAGCCGGTAAGAACTACAAAATTGGTGGCTAGTAGGAGCCTGTAATAACTACAAGTTTTTGATGGCGTATAGGAGCCGGTAAGATCTATAAAAGTGTTTTTAAAAGTTGTGGCTGTAATTGGCCTGAATCCCCAACCCCGAATGAAGGGCGTAAATTCATTCAACATATGATTCCCGGAAAGTCATATGTCTTGTATGCTCACGTGGTTGTTGCATTTCATATGTTTGAATAATAAACTTGATTGATAAATTTTATACGGGTATGAATTTTGGGATTTACTCACTAAGCCCATAAGCTTACACCCCTATAGATATTTGTATTCCAGGAACACACATTTTGTGCCCGAGGTCATCCGTATCCATATACGTTTTATGTTGAAGCTTTTGGAGGAAATCTACTCGAAGACTAAGATTAGAATTCCTTTGAAATCTTTAAGGTAGTATTTTGGATGTTATGAAGTTATCTTGATCCTTGGTATTAGCGGGGGTATGCCCCTAAGAATTATGTAACAGACCTTTGGTTATTTATGATATGATATACTTTATTTCTGGATTCTTGTATGTTTATCTTTACTTGCTTAAACTATGCTTCCCAAAAGCGTCTCCTATTACCGTGTTAGACGCCTTACATATAATACTAAGGCTTTCGCATGACTAAGGTAGCCATTCTTAAGCCTTGATATTATATGTGGCGGACTGCCACGTTTAGGGTACCCTTCGGGGCGTGAACATCAACTTTAGCTGCATCCACTTTTATCCCCTTTTTGGAAATCTTATGGCCAAGAACTATCCCTTCTTGGACCATGAATTGACACTTCTCCCAACTCAGGACTAAATTCCTGTCTTCACATTTTTGCAAAACTATAACAAGATTCTAGAGACAATTCTCAAATGAATCCCCAAAGATAGAGAAAATTTCCATGATTTCCTCAATATGTTCCTCAAAAATGGCATCATACATCTTCGGAAAGTTGTGAGTCCATTACATAATCCGAAGGGCATCCTTTTATAGGCAAATATCCTATATGGGCATGTGAAAGTTGTCTTTTCCTAGTCCTCATATGAGATGGGAATCTAAAGGTGCTTAGACATCACATCAAGAAAATAGTAATACTCATGACCAGACAATCTTTCCAACATTTTATTAATGAGTGGTACAGGAAAATGATCTTTCCTAGTGGCATCATTAAGCTTTCGATAATCGATACAGACCCGCCAACCCGTAATTGTATGCACAGGTATCAACTCATTTCTTTCATTGGAACCATAGTTGTCCCGCCCTTCTTAAGCACTGGTTGTGTTGGGCTTACCTATGGACTATCAGAAATTTGATAGATAATTCTGGCATTTAGTAACTTCACCACTTCTTTCTTCACTACTTCCTTCATATTAGGGTTCAATCGCCTCTGTGGTTATACTGCGGGTTTGAAATCATCTTCCATTAGAATCTTATGGGTGCAATAAGAGTTACTTGTTCCCATGGTATCAACAATCTTCTATGCTATTGCCCTTTTATGTTTCTTTAAAACCTTTAGTAACCCCTTCTTTTGTTTAGTATCAAGCCTTGAGGATATAATAACGGGAAACTTAAAGTTTTCTTCAAGGAAGGCATACTCTAGGTGGTCTGCTAATTCTTTCAACTCAAGTATAGGAGGCTCTTCGACAGAAGGCCTCAATCTTTCTATTTCATATCGATTAATCTCCAGCTTCACTTCGTACCCAACAATTTCTTTATTTTCTTTCAGCTGTGATAACTCTTTTGTTTTCTTTATTAAACTAGAATTTTCCTCAATTTCCTTTTTAAAACATGTTTTTGATGAGCAACCATCAGCTAAGTCCTGTATTACTTTAAGAATTTTAGAATCTGCAAGCTCTAAAGCTAAACAATCATCATTCATCACTCCTTACTTTGTAATCTTTGATAACTCAATAACCATTTCATCATTCCCATCTCTTAATGCTAACCTCCCATTTTTCACATCAATAATGGCTCTTGCTGTTGCTAAAAAGGGTCTTCCCAGAATAAGAGGAACATCCACTCTTTCATTGATGTCCAGAATAAAAAAGTCAGTAGGGAAGATAAAATCTTGCACTTTCACAAAGATGTTCTCAATTGTCCCTTTATGATATCTGGTCAATCTATAAGCTCATTGTGAGCTCATCCTGGTGGTTTTTGGTTCTCGCAAGCCCAATTTCTTGAACATACCGTGGGGCATCAGATTAATACTTGCCCCTAAATTTTCTAGTGCTTTTTTATTAGGCAAATTTTCAATTAGACAAGGGATAATGAAGCTTCTTTGGTCTTTTCTTTTCTTTAGAAGTTGATTCAAGAGTATTAGTAAACATTCTTTTCCAAGGGTAACCATTGATATTTCTTCAAGCTTTCTTTTATTTAAGAGAAACTCCTTAAAAAATTTTGCATATTTTGGTATTTGGGAAAGCGCATCCACTAAAGGCAAATTTATATGCAACTGTTTAAATAACTAAAGAAATTTATTGAATTGCTCTTCATCTCTTCTTCTCTTGATCTAGCTGGGTAGGGTAAAGGAGGTTTGTAAGGGATGAAAAGGGGTGTGTCCCTCCTTTCTTCTTCTTTCTTTTCCATCACTTAGCTCTCTTTCTTTTGCTTATTTTGCTATTTTTCAACTTGATCTTCTTCAGTTTCTTTTTTTTTTTCTTACTTTCTTTTTCAATTTCTTCTCATTTTTCACTCTGCTTTTCTCTCTGTTCTTTCTTTTCACATTCTCTTTTTTCTTCAAATTTTTCCTCCTCAATTCTCTATTCTTTTTCTTGTTCTCTCTCATTTTCTTTTCCAACATTCTTTTTTTTTTTTGTAATTTTCTTCCACTTCTCAAAGTGATAGCATATACTCCTTCTTTAATTGTTTCTCTGAGCATATCTATAACATTATTCATCTGAACCTCAAGATTTTTTAAGGAGTTAGAATGATTTTGTATTACCATCTTGGTTTGTTGACAGTAATACTTAGCATTCTTGATGAAGGATAAGAAGAGTTCCTCCATGTTGGGTTTATGTTGGTAACTACCCGAGCAAAAGTCTCCGTGATACATGCTTTGGTATGGAAGATAAGGACCCTACTGTTGATTGTGACTCCAAAATGCTTTAGGGTGGATTGCAAAAAAGTTCTAATTCATCATCTCCATCAGGCTGCAATTGAATGATTGGTTAGGTGGATTGAATCTCCCTCTAAAGTGCTATTGTCTCATTACTTCTTCAATCTGCTGGGCTATTTGGTTGGTCTCTTGTTCCAGCCTAGCTGAAAAGAAATAGAAACAAAGAAAAAAGCATAGATCATAAAGAAACAAGAAAATGTAGGCTAAGAAAAAGATTATATGCAAAGGCGACGAGAATAATATGTGAAATGTTTTCTGATATTGCCCTGTTGGGCTTCAAAATGAATCCAACACCATTCTTCGGCAATGACACCAGAAATGCTTTGTTTTTTTTTTTTTTAATTTTTGTTCTTTTTGAGTTGTAAAAAAAGGATTTTAAAAGAACAAGTCGAAGTAGAAGCTTTCAAAATTTATAAAACTAATTAGTCATGTCCAACTTTGGTTAGCAACTACCAACAATAATGGAAGTGTACCTATCGAAGTAGTATAGAAAGAACTAGGTCGAATCCTAAGGGAATGTGACATCTATCATACTCACATTTCCTTTATTATCTTAACCAAAGAAAAATTTAGCAAATCATAATGAAAACATAAGTTATGCTAATGTTAATGATATTTACACATGTTCTTTGAGGAAAATTAGGGAATCGGTTTGCAACAGTGCAAGACAACATCGTAGGATTTGCTTCACCAACTCCTTATCATGTGATTTCTTAAAACCAAACTCAAAGAGAGAGTTGTTTGCTAAAGTATTTGTATCGTCAGATTCATTGATGTAAATTAAAGCCTCTCCCAAGGTTAGTAGTTTTAGATTTAAACCAGACTATCAGAAACCCTTTTCAAGCTATCATTGGTCTAAATCCCCATGAAGTTTAAGAATCCTTTATTTTTAAAATCAACTCAATGAAATTTAGAACAAGTGACAAAAAGTCTTCACTCACACTCTCTCTCAATATTTAGGATCGACTCCATTAGTAGCTATAGATCTATTCAAAGGAATGACTTCCCAGTCTATTTAGTTGAAATCAAACATGAATCTAACTTGTGTACCACACAATTAAACCCATGAAATTAAAATCAAGCTACTAATTACAAATACCTAGTCAATATTGGATTGAAAGCGCATTTTTGAAATCACATGAATCAGGATTTGGATTTACAAACCTTAAGTTGTAGGAGATTATTTCTCCATAGATTTAGAAATTACAAACATTTTCTGAAGAAATAAATTGAAATTAATTGAAGGATATTAAAATTCAACTTAGAGTCTTACAAAATTACAAAAATGGGTTAAGATGATTTTACCTAGAATACTTTGAGATTCTCTAAAGCAAGAAGAAACAGAATTCTTTTGCTCTAAAAATTCCCTCGCTACGTTAGTACTATTTTATTGTATTCACACTGCACAACATATTTATATAATGCTGTGCATGCTTATTTATAGGACGATGTCACATAAATCATGAAGATACCATTGCTGACATGATAGATTCTTTATAACGGAATGCAAATTCTCTATCTATGCGCGCGTTTGTATTGAGTGCTTAAATAATCACTCGTCAAAGGGTAAGTCGAATGCTTGAGTGTTACATTAAGGATATGGCTTGACTTAAGCTAATAAAATGTTGTCGTTTCTATCCATTCTTCCATCGAGGGCTAACTTTGAGACTGTTAAGGGCTTGATGCTTGATGATTTGAGGCATGATGTTAAGGTGAAAGTCTATACTTCACTTCAGCAACTGTGGCAGGTCAAATTTAGGGCACGACAAAAGTTTTCTTTAGGTTTGGGCTTGATCTTTTCAAAACAAGAGTCAAGAGTCACATAGATGGCTAAATTTAGGGTGCGACAGGCCAATTTTTGCTTATTTTGCCTTACATTTTGGCATTGATTGGTATTATTTAGGGTGCGACAATTATATTCTTCACTTTTATTGCTGTTTTTGCTTCAAATCTGATTAAAAAAAGTTTGATCCTTCTTCTTTCTATTCAAGGAGATGAAAAACAATAATTATCATTAAAGCACCAGATTCATAGGAATTTAATAAAAAACTCATCAAAATAAGCTCGAATTCCCACGAAAAGAATAGAGTAAAATTAACTTATCAATTTGCACAGTCAATGAGTATGACTTGTGATTTTTGATGAATAGAGTTGTATCAATTTTTCTCTAGAAAATGCTTTATTTAAAAGGAAGCTACTGAGTCTTTCATACCATGATCTAGAAGCATGCTTGCGATCATAAAGAACTTTATTTAGTTTGTAAACATGATCAAGGAATTCATTATTTTAAAAACCTGATGGTTACTCTACATAAACTTCTTCTTTTATAAAACCATTTAAGAAAGAACTTTTGACATCCATTTGAAAAAGAGTAAAATTTTTGAAAGCAGTAAATACCAAAAGCGTTCTAATAGCTTTTAGTTTAGCAATAGGGTTAAAGGTGTCACGCCCCAAAGGGTACCATAAACGTGGCGGTCCACCACATATAGTATTAAAACTTAAGAATGATATCCTGAAGTCATGCGAAAGCTTCAACACCATATGTAAGGCGTCTATCACAACAATAGGAGACATCGGTGGGATGTATAGTTCGAGATAGTAAATACAGCATACAAGAATTCTAGATGACCGCCTCATTTCAATATTATAAGAATATAATCCTTACATCATCGTAGGGGTTTTTCCTTTATAAATCTCCAAACAATCGTAATATCAACTTAATCTTTCACATAGGAAGATAATACTAACACTAAAAGATATTAAGGATATTAAGACTAAGATCTTCAAAGGATTTCCAGAAGCTTTCCAAAACATAATCCCACTCGAGTATATGAAGTCCTCGAGCATTAAAGATATAGTCCTGTTACATCAAAAGTCTATTGGAGTATAAGCATAACTAGCTTAGTGAGATTATTCCTGAATTAACGTACTTACATCAATAATTTCAAACAAGTTATTAAACAAGCATATGAATGCATTAAGCAAATGAACAAATAATACATATGATCTACTAGAAATCATATGTTTGAATAGATTTACCTCTCCATTCAGGGTTAGGTGTTTCAGGCTCTTTAAAACCCATGTTTAAAATCTAACTTATGTAGTTTATTTCAGGCACCTACTCGCCCATCCTGAATAGTTCTTTCAGGCTCCTAATCGCCCATCTTGTAGATTTATGGCTCCTGCAAACTCGGCTACAATACTCTTGTCTCATCGAGTACAGTAGCTTATGAGATGAAACTAACTACGTGATATGCATGAATCAATTAATATAACTCATAATATATGATTAGAGTAATTTAAAGGTGATCACAAAATTTGCACACACTCCAACATAATAATAGTAAAACACAAGTTAATTAACAACGATTCGCGTTTCGGTATGCTTAGCATTCTTTCAACCAATATTATCATACATAGTTCATTTTCATCTTTTTCTACTTCTAGTGTCTCTAACTACAAGCACAACCAAGTACGTAAAAGGTAGGAAATAAAATCACTCGGCCATGAGGATATTTCTTTCTTATGGATGAGTCGATCGGTAAATCCACTAATCAAAATAATCCTCCAGGTATGAAAACTCCTCCTCGGGATCACCTGATTAAGAAGAATACCCATAATGAGTATTTCTTGTTGATCCTATGGTACTTATAAAAAACTATATCATAAGATCGTTAAAATTCGTAAAGAGGGTAATTCCAACTTAAAATGGCCATAACTTGGTTATTTTAACTTGAAATTGCACATATAATATACCGTTTTCTAGCTACTCAAAAAGATCTATCCATTTCTAAGGTTATTTTTGTCATAAAAATCCATTTGAGTTGGAAAATACTACGGTACAGAATAGTTATGAATTTATAGTTCACCAAATATGATTTTTCTAAACTTTACTTTACTAAAAAATCTTTAAGCAAAATATATGGATATATATATATATATATAGTGGAAAAATCCTTTGAACATTTATACACACTTATATTGTATGCATGCTTTTTGTAGTGTTGTCTCAATATTGATATTTCATAAACAATTTGTCTTTTAGGGTTTTAAAAGATAAAACTTTTGAAAATTTCTCCTTTTTGAATTGTTAGAAGGAAAACTAAAATATTTGAGTTGTTATGAGTGAGTGTTTTCCTATTATAGTTTCATTTTCTCAATTTTCAAAAGTAAATTCATTCCAAAAATTTGGTTCTTTAAGTTATCTACTAATTTTATTTCTATTGATTGAAAAATAGGTTTTTTCAAAATTTCCCTTAAGTTGTTGGTGTGGTTAAATATTTGAGTTGTGTTAAATGTATGTTTTCCTCTCATTTTTTTTAAGCCTTTTTCTTCTTAAGTTGGTTTCTAAAATAGTGAGTTGATTTTACCTTTATTTGAAAAACTTGTTTTATTTTTAATATTTGTCAAGTGGTGGAATAATTCTTTTAAATAAGTTTATAAGAAAAGCTTTCCTAATAAAGATTATCAATATTAGAACTTAGCAAAAATTTCATTTTAACTTTGAAAAGAGAATAACAATATTAAAAATTATATTGTATAGAAATTTTCTTAGTTTTGATTTTCAAAGTCTATAGTGAACTTATTTAAGTCTTATAAAAGATAAGGTAGTTAAAAATCTTAAGTTCAATGCTAAAAATTCTATCTTTATGGAGTATTTAGTTTATTTAAAAAGAAATGAGTTCCTTTCATTTGAAGAAATCTTGGCACTAATACTTTAAAACTTATGATTAACTTACTTAAGCTTTTGAAAAGAATTTACTAAAAATAATACTTAAACTTTTTGTTGAAAAATCGTTTGTTGAGAAATCTAGTTCACTTTTCCTTGTTTAAGAAAGAACCCATTTTTATCTTTACTTAGATAATAATATTATAATCATGCATGAATATGATTATGTAGCAATGTAAAGGTAAAAAATACATAATAAGATAGAAGGAAATACTCATAAGCAAATAAACGTAATAAATTGGTCAAGCATTGGGAGCTTTAGCTTCATCAAGGTATCCCGATCATGTAAGGAACTTTAGCTTCATCAAGGCAACCCGAGACTAAGAATAGACAAGTCCCAAAAAAAAAAAGAGAATTTTTTTGACTTGATATGGACAAGTCTAAGACTAGAAAGACTAGTCTTATAATTTGCATAAAACAAGTAAATAAATAAATTGCAAAGCATGAAAATAAGTAAATAACAAGTGAGCTTATATGCTTTAAAGAAATATATACATAATATACATAATACTATAAGAAGTTAGATTAGAGCAAAAATAATAATAACAATAATAACAACTAATAACATAATGTAAAAAAGGAACATGAACAAAAATAAAACATAAACATATGTTGCTTCTTTAGCTCTCATGAGTCTAAGAAACATACACTAAGCTCATACTAAGTTGTATGACATGATAAAGAATATAGGTAGGATTTTTACTTAAGATTTAATGGAGGATTTGAAAAGAGGTGAATTGGTTTTGTTATTTTTCTTGAAAAGTAGTGGATAGTAGAGAGTGTTTTGAGAGGGAATTGTTAGAGAGGTTTTGAGAGAGAATTTTGGTAGAGTTTTGTTATGTAAAATGGATTTGTGAAAGAATGAAAGAGGAAGGGGGTATTTATATAATTTTGGAGTGAATTTTTGATGTAATAAAATAAATTAAAAAGGAAATAATATAGAGAAGAGAGAGAGATGGCCGACGATTGTTAGAGGGACAAAAGAGAGAATATTTTGTTTGTTTTGTAATTTTTGTAAAAAAAAGAAATAATGTGTAATGTTTGATGTGAATAAAGTTGTATTGGAAATGTAAAAGTAAGAAAATAGGTATGTAGGTAGTAAGAAATAGGTTTAAGAAAAAGTAGAGATAATAAAATAGTAATGAATAGTAGGAATAGTATTATGAATAGTAGACTAGACATATAAAATATCGGTAGTAATAAAAATACGTGTAAACGAGTTATATCTGATATTTTTAGTTACCGAAAAATTCTAAAAATGATATTTTTGAAATCGTTGTTTAATTATGAGTCTTATGTATTAACGGATATTTCACTACCTAGTGCACAGGGGCACGGTTTTTGAAAACTGATCCCATTCGGATCTGAAAGACACTAGAAAATCGCGAATCTGATATTTTTATACTCCCTATATTATTACGAACTATTATAAGCCATTAACTCAATTTCGTTTTCTAGGGTTTGAGAAAGCGGGATTGCCGGAGTTGAAACTGTTAGATTGTCTTAACCTTTGTTGACCTTTGAAACTCCGGTTTGACTAAGGTTAGGGTTTAATTCAACTTCTCTCTAGAAATTGAGGGGTTTACATTAGGGATCGGATAGGTTGACCTTTTTATGTTTGGTTTTTGAATTGAACGATTATTGAACTTTCTATTTTTGTTTTGAAGATTCTCTTATGAAATCCCTTGATTAAAATTGTTTGAGGTTTGGTTTCAACTTGGATCAGTCTTTAGGGTTTTGCTTCGATATTTCAAAACTATTCTCGAAAAATTCAGGGGTTTACAAAAGGTCTCGTCAAAATCTATGCCTTCTTCTAGATTATATTCTTTAGTAACTAATCTAGCTTTATTTCTTGTTATTATCCTAGATTCACCAAACTTGTTTCTATAAACCATTTTGTTCTAATAACCAGTCTACAATCAGGTGTAGGAACTAATTTTCAAAATTCATTTCTTGTGAATTGGTTTAATTCTTCTTGTATATCTTGTATCAAAAACTCATCTTTCAAAGCTTCTTCAGTGTTTTTAGGCTCGGTTTGAGATAGAAAAACCAAATTAATCATATTTCTTCAAAATGATCTTATTTGTATCCTATTAGAAGGTTCTCCTATTATTAGATCTTTTGGGTGTGATCTTACATATTTTCATTCTTTAGGAAGATCAATATCAATAGATTCATGCACAACATCCGCTTTATGTTCATTTTCCTTCTTAATATTATTTTCAAGAGAAAACTTATTCAAATAAGTAGAAACAACATCCACATCATTATTTGAATGTAAATAAGGTAAGGAATCATCAACAACAACATGAATAGATTCTTCTACAGCTAAGGTTCTCTTATTAAACACTCTATGTACTTTACTAGTTAAAGAGTAATAAAAAAAAATTCCTTCATTACTTTTAGCATCAAACTTAGCTAATTATTCTTTTCCATTGCTTAAGATGTAACATTTAGTGACAAATGGATGAAAATAAGAAATATTAGGTCTTTTTCTTTTCCAAAGCTCATAGGGGGTTTTCTTGAGTATTGGTCTTATGAAAACTCCATTTGATATGCAACAAGTAGTATTTAGAACTTCAACCTAAAAATATTTTGGTAAATTATTTTCACACAACATGGTTCTAGCCATTTCAATCTTCATAAAAACACACAACACACATACACACACATATATATATTCTAACATATTGTTCATCATATTGTTCAACTAATTAAGTATAGTTTAACACAACTGAATAGTTAATTGTTCAACTAATTGTCTCATATAAATCCACTTGGAACATACAAATTCAAAAAAAAAGAATCCTATTTGTAACAGTGGAGAACAATTGGCTAAAGATTTTTTTTTCTTTTTTGGCCATTTGTTGGCTAAAGGATTTAGTTTTCTATTTTGCAAAGATACTTCTTATTTTCATATCTTTTATGTTGTCCATTACTACTGTTCTATTACTTTATTCAATTATTAATTATTTGTTTTATTTTATTAATTCAACTTTAGGTATTTTAGTAGCTATTATATACCACTGGCTATTGAGTTCAATAGTGATAAGTTCTTTAACTTTTTAAGAGATTTCAATGATTTATAGT
Source organism: Combretum micranthum (assembly GCA_024138025.1). Lineage (NCBI taxonomy): Eukaryota > Viridiplantae > Streptophyta > Magnoliopsida > Myrtales > Combretaceae > Combretum > Combretum micranthum. Next base: position 69,229 of record JAMXBD010001328.1, read on the forward strand.
GGGATGTTAGTAGAGTTATTGCTTCCTCTTTAGAGAGAATAACATAATATCGATCTTGCTTTGAAGTTTGGCGTTTGGAGCATCTTTAGGGTTGCTTTATATGTCCATTCCAATCTTTCTATTATGTGGGTTAGGTGAAATAATGATTAGGATGGCTATAGGAATGATAAGATGGAACTTTTGTATGGTTGTATTACATTTATAGTAGATATCACTATGACTAGACTTGTTTGATTGGAATTACCACTGAGTCTAAAATGGCTATTTGGTAAAGATCCATTATAGCATAACTCCATCCCTTGCTTAAGTGTATGCACAACAACCTCAATGATTGATTTAACCACGTAAGATCAAAGTACTATGGAAAATTTTAATTTTGAGAGAGGAATACCTTTTGATCCATGGTTTTGCATCTATTTTGCTAGTTTTTCAAGTAGTTACTCTTTTCTTCTCTAATCCTTTACTAAAGAGGAGTATGAAGGCTTGTCTTTGAAAATTTATGAGGGGATAGAATGTTGTTGTAAACCCCTAAACTTTTCAGTATTCTTAGAAACTAATCCTGGAGTTAAATATTGAAATCAAAACTCTAAAAAATGACCAAATTAAAACCAAATTCTAAACATGATCAAATACGGATTTCTTAATCTTAAGAAAATGAGAACCTTAAAAAACAAAATGGAAAAATCAATAATCATTTGACTAAAAAATTGTACGCTAAACAATATACTATTTGATCTCCAACATGAAAATCGAGACAATATATCTAATCAATATTCGATAAAAAATTTTAAAACCTTAAACTCTTTGGTGAAATTTAGAATAAAAAATTTAAATTACTACCAAAAGTTAAACTGAGTCAACATAAAATTCTAAAATCGACTACATAATCCCGAGAACTATTAAATATTAAATGAATCACAAAAATAAAGTAAAACTTAAACTTTGAACAAAAAATATAAGTATGACATAGACTCTAGATTTTAAAATTTTCCGTGTAAATCTTAAACTTGGAATTGAAATCGGAATCTTAACAGTCAATTAGTCAACAACAAGCCCTAGTGAGATTAGATCCGGAAATCCCACGCTCAAAACCTAAGAACAATAAAAATGAGTTATTAATGGATTATAGTTCGAAAAATATAAGATAGCCTAAAAAGATCAGATTTGTAAAAAATTTGATCGTTTTGGACAAATAGAATCATTTCTCAAAAAAGTGTCTCGATGCGAGATAGTAAAAATATTTGGAAGTCAATATAGATTCGTAATTTTGTAAGGATTCATAAAATATCAGTTTCATAACTTTTCGATATCTAAAAATATCAGTATAGTATTTTTACGCAAATTTCTTTTACTACCGGTAATTTATTTGTCTTGTTTGCTATTTATTGTACTATTTCTGCTATTTATTACTATTCATCTATCTCTACTTTTTCTTACAACCTATCTCTTGCAACCTACACATAATTTCTTATATTTACATTACCAATACTACTTTATACTAAACTTCCTTTATACTTTACTTACTTTTCTTTATAAATATTAATTTTTAATCTCTCCCTTTCTCTCTTCTCCCTTATTACCGTCCACCCTCTCTCTTTCCCCTCTTTCTATTTCATTTTTGTTTTCAATTAATTTTAATCACACAAAATTCTACTCCAAAACTCTATAAATACCTCATTCATCCTTCTCATTTAACACAATTTTCTTTTTACAAAAAAACTCTTCCAAATTTTCTCAAAATTCCTCCTCTCCTCTCTTTCAAATCGTGAGCCTCTCCCTCTCTTCCATTGTGATTTTCACAAATTTTCCTCTTCAACTATCTTCTATCTACCACCATCTACCCTCATAAACCTTAGGTAAAAATCTAAATCCTTTATTTCTTTCATGTTACACTTTGTTGTTCTAATTTCTAAAACCCATGACCTTTATACTAGGGAACAAATCATGAAAACAACAACTTGTTCATGTCTTGTTCAACACCATGTCTATTTATAAATATTGTTATGTTCTTGTTTATTTTTGCTCTTAACCTAACTCCTATGTATTACTAAGTATGCGTTTGTATGTGTGTGTGTGTGTGTATCTTAGAGCCTAATGCTCACTAATCTAACTTTTTATTTATGCTTTTACTTTCTTGCACATTTATTTATTTCATGCCAATTTATTAAGACTAGTCATTTTAGTCCTAGACTTGTTCTCATTAAGTCAAAACAATTTTCTTCTTTCTTTTATGGACTTGTCATAATCTAAGTCCAGAGAGACTTGATATAAATCTAAGACTCCCATGATTTTTCTTATTTGTTCTTTTGTTTTTTTTTTTTAAGGACTTGCTTATGTCTAAGTCTGTGAATACTTGAATAAGAATCTAAGAATTTCAAAATTTTCTTCTTTATCTTTTTCTTAAGCTTTCTTATGTATTTTCTTTTCTATTTCTTAAACTTGTCCATTCTAAGTTTCGGGAAGTCTTGATGCAAGCTAAGACTTCCCAATACTTGATTTTACATACATTCTTGTTTAATTTTCTATATCTCTAATATTCTATATAAGTTATTTTTCTTTTATCATATAACATAGCCATAAGTTCACATTCATGCACGATTATAATGTTGTTATTTTAATGGAATTTTTCAAAAAAATAAAAAGAGTTCTTTTCTTTTATAAAATAAGACTAAACTCTCTATAAAAATAATTTTGACACTTATGAAAAATTTCCAATAAAATTTATGATCATGATTCAACAACCTTCTTTTTAAAAATTTTAATAGTTCATCATAAATTTTTAGTGCTGTTTTTATGAAAGGTTTCTTTAAGACTTAATTATGTAGTTCCATTACTCTATTTTCAAATACTAAAACAAATTTATTATTAAATCTTAATGTTGATAATTCTTTGTATGCAAACTTTTCTTAAAAACATATTTATAAGATTTATACCAATGCTTTGATAAATATAAAGACCAAACAATTTTCTAAGTTAAGTTTAAAATTAACACACTAGTTAAAAATACACTTAGAAATAAAATCGGTGTACAACTTAAGGAACTAAGTTTTAAGAAGTAAATTCATTTTTTTATGAAATTAAGGAAAAAATAAATAATAGTTATAATAATTAGACACTCACTTGTAACAATTGAAAATTTTAGTTTTCTTCCAACAACCCCTTAAATACTCAAATGTTGAAGAACTATTAATTAAAAAAGAGTTATTATGAAAATAAAAATTAAAAAAATCCATTTATTTAATTTTCCTCATGCTAAAACTTAAAACATTTCATAGTAAGACTTAGAATGATTTTTCTTCATAACTACATAAAGCTTCATGTTTTGAAAAATATTTAGTTAAAAGGAGTTTAGTATAAAAATAAAATATTCATGAATTGTAAAATAAATATAAAATCACGATTTTCTTTAATTAAGTTCATATTTACAAAATTTAAGAATCAAACTTGAGAAAATTATATACTTAAAGTTTCGTACTACCAATGAGTAAAACCATATCTTGAAAAATAAGTTATTTTCAAATATGAGACCTTTGAGATTTCAAAATATATATTGAACTATCATTCTTATTTTCTTGTTGTTGAGACACATGTTTACAAAATAGCAAATTTAATCACAAGTTAAAGAATGACCTTTCACAAAACTTTATCTTTCACAAAGATTGTTTATAAATTTTATTTCAAGACAACATCACTAGGATCATGCATATAATATGAGTAATTGTTAATATTAAATGATTTTCAAAAGTAGAAATATTTATATATTTTCTATAAAGTTTAAGTGAAGTAAAACTTGGGAAAAATTATAATTTGAGGGCTGGAATTTTCATGTCTATTCTGTATTGACCTGTATTGAAACCCAAATGGCTTTAAATGAAAAAATAACCTTAGAAATAAATAGATCTTTTGAGTAGGTAGAAAAAGACATCTAATATGCGAAATCCCGAGTTAAAATGAGCAAGTTATGACCATTTTAAGTTTGAATTTCCCTTCATCCGAATTTTGACGAAAATAATAAGATAGAATTAAAAAGTTTAAATAGAACCTCCATAAAATAGTCATTATGGGTATTGCTTTTGTTTAGGAGATGAGGAATACAAGACTTCCCTTCTTGAGGATTATTACGACTAAAAAGATTGCAATATGGATGAGTGGGTTTTTTCCTCCTAAATTCGTTATGTACTTGTGTTTGTAAAGTAATTGTACTAGCATGATAAGAAAAGATAAAAACAGATATGTACTGGGGATTATCAATGGTTGAGCATGCATTTCTTTTGCTTGTATGATTAAGTGAATGCTAAGCATATTGCAACACTAGAATGTTTGTTTAAATATGCTCATTCATTTGTATGCTTGATTGCTATGTGTTCAAATTGATTGGTCGACCTTAATGAATCATAATACGGAATGGAGTTAATAAGAAAACGGTTATGCATAGCATCCATCGTCATATTTAAAGGCTGTTACTTCTATGCGTAGAGTTAGATGGGCTGCAAGAGTATCGGGACACGTGCCCTGCTCTTTCCTAGAGAATCCACATTATTTGGGGCATGTGGCTCTAGATTCGAAGCCGTGCTAATCGGTGAGTGCCTGGGGACTAGCAGTAAAAGATCAAGAGGACCTTCATAAAAAATTCCCTGACCCTTGATATGGATAGCGTAAATCCATTCCATGTATAGTTCGGGTAACTATATATATGTGTATTCTTCATGTGATTGATGCATAAGCATAGCATATGCTTGACTGACCAACTTATTTGTCTATAAGTGTCGGTGTGAATGACGAGAAACATCTCACTAAGCTCGTTGTAAGTGTAAGCCCTAGATTTTTGATAGTTTTATTGACCTTCGGTGATCGAAATCAAATAAAAACCCTAATAACCATCCAAGTCAAAACAATGTGTTTAGATCCCACAATCTCACACTCTTAACGCTAGAATAATAAAATCGAGATAATCATAGATTATGGTCCGTAATAATATAGTGGAACATAAAAAGATCAATTCACCAAAATTAAGTTTGTTTCGTACTCAAATGGGATTAGTTTTCAAAATTAGGGTCTAGACACTCGAAATGGTAAAAATATTTCAACAACACCATTAAACTCGTAATAATATAAGGATTCATAATATGACATTTTTAGAATTTTTCAATAACTAAGAATATTAGATATAGCCTTTTTACGCTTATTTTCTTTACTACCGTATTTTAATTGTCTTGTTTACTATTCATTACTATTCATCTATCTTTACTTTTCCTTCCAATCTATTTTTACAACCTATACACCTATTTTCTTATAATATTCATTTTCAATAAACTTCATATCTCTCACATCTTACTTATCGTTAAAAAAAAAAAAATCTCCCCTCTCTCCTTCATGAATGGTGTAGGCCCCCTCCCTCTTTCACTCATATTTATTTTATTTTTAACTTATTTATTTAACAAAAATTACCCTTTACTTTTTCCTAAATACCACAATTCCTTTAACTTCTTTCACACCTTTCTTATACTAGTAAAATTATCTTAAAATCTCAAAAGTTCTCTCTACTTTTTCTTCTTCTATAAGTAAAAATCTTTCAGCTTTCTTTATGTTCATTAGCTTAGTATATAGTGTGTGTTTTCTAAACCTATGGATGTTAGGAAAGCAACAATATGTTCATACTTTGTCCTTGTTCATACCTAAATTCTGTGAAATGATATTGTTAATGGATTAATTCTTATGTTCATGTAACTTAGTATGAACATAGTGTGTGTTTTCTAAAAAAACCCATGGAGGTTAAGAAAGCAACATTATGTTCATGTTTTGTTCAATGTTCATACATTATATTTTATTATTATGCTTTTACTATTATGCTCATATTATTGTTATTGCTCTTATTATTATGGTTTTTCCTTTCTTTTCTTTTTTTTTTTCTTTTCTTTGGGACTAGTCTATTCTTAGTTTGGGAAGCCTTGATGAAGTTAAGGCTCTAAATACTTGACCGGGAAGCCTTGATAAAGCTAAGGCTCTCAATACTTGACCGGGAAGCCTTGATGAAGCTAAAACTCCCAATACTTGACCTTATTATTATGCTTATTTGCTTCTTATATCTTTTATTATCTTATTTTGTGATATTCTTATCTTTTTCATGACTATAATCATATTCATGCATGGCTAAGGTGTTGTTGTCCTAATAAAAATAAAAAGAGATTCCTTCTTTAAATAAGACTAAACTCTTTTAAAAGAAACTTTGTCACCTAACAAATATTTTTCACTAAGGCTTAGAAGATTGTTTTTAATAAATTCTTTTAAAAAATTTATATAAGCTGATCATGAAATTTCAAAATATTAATAAAGAAAATTTCTTCAAAGTCTAACTAAGTGAATATACACTTGCTTTCCAACAAATGGCAACATGAAAATCTTGATATAAAAAAATGATAACTTTTACTATGCCAAATTTTTATCAACTTCATGATAAAAACTAAGAATTAAGCAAGTTTCCAAGCTAAGATAAAACTCAACTTACAAGTTTAAGAAACCCACTTAGAGAAGTAAAAGTTTGTCAACAATCTAAGAAAGTAAAGTAAACTCATTTTTCTAAATAATAGAAGAATATAGATATAATAAGGAAATATACCATCAAACAACTCAAAAACATTAGGTACTACTAACAACTTGAGTAAATTTCTAAAACTCTATTTTTCAATTCCTATAAATAAAATTGGTAGACAACTTTAAAAGGCCAAGTTTTATTTATTTTTAAATTAACTCACCTTTGATAAACTAAGGAATAAAAATATAAACCCAAGGATTTATAAGTTTTTATTCCAACCACTTAAAGAAAAGTTTAGAAACAAATCCAATTTTTTAAACCATAAGAAAAGTTATTTTATAGAAAATAATTAATTAGACAACACCCATAGCATCATGCATAAATTATGAGCCTATTTATGTACCAAAGGGATTTTTCCAACACTATACATATCTATGTTTTGCTTAAAAAAAATCTTTGGGTGAAGAAAAGATTGAAAAATTTATTTTTAAAAGGCTAGAATTTTCATGATGAAACTATACCCCTCTGTTTCAAGACCCAAATGACTTCTTACAAAAAATAACCTTAGAAATAGATATATCTTTTTGAGTAGGTAGAAAATGACAAACAACATGCGAAATTCCGAGTTAAAATGAGCAAGTTATGACCATTTTAAGTTGGAATTTCTACAAATCCGATTTCTACCACAAATAGAAGATAGATTTAGAAACTTTAAGTATAAATTCTATGAAAGACTCATTTTGGGTATTTCATCTTTTTTAGGTGAAGGAGGAATCGATATTGCTTTTTCAGAGGACTACTTCGATTAGGAGTGATTGCCATGGAGTGAGTTAACCTCTTACTAATTACATTTCCTTGAATGTGCTTGTAAGTAGTAGCACTAGAAATTAAGGAAAGATAAATGAAATATTGTGTGAATTAGATGTATGTTGTATGAAGTGGTTGTTGAATAAAAAGATAAGCATATCGAAAGAAGAATTGATAAATAATTTATGTTCTCTTGTAATGATATAAAGAATATTGTTTGGTCACCCTTAACTTGAAATTAACAATATTCGGGTAAACCAATATAAAAAATGATTCATGCATGACACATTATGAGTGACATTTATATTTCGCTACTATTCTTAGTATGAGGAAATGAGGAATTGTAGTGATGGCTAATAGTAGTCAAAAAGTCTACATGGGCAAGTAGAAGCTGGTAAGTCTGCAAATTATGATGGTTGAATGGGCCATTTAACCAACCAACCCCCAACATGAAGGGTGCAAATCAGTGCTACACATGGTTTCCAGTTAATCGTGTGTATTTTGATTGCTCATATGATTGTTGCCTACATATATGCTTGTCTAAATTACTTGTATGTTTTTATGGAAACGTTTTAAAGAAAGGAGTTATCTCATTAAGCTAGTTTTGCTTATACTCTTATAGCTTTTTGTTTCATTTTAATTACTTGTAGTTGACACCAAGGAGCCCTATTTGTCAAGTACGAGCCAAAGCTACTAGGAACTTTTGGAAGAAGTTTGCATATTTTAGTTTTTGGTGTAGACTTTTAAGAAAAATATCTATATTAGACTTTTGTTACAACTATATATGTTATTTAGTTGACTTAGAATAATAAGACTTTAAGAGTGGGGGAATGCCTCTTAGAGTTGTAAGAATTTTCACTTGATGAATATTATATGTTATAATTATAATCTCTTGCATGCTTTTATTATCTGCTTAAATGTAATACCCCTTTAGAGTCTCCTACTATCTTTGAAGCATGCCTTGCATGTGATATCGAAGCTCTTGCATGACTAAGGTTGTCATTCATTAGCTTTAATATTAAGTGCGGTAGACTGTCAAGTTTAGAGTATCCACCAAGGCGATAGTAAGCTTATATCCCTATAGTTTTTGTTGAAACATGCAAGCTTGAGACTTCATTCGAGGATGGTACATTAAGAAAATTGTTGGTGCATCTTTGAGCCCATGTGGAAGGAGTGGAAACATCGGATGGACTTAAATCCATGTAATTTTTTTATGAGTAATATATGTTATGTTAATATTTTGGAGATTACTAGATAATGTTTTTATATAGTTCTAAAGACATTAGTGGGGGTATGTCCTTAAGAATTGTAAATGACCTTGTATGTGTTTAATGATAAGTATTTCTTTTACTTTGTTACTTAATTATTATCAATGTAAATTGCGCTACTCTGATGCGTTTCCTTGGTTATGATATATGCCTTGTGTATGATATGGAAGCTCTTACGTGACTAAGGTAGTCATTCCTAGGCTTTAATATTGTGTATGGTAGATTGACACGGTTAGGATACCTCTTTGGGTGTGATAGTTGTAACCTACCTAAGTCTACCATCAAAATATTGTGGACTAATCCAAGATGATAATCAAGCTCTAGATGTGGTTTGAAGAATAGTCTAATGGGTGAAAAGTTGCAAGAGTTTAACGCATGTCTATATAGGCATACCATTTAGATGCTAATGTGATGCTATTTTAATTGCTAGGTCAATCCAAAAACCAACCAATATCATCCTAAAACCACTTGTAATTTTGCCCACATAACTAAAAGTGATTTAATGACTTGGCCTAGCAATCAAATGTTAGTACTGCTATCATTTGGATGCTAGCTATAAACATCTACTTTATAGTTTCTACAGTTCATTTTCATTACAAAACTTTGTTATTTACATATATTCCCTCAATGTGTTTTGATGGGTTGTTTAGGGTTCATGACCTCCAATTTTTAGAGTAAGTTTCATTAACGATACTTGAACTTTCTAGTTTGTAATAGAATAATATCTAAAAAAATTCATACCATGACAATACCTAAACTTTTTAATTGTTTCATGTGTGGTACCTTTGGTCGTAATCCGATCATTTCTCCTACTAAAATCTACTTGGAAAATGAAATTGATAAAAAAAATAATTTTGTTTGTCTAAGTTGGCATTTTTTTTAATTTTCCTTTCTTTTTTAACTTCCCTCACTCTCTCTCCTGCACCACTTCTTCTTCTTCTCCCTCCCCCCAACCCCTCCTTGTCACGCCCCGTAGGGTATCCTAAACGCAACAGCCCGCCACATACTAAGTAAGACTCTCGAGTTCCCCACCCGGGGCCTTCGGAAGTCTTAAGTAGATGTAAAGCGTTCCTTTACGACAATAGAATACTTCAACAAATGGAGTTAAACAGTTTAACAAGGCATTCATTAGCCATAGGTAATAAATCAAAACGCATAAATCTTAACGTTACAAAATCTAAGGGGCATTCCCCCGCAAAAGAATAACAGTCTATTACAGTCATCCAGAGTCCATAGTTTCCAATGGAAGTCTATACAAAAGAAATGAATCAAACTTCTATAGGAAACTCCTATCTCCGGTACCTGCGCTGTGGCTTGTCTTGGCCTAAGCCATATAAACTCATGCTGCAAAAGGTAAACACTATCGGGGTGTAAGCTAACTAGCTTAGTGAGTAATACTTCCATAACGCAATTAGATACAATCAATCAAGCAAGTGTTTATTCAAGCAAGTGTATGCACCATACAAATGAAATCAACAAACATATGACCAACCGGAAATCATATGTGGATGGACTTGCGCCCTCCATCCCGGGTTAGCAGATTAACGATCCTGCGGTACGACGCCGTTTAAGCTCACGGTCAACTGATTAAAAACTCGTTTTATGGATCACGATTAACCTCACATTCGTTTTATGGATCACGATTAACCTCACATTCGTTTTATGGGTCACGAAAAACCAACCAATGCAAATGCTCCAACCCCATTGTGACATGAATGAACTCGGTTTATAGTCGGAGTCGAATAGTCATTAATTCGATTCTTTTAAGTGACCAACAAGTATACGCAGACATTCATCATATGATTCTAATAAAACAGTCAATAACTTAACACTCGGTTTCGATATACCTTAAGCTCCATTTCACATATCAACAATTCACAACATGAATAATTCCCACGTACCCCATCATGCTTGTACAATTCCTTTTATCTTTGCCTACATCACTAGTGCCACTACATTACATTCACAAGCATTAATTGAGAGTGGAAGTAACTCACTCGGCCATGGGACACCAAACTTCTAATAATAGTAATCGGGAGGTAGAGAGTCGTCCTGCTCGGAATCACCTACCAAACAAGAATAATCCCTATGAGATTCTCATTATGTAATTAAATCAAACTATACTTCTAGACTAGTTGAATTCGGATTTCTCGCTATATTTGGAAGTTCCGACTTAAAACGGCCATAACTTGGTCATTTTAACTCGGAATTTCGCAAACTTTATATCGATCTTCATCTACTTCGAAAGATCTATCTAATTCAAGTATTAAATCCAAGTTTTGAAAATAATAAGGTCACGGAACAGTGGGATCAGTTCTGTCCCGCAATTGATCCAACTTTGAAAATGTGCTTGGCTTTTGATAAGAAATGTTCCTAGTTAGTGATTCATGCATGAATGATTTAGGAATGAACTACTAATGTGTATGCCATGTAATGAACTCAACTTGTGCATGGTCATGATGATTTTTGTAGTAATAAACTTTTAGGAACTCCTAAGTGTTGGGGAAAGTTTCATAAAGGCTAATTCTAAGAAGTTATTCTCCCACATTATACTCCTTAGGGTTTCTTTGGTTTTTAATCTTGTAATCTATTTATTATTTGACTAAAATTAGGTTCTCAAAGTCTATAATAGTCATGGCCTCCATTCATGCACAAAAATTCACATATTTCATTTGGTAAATATGTTTTCAAATAAGCTAGTTATAAAAATCCGAATTTTCCAAATTTTCTTTTCTTACATTTTTCTTAAGGGAAATCTAGTCTAATGTATTAAAATTTGGGGCTTCAATGTATACCTTATCTAAGGACTTCATTTAGCTTATAAAACATCCATTTTAGACTTAAATACTAAGTGTTTATATAGGCATTACACAAAGTTACGAATTTAACTACACATTTAAAGTCAATATTTTCCATCCTAACTTCACCTCTTGTTTTCCTTATTTTTATCATGCCTAAACTCATATAAACTTATGAAAATAATTCCTTCAACATATCTATTACACATACCCTTCATTTTTCTTATGAAATATAAGTTTAAAATTGATTTTGGAGGTCTTTAGGGTAGGGTTTCCATTTCATCCGAATTTTCAACTTCATATCTAACAAAGTCCTTCCTTTTTCAATGTTCTTGCCATCTATATGTGGAGATATACTATCTAGCATCTCTATACATGAACAAGACCTCATTTTTATGATCAATAAAGCACATAAACAAAAATGAACCTATGATCATGCATGTACATGAAGTGGTGGATGTCTAAACCTTAGATCTACTACATATGATGTATATAACATGAATCTCATGGCATGAACATCAATATAAATACAAGGTCATTACTATATATGCATGAGCAACATGAAATCTTAACAAAATGCATTTAAACACAAGATCCATGTCTTGTGATGGCTTGACATCCTTGTTCATGCATTTCCATATCCCTAGCATGAGCATCATAGGGTTTTGATGAGGAAATACACAAGGTATACCTTTGCCATTACAAGAATAGGAAGAAACAAGGCTTACATACACATACCAATGGAGTCTTGAAGTGAAAAAGAGAAGAAGCAAAGTTGGAAATGTGATGAAGGGGGAGGGGAGCTACCTCACGGCACAAAGAGGGTAAGAAGAGAGAGTTTTTCTCTTTTTCAAAAGTTAAAATGGAAGAAATGAAGAGAGAGAGAGAACATTTAGTATATATACTAAAGGAATTAGGTTTTAGTTAAATAAAAGAAGTAAAATTAACTCAATTGGGAGGGGGAGCAAGAGGGAGGGGCGCCGGCCACTTCATGCATGAAGTGTGTGTGTGTTTAAAATTTGACTTTTTTGTAATTTAGTAAATGAAATTGTAATAAATGTAATAATTATTAAGGAGACAAATTTTCTTGGAAAAGAAAATTGAAATGAGTAGTTGTAAGGATGTAAGAATAGGGTATGGGTAGTGTGTAGTGTAGGTTGTACTTGTGAATAGTAGACAAGACATCTACTTTACCGGTTGTTCCGAAAACACGGGAAAAGCTATAACTGTAATCTTTATAGCTCGGAAAATTATGAAATTGATATTTTTGGAATCCTTATAAAATTACGGTTCTAATGAATATTCCGGAATATTTTTCTGAATCCGTGGCCCGGGGCACGCTTTTCCGTAATTGGGCTCGGGAAGGCCCGGAATTGAAAAATTCCCGAATTTAAAACTTTCAAAAGTTTGAAATGTACTTTGGAACAACAATTCAAATTCATTCACTCCAAAATATTTGTTTTACTATGAAACCGATGGAAAGCCGGATTTGGGGTTCCTAGGCTCCATTTACTAAACTCAATCTGATCGGATTAGGGTTTCGTCTCCAACTCCTGGGGTTTTCTAGCTACCGAGAATTTCCGGGGCTTACAACCTCCCACCCTAAATCAACAAGAAAAAAAAAAAGGAAAGAAAACAAGATATATATATATATATATATATATTCCCAGAATTGTAAAGTGGTATTCATGCTTGGAATATTTTTGGGCTAATACTGAATTTGATATCTCAATTTTGGTCAAATGTCTAATTAAGTACCTAAACTTTAAATTAGTCAATTTCATATCCAATTGGACTATTCAAGTATGCTAATGCTAGCTTAATTAACATGTCAACTCCATTAGCTGACACCTGAGTGACACTTCCACTAATGAAAACATGCCACATTTTAAATATATATTTATTTTTTAAATCACTAATCCAACTATTAATAATTTATCTTCATTATTATTATCATTACTAACAATATTATTATTGGAATGTAAGAACAATTTAGGATCGATAGATGCAATAGCCTAATTTAATTGGTTCTTGATTCAAAATACACGAAGTTGTTGAAGTTTTAAAAAATTGTAAGTGCTAATGGCTCGATTCAACTTCATTTACTACCAATTTAGGCAAGTGCTCCCACATTAGGTCGTCTTCCAAGGGATTATTAGCATCTATTGTATTCATTTTTCATCTATTATCTAGATAAAGAAAATTTAACAGTTCATAATTTATTAGATATGCACAAAATTAAGCTAATATTTACAAATTTAATATAGCTATAGACATGCTCTAGAGGTAAATTCCAAAAGATAAGTTTAAATACAAGGAATAGCTTAGATCTTGCTTCATCAAATCCTTATCATATGAATTGAGAAACAAACTCAATGAGTTCTTTGTTAAATATGCTTGTACTATCGAATTCACAAATTTATATTAACACCTCTCTTAATTGTCATTAACATCTAAACCTAGGTGAAACAACTAGAATCTTTTCTTAAGCTATTAGCAACCTAGATCTGCATTAAGAACAAGAATCCTTTGATTAAAAACCACCATTTCATGAATTCTTAATCAAGTGGCAGAAGATTTTCACCACTTTATCTCTAGATGTTATGAGCAAACCTTATTAACAGCTTATATTTATTTAAAAGAATGATTTCTTAATCTATTCAGTTGAAATCTAACATGAATTTACGTGGTGCACACACATAAACCCACAAAAATGAAATTTAAGCTATTAATTACAAGTACTCAATAATATTCAATTAATGCATGTTGAATTCACATAAATCAAGTCTTGGATCCACAAAATATAAGCTCAAATGGTTACTTCTCCATAGATTTAATCAATTAAGAACACAAAAATAAGAGAAATAATTGATAAATGAAGATAGATATCACCTATAGAAGCTCAGAACCTTGTATACAAACTTGAATCTATATTTGAATTAACACAAAGGAGCATCAACCCTAGCTAAGTAGTATTTTTCTCACTAGAATTCTCTCTCTCTCTAATTAGTTACACTATACACCATTCACGCTCTAATTCTATGCACGTCTTACTATACATGTTTACTACACTACTATACATGCCTATTTATTAACAAAAGGCAAGGAATAAATGAAGATTTTATTGATGGCATGACAGATTCTTTATAACAAATTTTGTTAGAATTGCCATGTGCGTATCAAGGGTTGATCAGGTGTTGAACCATGGTTGTAATTATGGGCTCGATCAATTCCGTGACTGGCTTTGTGTGCAACTTCAACTTGAGGTGTGATTGGAGCTTAGTGTTAATTGCGGGCATGGTTTGGGGTGCGATTGGCTTCTTTACACTGCTTCAGGTGCTCTTGATTTCAATCACAGGGGCACAATTTTGAGTTCTTGTTGTTTTTGTCCCAATCTCTGATCAAATCACTTAATTCTTTCTTTTGGGCTCATTGGAACTAAAAATAACAATTTAAGCATTGACAACATAATTTATGGCAATTTTATTAGGTATTCAAATAAAATGAGCACAAATCCCCTTAAATTGAATAGAGTAATTAAAGCTTATCATTAAGCAACACACAAGCCGACTCACTCCATCTTATGTTATTTACATGTTTAACTATGGACTCTTTAATCGCATGTTATATACAAGAATAGTTGTGAAAAAACTACCATTGTGGGACTTGGTATCCAAGCTCGTGAAGTGGCCAAAACCAAGCTATTAAACCAAGGATACTGATTTCATTGTGATAGTTGTACGCATCACCAAGCTCACCATGTTAGGATAGAATAGACCCAATAATAAAATATAATCTTTTTTATTTTTATTTTGGATTAGCTATAGTTAGTATGTTTATTAATTTACTATAATGTCAACTTAGAATTTTTTGTCCGAGAATCATTTGGCTGTTAACCCTTCCTTTGTCATGTCAAATAGGCTTCGATATAGAATGCTTAGTGTTAGCACCGCATCTTGTCAAACACGTGTTTTACCCCTTGAGCGGCCTATCATATTTAATAGTGTACTTGTATTTTAACGTGAGAACATTTCCCTTTCGAAACTTTAGGATGTAGCGTTGGTTTATCAAATAGAGAATGAAATAAAGGTGATTAATTTCTAGTCGATATTAGAAGTTTTCTCAGTAGGGAAGATAAAAAAGACCTCCTTGATGTTGGACGTCTCAAACTTGGTAAGTATTTTTTCATTATAGTACCATATTTTCAAGTGCAATGGGAACGTGGATACCTATTTCCATACTTAGGTCGCTGTCCGTCTCTGTTCCATCTCTGTATCCGACACCAATGATAGGCACTCATCATTATTACTCTACTAACAGCTTGACATAATTCCTAGATGGAGTATTCCTTGTCTTGAATTTAATTATGGAAATATCATGACAAAGCAACATCATAAGCTTGAGCATGTACTTAGCGATCATCATCAACATGACCAAGCAAATGGTGTGAGTAAGAATATCATAGGTAATGGCAATAGATGTCATCGAATGAAAAATAAGAAATAAATGTTGATTATGATGTGATAATGTTTGTAATATGAACACATCCTCGTTACTTCAAGTTATAATTTTTGGAGGTGTTTATGCGTTCAAGTTACAATTTTCCTCAAGGACTTATGTGTGGTTGTCACTCTTGGTCCTTATGTGTGGTTGCAACTCTTTTGTCTTCGTCGGCATGGAGGTGATGGAGCTCAGGTTGGCTTTAGTTGGATCCACTTCATCTAAAATGCAGGTTAATGATCTACTGGAAAAATTAGTTTATATGAAGTTGATGGCTCGCATTGTTTAATCATCAATCTCTAATCTTCTCTATATATTTCTAGTTGGATAGCTAATGAAGTTGTGGGCTCAATACCTCGTATCGATTGGGCTGACTTGGGTTATTGAGCCATCGTATTTTATATTCTTTATATAATAAGATAATAATAATAATTGTAATAAGACAGTAAGTATAATCGGTTTAATTGTTGTGAATATTAAATATATTATACTTTCACATGTGACATGTTTTTATTAGGTGAAAGTGAAACGTCAATTAAGGAGTTGATGATGTTAGTCGAGGTACAATTAGTGTATTCTAAAAGTTCAATTGAATATGAAATTGACTAATTTAAAGTTCAGGTATTTAATTAGACATTAACAAAAAGTTGAGATACCAAATTCGATATTAATCTAATATTTTTTTTATGCTTTTATTAACCCCTTCAGCCGCTTCGGGGCTTCACCAAACAACCCCGAGTTACCATATCTACCAAGTCAACTTAATAACGCAACATAGGACCCATCTCCTCCATTGAGTCAACTCAACCCAAAACCATTCCTCCACTGAGTCTTTTCTTTTGCACTAATGGTGTCTTATTTAAGTCCACCTCCCCTAAATTTCCACTGGATCCTCCTAATGAAGAAAGGCTAGCAAACTCTCTCATCTGCTCACCATGTGCAATGTCCTTGTGTTAGGTTTCCTAATTAGGTTTCGATGATAACAAAATATTTTAAGTGTTTAAATATGTTTTTTTAATTGTACAGGTTATTTAGAATTTCATATAAATAGTAAAGAAAAAGTTAAGGATATGTGTTTGTGGGAAAGATAATATATCATAAATACATTCAAATGGCACACTTGATACATATGAAATTGGAGAAATTTATTTAGTGGATTAAGTTAGACAAATGATCTTATGAAGACCTAGCTCTATATGTCGGATATATTTGGGTAATATATTCGATGTGTTCCACAAAACGTTAGAATTATATCCATGGGGATTGAACTTTATGAAGTTAGAATGAATATTTATTAAGTTAAGTTGGATTAATAAAAATATGAAGATTCATCTATGGTTTATCTCCATGCAAGGCATTTTTTAAATACGTCTAGGTACAATATGGAAAATTGAAACAAGGACAATTTTATGGCTATTTTCCCTCGGTTATTTTTCCCACAAAATCAATATTTAAATTGCAACTTTATCAGTTGAATGTGGCAATGATTTCTATAATCTCATCATGTTGAAAAATTTTAGAAGACGCACATTGAACATTTTGTTAAAGCAACCATAGAGATTGAGAGAGTTATTCATCTCTAGTGCTAATACATGTGTTCAACTGAGCAGATGTTGATTTTCAAGATTGAGAGAAAAATGTGAAGGATTGGCATTAAAGTTTAGCTTTATTAGATTTGTTCAAAGATAAGTTTGGGATTTTTCAAATTCAAATATTGGATGGTTTATCTTGAATTTGTTGGAGATATTTGAGGATTTCAATTTCAAATCAAGATGAGGTTATTGATATATCCTTTGGATAAAGTTTAAAGGAATATATTGGAGATATAGATAGTTTATGTGGAGAAAAATAAGAGAATACCCTTTTACACTAATTTTGAATAAAAGATAATGTTTCAACTTAATGATATACTCCATACTTCAAGGAAAGCTTCCAAATACTAGAAGATTTGAATTTGAGGATTCAAATTACAACTTTTGAAGCATATATCAACAAGGAAAGTTCTAGAATATAAGAGGAATATCAACAAAATATAAGAGAAATTCATGGATGATATCTTTCAAGCTTGTCCATCTCTAATAAAAAAAAAGATTGAAATTTTAAATTACTTTAGAGGATTTGAATGTTGGAAAAGCTTCATATAAGAGGCTTTCATGTGTCCATATCATATATAACAAGAAACAAAGAGAGAAAAGTTGAAATTCTTCTCTATAAAGAAAAATCTTTCTTACTTTATTTCGTTCTAGATTTAGAGGGTAACTTAGAGTGTAACTTAAAGATCTAACCGGAGCTTACAATTCTTCATACAAATTTCCTTTGTAACTTTGAGCTAAATTATTTGAGAGGAACTTTTATATTCTTCCATTTCTTGATTTGCTTTGTACTTGGTGATATTGATTGTGAGAGAGAGTGATATATAACTCTGTAGATCAGTAATTAGCTTGGTGAGCTAGATAGGATGCGTAGAGGAATTGAGTCAATTGTATTTAGCAGCTATTTGTACTTTTGGATTTTATTAGATATAGTGGAACACCAAGTCCCTGACCTGGAGTTGAAAGAGAGGACTAACACTCGGGACATAACCTTTATAAATACTTGTGCAATCTTTTCTTCTCCCACTTTGTTATTTTCATGCATTCATTATCTATTTGCTAAATGTATTTGTGATTGCAAAGCAAATTCAAAAAGCCATACATCACTGATTAATCATTTGGGGTTGTGAATAGCTTTGATTGAGAAAGTTTAAAATTTGTTAGTTACTAATTTACAATTGGGACCAACACATGACTAGCTTGGCTTCTATAGGGAAGCTATATATTCTAATATAATATAAAAAGATCACATTAAGATTGAAGAAACAACCAAAAAGATTGACACATCGCTGATTTCTTAATATTGATACCATATGCATTTTATACAAGTCGACTGAAATGAAAAAAGGAAAAAAAAAAACACCACAATGTTGAGATGGTAATAAACCTAATTAGGATAACTTGAAAGCACCGAAACTAAATATTCCATTCTCTTTGGGATCTCAAGAATCTGGGGTAATTGAAATCAACATTGCCTTAGGTGTTGAATTTGTAGAAAGTGAAAGCATCGTTGGTGTTGTTGAACCACAATGTTGTTACGAATAGGTTTTTTTTAGAGGAATCCATTTGGAGCTTATGCTCAATTGGGATTTGATTTTGAATCAGGACTTGAATTTAGGGTTTTTTTAAAAGAAAAAAGAGACAAGAACAAGAGAAGAATAAAAAGAAGGGAAGATAGAGAAGGAAAAGTAAAAGAAAAAAAAAATCCTAATGGGTATTTAAGGAAATTAAAAAAGGAAGAGGAACCTGGACAGAAAAAACAACTTTTTAATGATTTCGCTTTCCACATCAGACTTTGGCTGGAGAAATGACTGAATTCTGGCTAAAGGTACCATACATGAAACAATTAAAAAGTTTAGGTGCTATCATGGTACGAAAGTTTTGAGGTATTATTTTGTTACAAACCCAGAAGTTCAGGTACTATGAATAAAACTTACCTGCATTTTTTATATTAACTTATTTTTTAGTACATATTAAAAATACTTTGAACTTTATTGATAGATGTTTCTGCTATTGAGTGTCACTGCTATTTTGACAATTCGAGTTCTTATCAATCTTCCATAAATTGTAATAAGCCTGCTTTTTAGTATTTTTAAATCATATCGGATTTTAAATAGTAAACCCATTAGAGCTTTAAACATCCCAAGAAATATTGAGTGTTGATTCGACTACAAATCAATTCACTTTCAATACTTTAAGTTTGTATCCATATATTTTTATTTTCACATTTTATACACAAACCCCCCCTAAGAGCAGTTTAGTCTTATATTTACCTATTCTTTCACATATTGATTTTTCACTTATGTTTGGAGTTGATCATACATCATAAGATCTAAGTTGAGGAAATGATGCAACTAAAACGACATTAGGTTTATTAGACTTAAGGTAGTAAAGAAACATTAAGAAGCAATTATTGTTTCTTCTTTTTGAGAGGCAATTTGTTATCTTTTCTTTTCTTCTCTTTTTGTCTCTTACAAATTATTGTTGACTTAAAGAGATAAAGGCAGTTGACATTGCCTTAGGTGTTGAATTCGTAGAAAGTGTATGCATTGTTTGTGCTGTCGAGCCACAACGTTGTTTCAAATAAGTTGTTTTTTTGGAGGAATCCATTTAGGGTTTGTGCTCAATTAGCATTGGATTTTGACTCAGGCCTTGAATTTAGGGTTTTAAAAAATAAAAGAGACAAGAGCAAGGAGAAGAAGAAAAAGAAGGGAGGATAGAGAGGGAAAAGTTCAAAAAAAAAAAATTAATGGGTATTTGAGGAAAGTAAAAAAAATAAATAAAATAAAAAAAATGCCTACCTGGATAGAAAAAATATTACTTTTTAATCAATTTCTCTTTTCACATCAGACTTTGGCCGGAGATATGATTGGATTCTGGCTAAAGGTACCATACGTGAAACAATTAAAAAGTTGGGGTACTATCGTGGTATGGAATTTTTTTAGGCATTATTTTGTTACAAACCCAGAAGTTTAGGTACCATGAATAAAACTTACCTGCATTTTTTATATTAACTTATTTTTTAGTATATATTGAGAATACTTTGAACTTTATTGATAGATGTTTCTGCTAGTGAGTGTCATTGCTACTTTGATAATTTGAGTTCTTATCAACTTTCTATAAATTCTGGCAAACCTGCTTTTTAGTATTTTTAAATCATATTGAATTTTAAATGGTAAACCCATAAGAGATTTAAAGATCATGAGCAATATTGAGTGTTGATTCGATTACAAATCAATTCACTTTCAATACTCTAAGTTTGTATCCATATATTTTTATTTTCACATTTTATACACAAAACCCCAAAAGTAGTTTAGTCTTATATTTACCTATTGTTTCACATATCGATTTTGACTTATGCTTGGAGTCGATCACACATCATAAGATCTAAGTTAAGGAAATGATGCGACCAAAATTGAATCGGATTTATTAGACTTAAGGTAGTAAAGAAACATTAAGAAGTAATTATTGTTTCTTCTTTTTGAGATGCATTGTTTGTTATCTTTTCTTTTGTTCTCTTACAAATTATTGTTGACTTAAAGAGACAAAGGTAGTTGAGATTGCTTATATTATGAACTTTTAATTTATTATTATAGAGGGATAATTTGAATTCTATGTCTTAAAGCCTAAAAATGACTGGGGTTTGACTCTTTAGGCT
The DNA here is from genome assembly GCA_024138025.1 of Combretum micranthum. Taxonomy (NCBI): domain Eukaryota; kingdom Viridiplantae; phylum Streptophyta; class Magnoliopsida; order Myrtales; family Combretaceae; genus Combretum; species Combretum micranthum. Next base: position 90,384 of record JAMXBD010001328.1, read on the forward strand.
GAGTGACAGTGCCTAGAGAGTTAAGTCCATAAAATTAGAATGACTAACAGAGATTTGACATGGTGGGCTTGGAGTAGGGAACGTTAGATTGGATTGACCCATCTACTCTCAACCTTTTTCAAGGAGCTCATGCATTTAAGCAGGCCTTCTATGGGCTAGATAGCCTATGGAGAAATCTATTATTAAGAGGACTCATCTCGGTTGTTGATGATTGATACGATCCAAATGAAGTTATTAAGAGCCAAGCTCTATAAATACCTAGAGTTCCTCCACATTTGAGAGATCTAGAAATTGACAGAATTGTCACTGTGCTATTGAAATACTCTCACAAGTGATCAAACAGAGCTCGAACGAAGAACACACAGCCTCTTCTCTATAAAAATAGGGTTGATGCTATATAGCTCCTCCACTTAACTAGTATATTTGAGCTCCATATGACTACTTGCTCCTCCTACTTGACATCTTACTCTTCATCATTCCTTGTGTGTGCTTCCATGTCATCCTCTGAGGCTACGTGTAACATGAGATGCATGCCATATGCATGTGACCATAGCATTAGATCCACCTCACTACATTTTTAGTGACTTTACTAAGGATAGAGGAAGTTGACAGCTTATTAATGGCACCTACAAGGAAGAGGACAACTAGCCATTTTGACATTAACAACCAAGAACATGAGGTCAATATGAAGAATGTTGATCAAAACATGCCAGTACTTAAGGTTGCTAATAATAGTATTGCTCTCATGACAATAATCCTGACAATGCACAAATGATGCGTACGATGCAAGAAAATACAAGAGCTTTGAAAGAGTTCATAACAATGATGAATTAATTCATGCCTATTATGGGTGCCTTTTTTGCTTTGCAACGGGGTATAGTTTTCTCAAATCCTACTATTTGTGTCCCACAACGGGTTACCCAACTAATTCTAAGTCGCTTGTAGTTGATGAGGACATCACTCCTGGAGATGATGAACCCAACTCTATTGTAGAATCAGTTGCCATCTTATAACATAATCTTGAGACGAGAAATATTGGAGTTCACCCAAGAAGCTCCTTATAATCACATTATATACCAAAAGTTGTAATTGGAGGACCTATAGCTTGTACTGCACCCCTTCCTGCTATACTAGCCGAAGTTACAACCTCTACTCCATGAGGTTCTTTTGTTACCAAAGAAGATTTGTACATGTACTTGAAGGAGACATATAATGAGTCTTTAGTAAGAGTGTTGGATCTCAAACTCTCTTACAATCATTGCATTGCTGCTAAACCATATCCTAAGGACTATGTTAGTCCTAAGTTTATGTTATTCAATAAAAAGAAGGGAAGCACCAAAGAGTACTTATTAAAATTTATTGAGATGCTAGAAGTCTACGGATTAGATGATGACATGAAGTTGAAAGAATTCTCTAAATTTCTTATAAAGAAGGCATACACATGGTATGTTAATCTTCCCCCTGGATTAGTGGATTCATGGGGGTGCATGTGCAAAGTGTAAAATGTTCGTAGAGAAATTTTTCTCTACTCACAAACAGATCACTCTCATTGACATGGGACGTATGCGATAGAAACCTCAAGAGGACTTGATGGAATAAATTGAGTGTTTTAGAGAGCGCTCGCTAGACATCCAGGACATGTGTGGTGAGAAGGAGTTGGTGAAGATCTACAGACAAGGGATGCCCATTGAATATGTTAAGCATTTAGAGAATTTGTCATTGGTCTCCTTTATTGCATTGGTTGAGAATGCATGAAGGACCAACAATTCTATTATGCGACAAAGTGGGGATTATGGAAAGTTCAAAAAGCAGACATCTTCTGTAAGTTCGACTCAAGGTGAGGATTCTAGAGTAGGAATGAAACCAAGAAATGAGAAACCCAAAGGCTCTACGTTGTTTTTGTCATTCCTTTGTCCAATGAGGAAGATCCATGCTATGTTGGACCAATGGTTATAAGATGGGAATATGAAACTCTTGAGATTCAAGCGTATGCCTAATGCAGACGAGAAGAATGACCTAATTTTGCAGATTCCACCTTACTAAGGATTGTTGGACTTTTAAGAAAATATTCAATGTGAGAGTATGAAATAGGGAACTCATCATTGAAGGCAACGGTATTTGGAATAATCCATTACCGACACATGATAACTGACAAAGTGCGACAAATGTTATCACTCATTATCTTGCAACAATAGAAATTAATGAAGCATCGCCTTCTGAAGCACAAGGAGATAAAGGGAATTTAATCCAGGTCAAGGAACCTGAATGTTCACCTATTGTAGTAGCTCTTTTAAAGTCTTCCAACTTTAGCAGCTTCTTTAATCTCCTAAGTTTTGACAATAAGGCAACGGTTGCACTCATGTAAATATCCAAGAATCAATATGCAGAGTGAAATGCAGTATAACCTATGAATAAAATGGCTCATTCCTATGAAAATGCCATCTTGTTCATTGACGCTGACACATGTGTGCAGAACCTGCATCATAATTGCTCTCTATATGTAGAAGGCATGCTTAGTGGATATCTTATAAGGAGGGTATTCATAGATGATAGTTCCTCTATAAATATCATGCTAATGGATATGTTTAAAGCTGCTAAGCTTGACATCTGACATTTGATAAAGCAGCCTATAGCAATGAATGGTTTTAATGACATGGCTGCACACACACTATAGGCTATATCAATGTGGATCTTAAGATTGGACAGACCTATTTGGGGTTCAACTACTTTTCATGTGATTAATGCACTGGTGTCCTACCACTTGTTAATTGGTTGGAAATGGATGCACGATCACCATTTATTTCCTTCCACATGGCACTAATGCATCAAGGGCCATTGGAAGGATAATTGTCATCAAAAGAAGTGTACAAGGAAAGACAATTTAATCACAATACTACTTCAAGAATTAGTGACTGACTTTATAGTCAGGTTAAGGTCCTGGCTTCCAAGTTGTCCTCTTATCTCAAGTTCAACCGTATTGTGTTCAGCTTTAAGTTGATCATGATGCTCTACAATGTCATGGCAATCTAATATTTTTCAAGCTTCAACAACAATAAGCTCCATCTTACTTAGAATGAATTGAAAGCGTACCTTATGGTAATGCTACTCACTAGAAACTCCATCTCAGTCATTGATAATGAATCCCATGTTCTATCTAAGAGCCTAGCAACTCTGTCAAGTAATGCCATAATATCACTGATTACTTCAGTACCTAAACAAACTGAACCTGACTAAAAGTCACTTTATATCTCATGCAACTGTTCCATTGAATGAAGAAGAGAGGAAGGTACAATGTAACCATAGAAAATGACAAATCCCCCTGATGACACTGACTTTGTGTTAAGATTCCTTATCATGTCTTGTTTTGGCACATAAGCATTCTGATTCTTTGCAAACAAACATCCATGAGACTTTTCACTAGGTATAATACCTATGTCATCAACATAATCGTCCTCCATGTAGTCATCAGTATCTTCATATACTTGCTTGGGAGTTGCTTCATAATCCACTAGTTCCTTGTCATCCTCCTCATCTATAATCATAGGAGGTACAGTGCGATCCTAGAACGAAGTTGTTTCCTTTCCCATATTGATGAGGTCAAGGATGGACATAGTAGCTGGAATAAAGCTAGATGCGCAATCGCTTCCTACCTCATGTTTGATTGGCACTTGAGTTGTGTTATCTTCAGCCGCTGGCTACAAGAGAAAGGATCTAATGGCATTTAAAAAAAAAAAGGACAATAGATGCATTTGTATAGCAAGTAAGAGACAAATGTAATGATGGTACCTCATGGATTGTAAACGCTTGGTGTGCTTAGCAATGGATAAAGCAAGTGGTGAATGGTTGTCTTTTGTCTTTCTATGAGATTGATGAGTTGAACTTGATGTAGTTGTAGGAAATCAAAGGTAAAAATCATGCCCATGAATGATTGCCTTAGCTATTTCATCATTAACATCAACACAAGCATATTACAGGAATATATTTTAACAATCAGTTTAATACGTCAACCAACCAACAGAAGCTACCTTCATGGTTGAACAGGTAGAACTACCTCTATCAATGAATATGGAGGCAAATTACCGGGGGAGGACCTGGGGAACAGCTCTAACGATAGCACGCAGATAAGTAGAGATGGAGAGCGATTAGAGTCTACTAAGCAGCTTCTCCCATTTGCCATTGTCGATACTCTTTACCAATATCATTCACAAGAACATACTTTCTGGCTTTTCGAGCAATGCTTTGATTTAGATACACTACTAGGCTAACAATTATCTTCATAGACCCATGGAGATTCCTAACAACTTATAAGCAAGACACTGGGAATTGTGACAAAGATATTTCTATAGAAGTAACCTTTTTTTTCTTTTTTTTTTTTTTTTTTCCTGGATATTTCTGGTTGTGAAACATGGGAATCTAGTACCTTCTGAATATGTTCAAGGTCTCTTATATAAGAGTTGTTTTAGTTGCCTTGGATATATTAAAGAAGAAAAAAAAAATGATGCCTTAGAAGTCGACATCACGGATGCATTAGATATGGGTTCTAAGTGCAAGTATGAAGCTAGATTTATGTCGAAGCAAATGTGCTTGAAAGAGCACGCTTTAAAAGATGTTTTGCAAATTTTATATATGGTGATTATCCAAGAATAAAAAATCAGTGTAATCTTCAAGCTTAAAAAGAACAGGTTGACAGACATGAACTGCTAAATCAATGGATATAGAGATCAAGCGTTGGGCTACTAGGAAAGAGGGGAATTTGGGAGTCTCGCTTGTACTCTGGCCTGAATGTGGTTGGTGGCTTATTTCTTTAACTAAAAGTCCCTCATTCACAATCATTTGTTTCAACCAGCTTTTGACTCTCAGTGAATGCCCTCATTAACATTGCTATTGTTTACAAAAGAGAAAATTTGTTTGATGAACCATTCAATAGTAGTGCTGTTTCTGTTGTGAAAATCTTTCATTCTCTTTAGGAGGACTTCTAAAGACAGCATGAACTATAAATTAAGAAGACAAAATTAAATAGACAATTGTACAGGATTTTAATATAGAAAAATTTAGATCCCACGCACATCAATTACAGTGAAACATGCTCACACTGTAATTATGGGATTGAATACACAGATCAAAGTTTCTCAACGGAATAACTTGCTATAGACGGGCTTAGTTTGAAGTCTGTAAATAGATCACAGCAAAATTGATCACGGTCCCTCAATCAACAAGAGTTGATTTCGATTTGTTTCTTAAAAAGGAAAAAAACAGACGGATGAAATACTAGGCCTATGAAGGTCCATAATTAGTATACGCTAATATCTCATGAATGATGCTGATGAAGGGGGATATTTGTCCTTAGGCGATAATTATGTGCCTCATTGGTTAGAGCATGGATCCCCATGCTTAATAGTCGTACCCACCTTGTCCCACGAGCATTGTCCAAATGTTGATGGGAATGTACTTTTATTTGTTTGTTTTTTTTTTATACTATATTTCATGAAACTTGTTACATGAAAAAAAAAAAAATAATAATAATAAAAAAACAGAAAAAGGAAAGAGGCTTAATGTGACATCCGATTTCAATTGAATTGTTTTTGTTGGCCAAAATCCTGTTATAGGAAATTTGAAAGAAATTAAAAAAAAAAAAAAAAGAAAAAGAATGGTAAAAATTATATATATATATATATATATATAAATAGAAGGTGCAGTGAAAAACCAATACACAAGCAATAGGCCGTGACGATCATTAGAATTTGTTGTGATGGAAAGCGATGGGTGGTAAGAATATAATAATCAAACTCAACTATCACTACTATTTGCTTGCGACAATAAGACTACTATCACTGAATAATGACTGTAGTCACTAAACAACCATTGTTGGAGCGATAACTAAACAACTATTGTGGATACTTGTTTATGGCTACCAAGCTTGTCTATGTACAGCTGTCATTTATCAATTTATAGAAAAGAGGTTTAACCATATATGACAACATGATACGGTAACACACAAAGGAATTATGCCATTAAGTGTAAATAATATTCATATTTCCACTTTTATATGAATATCAACATATGGACATGATTTATTATGAATTAGTCAATGACTCTAAAATATAAAAAGATGTGCTCCAAAAATATTGGTACTTATGGAAGGTGTTAAATGGAAGGAAAAGGAAATAAAAGGATGAATATATGTTGTCTCATTACATAGATCCTTCCTATAACATGCTTTGGTAAGTGCTGCTTTATGTTTTCCTTAAATTGTCCTTAAAAAAAAAAAATCGAACGAAAAGAGTTTATTTTCTATGTTGCTTGGGGGGCAACATAAAATTCAATAAAGTATATTTGTTTTTTGCACATATGTGCATTAGCAACGTGCTACAAGCTGAAAAAAAAAAAGAAGGCATTTAAAAAAAATTAATGCATAGCTTGGGAGCATTATATAAATATATTTCTATATTTTAGCCTAAATTGATGTGTGCAAAAAAGTTGTGTAAAAAAAAAAAAAAAATCATCATGGGGTATTGGTGCTAGGCTTGTACACCGTAATTTGGTACCCAATAAAACATTAAGCTATGATAGTGGTTTGACAGTTATGCAGCTATTGTATGAGCACACAAGTGTCAAACAACGCCATAGCTAATTAAAAAAGATATATCTTATGCCTAAACCCCTTCAACTTCATTTGAAGAACTTTTGTTAGGGGCAAAATGTAGAGGCATAAATTTGGTTTTTGGGTCTTAAAACTTGAAAATGACTTAGGTTTGACATTTTAGACCGAGTGACAGGTTCTAGAGAGTTAAGTCTATGAAATTAGGATGACTAAGAGAGATTTGACGTGGGTTTGGAGTAGCGATTGTTGGACCCAACTAACCCATCTACTCTTAACTTTTTTCAAAGTGCTCATGTACTTAAAGAGGCTTGTCATGGGCTAGAGAGCCTATGGAGAAATCCACTATTAGGAGGAATCATCTCACTCGTTGATGATTGATACGATTCGATGGACGTCACTAAGAGCTAAGGTCTATAAATACCTAGAGTTTCTCCTCATTTGAGAGATCCAGAAATTGATAAAAATGTGATCATGTTGCTGAAATTGTAAGCCCTGCAAAATTTCAGTAAATAATTCCAAAATAAACATCGAAAATAAAATTTACAAATGACTCCAAATTAAAACTAAACTTCGATTAGTCCTAAATCACAAACGAATCCAAAAATTTTTTAATCTTGAGAAAATGATAATTCTTAAAAATAAAATAAGAACTCAACAGTTTTCAAATCCAAAACCACTACGTATGATAAATTCTATACTTAACTCCGACTTATAAGATCAAGTAATATAGAATTAAAAAACAATTATTAAAAAGTAAATAATGATAAACTTTTGAAAATAAAACCCAATTCAAGAATTTCGAAAACGTTAAGAGATATTAAATACTTACAAAAATAAAATTTAAAATAAATTTCTCAAACTAAATATGTTGATTAAACATAAACCCTCAGTTTCCAAATTGGCAAAGATCTAAACCGGAAAAATTACCCTGGAATCCTAAGTGGAATATAGTAGTTCATGTAAACCCCTAATTTTTAGGGTAATATCAAGTTCAAACCCTAAACCGAAAAGTCAACCTGAAAACCTAAGTCAAATTTCTAGGAAACCCTAATAGTTTAGATCCAGCAATCCCGTATTCCTAAAACAAGAAATCAAAATATGAGTAAAGGGTGTAGTTTGGTTCGTAATAATTCTAGGATGCTTTAAAAGATAAGATTAGCGAATTTTCGATCTATTTCGAACCCGATCAGTACAGACTTCGAAAAACGTGTCTCAAGGCTCGAAATATTAAATATATGATATTAGTACCGTTAGACTCGTAATTTCATAAGATTTCCAAATATATCAGCTATATAATTTTTCGGGTTATAAAACTTACAGTTATAACCTTTCTATCATATTTTTATTACTACTGATACTTTAAATATCAAATTTACTTTTTGAATTCTTCTACACTATTCATAAGTACAACTATCCATAACCTATTTCTTACATCCTTACACTATACTCTTACAATTTCATCATTTTTCTTACAATTTACTTTTCCAATATCACTTTTATCATTTAAATTACTTATTTAATTCCAAAACTTATACAACACAACACCTCTCTCTCTCTTTTTCTCTAAAACTGGCGCCCCACCCCATTTTTCCTTCTCTCCAATTTGTTTTATTTTCTTTTGTTTAATCCAAAGCAAACCCTAATCCATTGCCCTATATATATTTCCTTATGCCCACTTCATTTCACTTTTCTTTCTTTCTTCCTTTTCACTTTAGAAATTTTTTGCAAAAACTCTCTCCTTTTCCTGTCAAAACCATGAGCTCTTTCTCTCTACACACACACACACTTTGAATTTTCCTTCAAGTTTCTTACTCCACGTAACTAATAGGTAATAGATCTATACCTTAGTAACTTAAAAACATGTAATGACAAGTTCATTCATATGTGATTCCAGATAAAAATCCCCATGAGCTTCAAGCTAGGGATGTGGAAACACTTGAACATGAGATCCTTGCCATCACAATGTTTTAAATCTTGTTATTTGAGTTATTTTGATATTATCTTGTTATATTTTCAAGTTATGTTGTTATTGCTAATGATTTGTGCATATGTTCATCATCTATTCATATTCACATAATCATCATAGTGTTCATGCATTTATAACTAGTATAGTAGACTAGATCTAGTTGTTTTAAGTTCATACATGCATTAGACTTTTGTTTTATGTTCTTAAATAACTTGTAATAGCTTGATGATAGTAGAAAAGTATTAGAAAGCTCAAGATCTATTTTAGTTTCAACAAAAATCATTTTTGAAAATTCGGATAAAAAAGGAACCATATTTAGAAAAGCTATTTTTCAACTTCAAAATGTGTATTTTTCATTTAAAATGAAGGGCTTAGGGAATAGAAATCATAAATGAATGATCTTGATGAGAAAAGCTTAGATCTACTAAGGAATATTTTCAAAACAAAGGCAAGTTTACAAAATTATATATTTCAATCTCAAAAATAAGTTTTAAATTCGTAATAAAAGAAGCTTGAAATGTAAACACCCATTTTTCAACTTCAAAACAAGATTCTTATTAAAGAAATGGAAGCCTTAAGGGGTAGATTTGATTAAGAAATAGTTTTTGAAAGAATAAATGAGTTTTACAAAGAAATCAAACTCAAATGAATTCTTCAAAATTCGGATTTGAAAATAATCATTATTTAAACACTTATTTCCAAATGCCAAAATGATAATTTTTATAGGAAAATGAAAATCCTAGGGGATATATGCAATAAAGACCCAATTTTGACAAGAATAAGAGAGGTTTATCAAAATATAATCTTAGAACAATAAATGGTTTCCAAGAATAGGTGGAACAATGTTTTCATTCTTTAAAATTTTGTAAAATTCATACTTAGGCAAACCACCTATTTAAACATCTATTTTCTAATCCCAAAATGAAGGTCTTTATTAAAATAATGAAGGTAATGGTTATATAGGTCATCAAGGTTAAGTTTGATGAAAGCAAATGTGATTTTTTAAGAAAGAAAACCACCTTTCTTAAGTCTAGTAAATTTCAAAAGTTTTGCAAAGTAAAAGTTTTTCAAAAAGAATTATTGATCCTATAACATTAAGGATATACATATAGATAGTTCATTCCATGACCTTCATGATAATAGCTTGTAGGTATTGCGTATATACATGATGCACTTGTAGAGACAAAGTTAGAAAAGTAAGGTCACATACTTCTTATTTGATAGTATCTAAGTACATGAGAAATAGAAATTCCAACATTCATGAATCATGCATGGTGTTAAGTTATATATGTATATAATAGATTCCTACAAGATAATGATAGCTAAGTATCTATCAAAGCTTTAATATGATGTTTGTTTTGAGGTTAGAAGTTGAATTGTGGAATAAGAAATTCATGTAGTATTCTGTACCCTACTATTCATGGACCAACTAACCTCATTTGTTGAAAATAACTCTTGAAATAGATAGCTCTCGTTGAATAGGTAGAAATTGGTATATAATATGTGAAATTCCGAGTTAAAATGACCAAGCTATGACCGTTTTAAGTTGGAATTTCCTCTTAGATGAATTTTGACGAACTTGATAGAATAGAATTTATAAGTTCATTCAAACTCCATAAAAATACTCATTAGGGTTATTTCTTTTGATTAAGAGACTTGGGAGACAGACGGGACCTTCCCAAGGACAATTACGATTAAGTGGATTCCCGCGCCAAGGCAAAATGAGTTCATTTCTTAAATAGTTGTGCTCATGTATGTGCTTGTAATCGTAGTGGCATTAGAATTAGGAAAAGATAAAATTTTGATGAGATGTGATCTAATCTTGGTTGAATGAAAGATAAGCATATCGAGACGAGACTTGTTATAAAATCATTGTATGAGCTTAGTATAGACTTGGATTGTCTGAAATTCTCTATGATTGCACTTAACCTACATAATTAACATGCCACGATTATATGAATAAACTGTACATGCATATTACATTGTGAGTCACATTGCATTGGCTAATATACATTTGGTGGGACAAAAGTATATTAGCGTAGGCGAGGGAGCCTGTGTTAACATTAAGGATACGAGATCGCTTATGTTAACGGAAGTGGGGTAGGCACTTAAAACTACCACAATAAAACAACAGATATTGTATAACTAAGAGAAAGAGATCTGAATTATGGTTGCATGACTTATGGACCACCCCACTCAAGATCGGAATTATGGTTGCATGTCTTATGGACTACCCCAACCTTGAATGGAGGGCATAAATCCATTCACATATGGCTATCGGAAAGTCATATGCTTGTATGCTCATTCGCTTATGCATTTCATATGGTTGTTAATAACTTGTCTGTTATATACTGTTGTTGAGTATTAAATATTTGGAAATGAATCTCACTAAGCTCGTAAGCTTATACCCGAATAGTTTCCTGTTGTAGTATGAATATTTATGGCTATCACCGAGAAGCCACTTTCCTCAGGTACAGCTTTTAGACTCTAAGGAGCTTTTTGATGAAGTCGGAACCTAGATGTAGGCATAGACTTCTAGTTGAATCACCTAAATTGATATTTGATGGATGTTGTAAGAGACTTTTGAGGACTTAAGAACTCTTAATATTTTGATGGGGGTATGCCCCTTATATCATGTAATAGATTAAATCTAGATATAACTATTATGATTCATATTCTTGATTGCTATGTATGTCTCCTTAAACTATTTTGAAAAAAAGTATGGTTCCTATAAGTTGAACGTAAGCCTTACACCCGATGTTTAAACTTATGGAGAGACTAAGATTGTCTTACTTGAGTTTAAAATATCGAGTGTGGCGGACTGTCGCGTTTAGGGTACCCTTTAGGGCGTGCCAAAAATACTTCATAAGAGATCAAACAGAGCTCAAAACGAAGAACACATAGCCTTTCTTTATAATAGAGGGGTTGATGCTATATAGCCCATTCACTTATCGTTAGTGTATTTGAGCTCCCTCAGATTGCTTGCTCCTTCTCTTTGCCATCTTACTCTTCGTCATTTCTTATGTGTGCTTCCACATCACTCCTCTAAGGCCACGTATATCTTGAGATGCATGCTTCACTCACGTGATCACCATGATTGGATTTACCCTACTACATTATTATTTAATTAAGTAGGTAGGATACATATCCTTACCAACTTACCCTATGCCTTACCTTGTAGTTTAATATGCAAGTTCTAAAAATTAGAAGTGAAACCTACCTAATAATTCTTTAGAAATAACATGGAACTTGTATCTTGTAAAATCTATAGGACTTAGAGTATCTTATGAGACTGATAAATTTTTTTTATTATTATTTCCAATACATAAAAACCAACTATATATTTAAATAAGAGAATTTAGAAAGGTTTGATTGTTTGACCAGCTTTTGGCTTAAAGTAATGGATCATAAGCTAGGTCAACTTAGATGAAGCTATTAGGGGTGTTCATGGTTCGATACAAACATTTAATAAGTTGAACCACTTTTGATAGTTTGGTTTGGTTTGATTTTTTGATAACCTAAATTCATACAATTAAAAAACAATAATCATTAAGAAAATAATATAAAAATATTGAAAAAGTTTTAAGAAAAGTTATGGAAAGCATTTCCAATTTCTTGTGATTTAAGAATATTGAAATTTAAATAATTTAATGATTGTTTAAAAAAATTTTAAATTGTTATATTTCAAGATAAAATCCTACAATAGTAACAAGAGTGAAATTAAAAATATATGAATGCAAATAAATGAAAATGAGATTCAAGTAAGTAATAATAATAACCAAAGTTATAAACAAAACATTTGGATAATTAAAGAAATAAATGACGAGTAAATAAATAATTATAAAAAAATGATACTAGATTATGTAACTTAAATCTTAAGATGTTTTATAAAAACAAAAAAAAAAAAATACAAGAAACCCTAAATTAATATACTAAGAAAAAATAACACAACAAGAAATATAAAAAAATTTGGATAATGAATACATAACTATGATATATTAACCCAATAAATAATAGGTAATTAAATAATTCAAAATTACAATGGAAGTGAAAACAATATTATATTTTAATCTAACTTAATTGGAATAAAAAATGAAAGTGTGAGTAAAAGAATAAAACCATAAAATGATTGAAAGCTTTTGAATTATGAAAACTAAACTTAATATAATGTCAATTACCAATGGATAATTAATTTTAAAGTTATTTAGAGTGTAATTTAATAACTGAGTTTAGATAGTTTAATTAATATAAGTAATTTGAAGTAAGTTATAAATGAATAGATTGATATAATCAATTAGTAAATATACTTAATTGAAATTGAGATTTCAAATACTCCTTTTCAATCTTTTATCTATTTCAATGATCCATTTCGTGAACCAAATTTCTTAAATCTTTTTGTTTATCAAATTTACACTCTATTTCTTTCAACTTGTTTACTAACTTTGATCATTTTCCCATCAAGCTAAATTACGCTATTTTATCAAACAATTTTAATTTAAATACTCTTTTCTTTTAATCTATAAATAATCTAAAATTTTCCTAAGTCTAATGTTTAGGTTTCTAAAATACTCAAATGTAGCCTTTTAATCTAAATTCTATACTTTCAATTTTCATGAATTTTGAGGTTACCTACTTATTTAAAAATATCAATTTCTAAGCCCAAACTCAACTAAATATTAAGTTTTACAAAATTAAATTTCTAAACTTGGCTCGTAAGTCAAGTTATTGATTTTACTTATTTATATTCTAAAATATTCTATTAATTGTTTTTAAAGCTTAAGATGATGATATGAAAAGTTTAAATCAAGGTCTTTAATCCTAAATATCCTTAATTAACTTTTGGCCTTATCCTATTTGAACCCTCTCTCTGTCCTTTTGCTACCATTCCTCTTCTTTCTTTCTTCCTCTTGTTCTTTACATTTCCTTCTCTTTCTTTTCTTCTTCTCTTTTTCCCTCTCAATTCCACCACCAAATCTCCATTTTAAGAAGACAATAAGAGAGATTGAAGCTAGGAATGAAGTTAGGAAGTAGGAGACATGTTAGAGGAAGCTTCATCAACCTTGAAGTAGTAGTAGTAATGAAGAAAAGAGAGTTGAGATTCATCCAACTTGAAAGTATGATGTTGTTCCTTGTTTTTATTTGTTGTGATTGCTGTTATATGATGATTTAATGCTAGTTATGAGTAAAGCTTGAGTAGAAACTTGTAAACAAGTGATGTATGAACTTATAAATTAAAGACCTAAGTGTATATGTGTGTTCATGGATAGATTAAAGGATTGATGAGATGAATTGAGTAAATAAGATGTAATGATGGATATAGAAATGTTATAAGTTATGTTACTGAGTTGATATGGCATTGTAGATGGAGTTTGGTGAGTAAAACAAATAGACAAGTGGCTAAAATGGAGTAAATGGATCAAAGAAAAATAGGGGACGTGATCTGGGCTATACAGGGTGTGGCAAAGGGCGTGATAGCCACTGTCCCCTTTACTGAACCCATATGGGTTGTGATAAGGGCTAGTGGCCACCACCACCCTTGATATGCCCCATATGAAACCAGGGACCATCTTGTCCTTCTTCTTCTTATCGACTTAACTTGAATTGATCATACCTTTCTCATCCGAATTTGGATTGAGGTGATTTAAAAAGCTATAGAAAGTTTAGAAAGGGCTTTGCAACTTTCGTGATTTAAGGTTTTAGAAATTATAAAACTATTACGGCCTAAATTTTGATTGATTCCAGTTGCTACGTATTCCAAACAAAGTTGAAACTTATGTTTGCTTGTTAAATGTGTGTAGTTAAGTGCAAAATGAACTTAGCTAATAAAACCTAGGTTCAACTTGACAAAATAGACTTAGTAAGCTAAATAAATTAGATTGATTAATTTTAATCAAAATGATTAGTAATTGGATTAATGATTAATTTAATCTATTTGGTCATGATTAAATTAAAATGGGTTAATAGCTAATAATCAGATTAGAATAATATGTTGGGATAACCATAATCTATATGGGGAATATGTTGTTTCAAATGTGTGTTTTCCTAGAAAATAAATGTTTTTGTGCATGAATGCTTTGTTGATGCTTATGTAATAGATGACTATAAACAAAGAGAAAAGAGATACTTGACAGACAATGGAGAACTGTTGTATTTTGGCAGGGCAATCTTTGCAGCCATGGCAGGGTTTATTAGTGTTGATAAATAGGATCTTCAATGAGTTTAGCTATTAGATGGATTGTCACGCCATAGGGTACCCTAATGTAACAGTCCGCCACATGCCATATAAGATTCCGAATTACCTTAGTCTTTCGAGAGTCTAAATAGATGTAAGGGTACCTTTATAAATAGAGTACAAGTCCGAATGGAGATAAAAGCTTAATTTGGCATGCATAGGCAATAGGATATAATTCATGAAACATAAATAAATATTACAAATTCTAAGGGGCATTCCCCCGCAAAAGAATATTTAACGGTCCATTACAGTCATCCAAGTCTTAGAAGTTTTCTATGGAAGTCTAATACAGAAATTACAACTTCTAGGGAAAACTCCTAGCTTCGGTCCTGTTCAGCCGGGGTCTCGTCGCCTAAGCCATAAATGTGTAAGCTGCAAAAGGAATGGACTGTAGGGACGTAAGCTAACTAGCTTAGTGAGTGTAATCTCCCACAAAACATTTATGCCACAGCAATTCAAACAAGTTATTAATCAAGCAAGTGTATGCATCAAACACATGAGTTCAACATACATATGACCAACAGGAAATCATATGTGGATGGAATTGCGCCCTCCATCCGGGTTAGCAGATTAACGACTACTGCGGTACTAACAATATCTGTTTATGGTTCACGGCTAACCTACGATTATTCGATGTCGTTTATGGTTCACGACTAACCTACGATTATTCGATGTCGTTTATGGTTCACGACTAATCTACGATTATTCGATGTCGTTTATGGTTCACGACTAACCTACAAATGCTAATGCTCCATCCCCTTGTGATATGCACATGTCAATTTAGCATTAGTCCAAGTAGTTGATTAAGCCAATTTACTTAGGCGATCAATCAATTTATCAGACAATCCATCATAGCTAACTATACAATCAAAGTTTATCACCCGGTTTCGATATTCTTAATTTGTGTTCTCACATCATCATCAATCATATAATTTCCCATTAATCCCCATTATTCATATTCCATTCAATTGACCTACATTCTAGTGCACTACTTAACAAGCACATACAATAAATGAATCGGGAAGAAAAACTCACTCCGCCGTTGGTACTCCGTTCTTCTAGTAATAATAGTCCGGAGGCAAATAGTCACCGTCCACGGGTTCACCTATTCGTATAAGAAAATACCCTAATAAGTATTCCACCAACTTAAGACACTAAAACTCTAAGAAAACTTAGTGAAACTGAAATCGCGTCATTTTCGAAGTTCCGTTTTAAAATGGCCATAACTTGGTCGTTTTAAGTCGGAATTTCATAAATTTTATACCGATTTCTATCTAATTTGGAAGAGCTTTCTAAATATGAAGTTTAAATCAAGTTTTGAAAATATCTAAGCCTCGGAATTGAGGGATCAGATCTGTACAGCGGGTTTCTTGATTCCAAAAATGCGGTTTTCATGAATGCATTTGAGATTCTTAAGTAAAATGATACTAAATGCAATGGTAATGGTTTTCCCTATCATGAATGTCATGATGTGAACTTTAATGAGTCTACGTTCTTATAACTTTTTAGATTTAAAGAATTTTAAAATGAACTTTTCTTAGAAACCATTTTATACCAATGTTTAGTAAGTGAATTTCCTACACTTGACTACACCTACATATTACAAGGATTTTTCTTTAGAAAAACTTTATTTTGTTTAAAGAAATTTTGACCCTTATATTAGTTATATCCTAAGGCCTTTATTTCTTTAATAAAATCCACATTTATAAACTTTTAAGTGGGTCTTTTACTATGGGGTTTCCAAAAATCCGAATTTACAAAAGTCCATTTTCAAGTTGATTCCTTTAGGAAAAATATATTTTGTACTTAAAACTTTAAGTATTTATTATATCTATATCCTAAGGACTTCATTTGTTTAAGAAAATATCATTTTTGAAGTTGGAAAAATAGTGTTTTCTAACCCTACATCCATTATTACGAATTTTGTCTACATGACTTTTAACTCAAAACTCCTATGGACTTTATTTCTTGTTTCTAACATTTTCTTTAGTAAAAACTCATTTAGACTCATGAAAAATATTACCAAACCTTATCTATTACCCAAAGGCTTCATTTCTCTTATAAAACATATGTTTAGAAGTTGATAAAAGTGTTTTTGACCTAGGTTTTTAAAGTCATCCGAATTTTCATAAGTCTTTTTCTTGCAAAGTACTTTTCTTTTTGACTTCATGGACTCATCTATCTATAGATCTATATACTAGGAAAGTCATTTACTAAAGACAAAATTATTCAAGACTATCAATGCACATAAAAACAAAATAATAATGAAACTTTAAATGCCTACATGATCATGAGTGATAAAGTGATGGATCTACTTTATCAAATGCTTAAATGAGTTTTGAAAACATAAAAACTATATTTTTATAAAAGATCTTTTGTTAAAAATACTTTTTGATGGAGAAAAAGTAAAGCTTTTGGCATGAAAGTTTCTTTAAGTGATAAATCTACTTTGTAATGGTTAGGTATTCTTGTTTTGATCTTTCCTTGACCCTAGCAAAGCTCATGGGGTCCTTTGGTTGGAAATATCCAAGAATCACTTAGCCATAACAAAGTTTTAGGATTGGAAGGAGTGAAACTTTACTTACTTGAAGATAAATAGAGGATGAAAAGAAGAAATGGGAGTTGTGTGTGTGTGTGTGGGGGGAGCCTCAAAGTTTCGGCCAAGGAGGAAAAATAAGAGAGTTTTTGAGAGTTTTTCACTTTCCAAAAGTTGAGAATGAAAGAATGAAGAGAGAGAGAGAAAAAGTAGTATATATAGGAGTTGGAATTAGGTTAAAGAAGTAAGAAAATTTTCAAAAGGAGCATGGATTTGGGGGGGGGGGGGGGGGGGGGGGGGGGGAGGTGGGGGTGGGGTTGATTTGATTTGTCTCCTTGATTTGCCTTTGATTTGATTCTTGCATCTTGTCATAATTGTATTAAAGATGAAGGGACAAAAGTTATGGAAGAAAGGGGATTTGATTGATGGTAAGAGTTAGATTTGTAGGGTGTGTTAATAGGTAGTGTAGGTGGTACTTTATGAATAGTAGTGAATAGTTGACAAGACAATTTAATTTCCGGTAGTAATGAAATATGAATAAAAAGGCTATAACTGTATTTTTCATAAATCGAAAAATTATGAAAAATATATTTTTGAAATCTTTTTTATTTCGGTTCAAATGAGTACTCATAAGTATATTTTTGAAATTCTAGTTCCGGGGCATGTTTTTCTATAATGGGTCTCAGGATGACCCAGAATTGAAATTTTCCAAAAATCTGATATTTCCTTAGTTTAAAATATAATTAGGAACTATATTCAATTTTAAATTTTCTTATAAAAGTTTCTTAATTGGAAATCGAGGAAAAGCCGGAATTAGGGTTCCTAGTTCTCACTCCAGACTTGAGCTATTCCGGTTTAGGGTTTTGGTTTCCGGTTCTAGGGTTATCTTGGCTACTTGAAAAACCGGGGTTTACATGGATGTTTGTTTTTGTTATATGTTCTCTCAAATAGCCTCTAGCCAACTTTCTATTTTTGTTTGATTTTCAATATGAAGGATGATGATGATTTGATGCTGATGATCATGTTATTGATGATTGGATGATTGATGGTGATGGTGCTTTAGTCTTCCTAGAGAATAGTTAAGACTTAGCTTGGATGACACGTGGGTAACGACAATCTCATCACTTTTCTTATGTTTGTAATATAGTTACTCTTAAGTTAATACTAATATAATTGATTATGCATGGGGTTTTGGGATTCGTTTGCTGTTTGGTGATTGGATTGAGTGATAACCTTTGTTCTGTGTGAATTGTGCATTATGTATTTTTGAGTGTTTGAAACTTGTATGATCATTAACTAATATGATATAAATCTTAGTTTACCTTAAATGAATTGGACATGCATTGTATAATATCATTCTTGCATAGGTAGGGGTTTACGTCACGTATTAATGTTCCGACTCTATAATAGTGCTTGTTGGGACCAGTGGGTCTACTTGAAGCTACTAGTAGGGTTGCCGGCTTCACGAGAACTAAGTAGGCACCAAAGGATGTCGCATCCTTTTTGGAGTCTGCTTTAGGGATTGATACTTACTTAGGTTCTATAGTTCTAAGAGAAGTGGAGGGTTGGTTAATAGAGTAAAAGTTTTGATCTATGCACAAAATTAGTTGAAAAGGAAGTCCTCACTCCTTAGTCTTATCTATGGTGTAGTTAGAGCTATATTTCCATACAATAGATTTTAAAGAAAAATCTTCCCTCCTCAGCTAAGTCTAAGGGAAAGTTAGAGGTTATTTTTTTGATAAAATTATTTCAAAATGAAATCCTCCCTTCTTGGCTATATCCAAGGACCAGCTGACAATCATATCTGTGGCATAAAAGAAATGATTTTTGTGCTATGAAAGATATGAGCTGAAGGCTCAAGGTGGAGCATGCACCTTCTTCCTTAGTTCATAGTTCTTTTGGGCAGGAATGGCCTGTACTAGTCCTTTAACCTCTAAGAGAGGGTGTAAATCTCTATTGGTTTGGATTCCAATAATCCAATCTGTGCATATCATATGGTTGAGTATGCATTGCATATATATGTTAAATAAAACTTTTTTGACATTTATTTGTAGTGTGATTTGGTTTTGTTATCTACTAAACTATGGTTGAGCTCATACCTCTCCAGTTTTGGTGTAGGAATAGCTGAAGCAATAGAAATGGGATAAGTTGTGTGGAGAAGAACCTTGGAAGATAGAAGATGAGTTTGGAATAAGAAATGGATAGATAGCATAGTTCGTTTTGATTCTTTCTCGTGTAAATCTAAGTCTAGATTATGAACTAGAATTGTAATGTTGTAATTTAAAGCTTTTAAAAAGTAGAAAATTTATTTTATTTTACTATTTGGTAGGTGATACAGATTCTTTGTGGTTCTAGTGGACTATAGAAAATCGTATTTTCTTTATTATCACAAATGTAATTTCAAATTAAATATTTATCACATAATTATTCAGGTAGAGTCTTGCAAACTTTGACTTGCAAGATGATTCTTATATTATAGGTATACACGTGATATGATAACTTTAGGTTATCCTTTTAGGCCCGTTTTTAAGGTGTGATAGATTTGATTCGAATTGCTTTTAAATACATCGTGTTTTAATTGATAATACTAAAAATTAGTGGAGTTTTCAACCAAAGATTGACGATCAAATTGAAGATTATTATGTTAGGTGAATTGATTCAAAACATCGATCATATTTATAGAAGTAAAAAATACAAATTAAAAATAAATTAGAAGTCAAACAACATCTTTGTCATCAACTTTCCTTTTTTTTTGGGCAAAGTACCAAATTTGCTACTAATAGAGAACAATACAATACAAAAATTCATAAACACCTTAAAATAACCAAAATAAGTTTGAATAAGTTTTTTAAGTACATTTTAAAATTTAGATTAGCTAAATACACAAATTAACCTAAAACTTGTTATATTAGTACATATGACAAGAAATCGGCCTAAGATTGTGCCATATAACGAATCTAATAAAATAAGCAAAACCTTACCCTCCTTCTGATGCATGTTGCCACCTACTGATCTGAACAGAATGTGTATATAAAATTTTAGATGCTACCAGCAAGTATACTGGGTCTTGATCAAGTAATATAGAATGAGTAGAGTATCGTTCCCACAGAGAATAAATTAACTACTAGATTGGTATTAGCTTATACTAATATTTAGGTAATCAAAGTTGATCAATTGTTAACTAATTCTATCTATATGAATGCAAATGAGAATGTGAGAAGGATAAGATGAATGTGGGAAGGAAAAGAATCCATCCTAATCTTTACTAATCATGCTGAATTTATATTATATGAACAATTAGTATTATGGATATTTGTAAGAAATTGTAAAACCAAAACAAAGTTTTAGTTAACCATAAAATAATCCATTAGCTTGCTATACAAATTATCAATGGAATCAAATTTAATAATAAATCTTCCAATTCTATGATTATCTAATATCCTAGATTAACTTCTCCTAATTCCTTAGTGAGAAATTAAAATAAAATATTGCATGAAGTACATGGAACAATTTCTAAATCAAAATCAAACTTGATTGTTTCCACAAATGTTGTTTAATTTCAATTCATGAATTCTATGAATCTCAATTCTTTTCCAAATCATCAAAATTCTTATCAATTCAATAAAATATAGATAATTAGGATTCAATACAAATATTCCATAATTCTAACAATCCTATAACATAAATTCAATAATCATTTTAGCAAAATTAGGACTTCATCACTTCCCACAAAGAGATGTTTAGCTACTCATGGATGTAGATTCAAAAATCAAATAAGAATATGTAATTGATAGCATGATAACAAATAATTCAGATAAATGAATTGCATAAGAAAGAGATTAGATATCACCAATTCAAGTATCACAATCTTCAATTACAATTTTGAAAGCTCCCAAATTTCTCTCACAATCTCTATGAAAATGCTAGACTAATTCTATATGAAGTGTACTACTTTGCTACTGCTTGTGGATTTGGATGATTGTTGGAGGGGGGTAGAACCCTATTTATAGGAAAAATTTCGTGAAGACATTAAATGAAATTTGTTGTTTCACTTCGTGCCGGTAGTTATGGATCCTATGCCGGCGGCTTACAAACGGCGTATCTTCAATTTCTCCTTTGCGCAGGCATGCACTGGCAGCTTTCAACTTCGGTTACACAGGTAGGCCGTTTCACGTGGCTTAGATGTAGATATAGCCGGCGTATGTGATGAGAAATGAAAGGTTCGGCCAATTTATAACGAAAGCTGCCACCAAAGCCGGTGGCTTTGACACCGGCCTAGAAACTCCAACAGATTTATCTCTTTAATTTCCTTCAAGCAAGTGTTGTCTTCATGTCGCTTCTGATTCTTGATGTACACAGCCTCAACGCCGGTGGCTTAGAAGCCGGCTTACATTGTAACTCCTTCAAAGCTGGTGACTTTTCCATTCTGAGCTGCCGGCCTTCCATGTACGCTGGCCTGTTCAACTTCTACGCCAGCGGCTTTGCGGTGGCATAAAGTTGGTTGAGTTAAAGGCTGGCAAAGCTGGCAGTGTTGGCAGCGGCCTTGATAGTAAGTCGTCTGAACGCCAACGGCTTTGAAGTATGAATTGCCGGCGTATACTTCAATTTTTCCAATTTCCACTTCAAAATTTCTTGTTTTGATTTCTTAGTCCAAATTAGTCCTGAAACATGAATTTTAATCAAAACAAATATCCATTCTAGCTCTTATGAACATCAACAAGTTATATAAAATATGATCTTATAAATTCCCCCATACTTGAACTTTTGCTTGTCCTCAAGCAAAATGAAGAATAAAATGAAATCTTTTATAGATAGTACAATTTTCCCAATTTAATCACAATTTCTTTAACTTGTTTTTCTTGTATCTATTGCTCTAACCATACCAATTTCTTGTAATTAGAGTACTATAATCAAAATTTAGGAGTTAATCCAAACAAAACAAGTTTTAATCTCAACTTTTAACAAAAGAACATTCTATTCAAAAGCAAATACTCAATCCACTAAGGAAAAATACTCATTTAAACTTCATTGGATTTCTAGCTTATATATATTCTAAGTAACACTAAATGAAAGCATGTGGTATCTACTTTTTCCTTAGAATACTCCTTCTTTATTATAAGTCTCCTTTATCTGCATATTTGCATTCATTTTTCTTTTTTTTTTCTTTTTCAAGCATTTATTTTCTTTTTGGGAGGTTTTTGCCTCCATCTTTTTGCTTTTCAAAGCTCATGAATTGAACTTTTGCCTTTCTTCCCTTCTCGTTATAGTGAGTTCATTGAGTCGGCACATCCCAGGCTCATCACCTAAGTGACCAGGTTTCAAAATACCCCTAAGAACTCTTCCTCACTTTAACATTCAAGTTCAGATACTCATAACTCAAAATTTCAAGTCAGAGGAGTAGTGGCTATGCTTGTTTCTTTCTTTTTGAATGCAATAACAATATCAAAGACTTATTTTTATGAAGGATCACTAAGTTTAAAAGTTTCTTCTACCTCTTTCACTAAGTGTTATAATTCAAAGAATATATACAAACTAAAATTTCCTAGAAGTAGACCTGTTTATTTTTCACAAAAGGACTCGACCAGCTCTTAAATTTCCAATTCCAAAGTTAAAAATAAAGTAAACTTGTTTCTTAAGGATTTTACAACTTAATTTTAACTTAGTAAACCAATCACAACAGCAGATGAGTAAGATATTTACAAGTCAATTTCATTGCTTTCAGTCTTTACTTTTGTACTATCTCCAATTTCAAGAGATTTTTGAAAAAATTTTGGCAGAATTTCCTCATAATTTGCTTTCAAACCAAAAATACGATGGGTATAAATAACAGCAACAGCAACAAATCATATCACAACTTCAATCAACTTCATTCAATTTATCCCTTCCCCCACACTTCAACTAAACAGTGTCCTCACTGTTTTGCAACAATTTAAATCATAGGAAAGGAATAAGAAAAAAATTTGATACTTCCCTGAAGTGTTGTTTCACAGTCATCAAAATTTGCATTAAGAGAATTTTTTGCTTTGCTGGCTTTCTGTAATCACTACAAAAGAAAAAAACAAAAAACAAAAATAAAAGCAAAAAATAAAAGCAGAAAAATAAATAAAGGAGTCCACCTACAGGAACTTGGGTGCTCAATATATATACAGGCCAAGATAAAAATAAAACAATAAAGATCAAATGAGAGCTAGCAGGGTCTCTAGCTCTCTGGCCCTGGACTGGTTGCTGCTATCCTCAGGAGTATGTCTCTGAGTGTCTCCTGGGCTGGCTGTCCGTGTGTGCTCCGAACTGAGCCTATCTAAGTGATGTGACTCAGAGGAAGTCTCGTATGTCATGCCAACCCCTGTCTCTGGGCTCAAGCAGCAGATGACCATCTTCAACGTCTCAAAGATAGACTTTCTAAATTTCTTTTTTCTTCCTTTCTTTCTCCTGTCTATCCCTGAGGTCCTGGTTTTGCTTCTTCAGCTCCTCAACATCCAGCCTAAGCTGGTCCATACTATGTGGAAGAAGCGCCTGCAGGAGGAGGAGCAGATGTGGATGGAATCTCAAATGGAGCATCTCCAGGAAAGATATCCTGGAACTCGACCTCCTCCATACCGGTGGCTGAGCTCCTCTGGGGTTTTTCAGCAATCCCCAGCCTCGAAATGGTGCAGATGAGATCTTCTGCACTCAAATATCTCATCATCCTGTGGAGGCTCAAAAAATCCATCCCTTCAGTAATCTGGTGATGTAGCCACCACAACACAGGACTCGAGTCCTGGTATCATCTGCCTGTTGTAGATGAAATTTGCTATCTCCACCCCAAGATCAATCCTATAGCCTCTAATAAGGCTAAACAAATAGAACATGTCGAAACTAGTCACCTTGCTGTGACTAGTCTTCTTGCAACTCAGAGTGTGTGCAAGAATGTGGTGGAGCAGCTTGTGCTCAACAGCACGAAATGATGTGGCCAATGACTTAGAGGGGACGAAGGGCTCATTTGCTCTTCAGGAGCAACTAGCTGAAACCAATAAGCCTCCTGGGTCATGTGATCATCCCCCTCAGGCCAACTGTTGGGCAGATTCCTATTATCCTCTTCTTCATCATATAATCCCAGTATCTTGCCCATTTGCTTTAACTTGACCTCCCTGATCTGTCCATATGCCTGAAACTAAAAAGTGGACTCAGCTTGGTCTGGGATATTTTTCAAAGTAGACAAGAACTCAATGGTTAAGTTCTTGTATGCATGTTCCCTGATATCAAATAATCGGATCCAAGCTGGATCTTGGATCATTTCTCTGATCTTATCAATAATCCCAAACTCATCCAATAGGCACCAATCTAAATACTGAGTATTTAGGAAGTCCATCTTGACTAGCCTCTTTTTCCGATCCTTGGCGTACTGCTGACTATACAGCAGATCTCTGGTCTGTGAACCAGATGTAGAGGCGTTAGTAGTCTTTTGTCGCTTTTGCCTAGGAGCCATTCCTACAAATAAATTGATCTCAATTAGAAACAAGGAATGCACAATTTTAATGACTACAATCCTAATTTATGCCTAAAACATGAGTTAAAACAATTTGGAGATCATAGGCATATAATTAAGTGAAGCTATTGATCATAGAATTGAATGGAGCATTTACACTTGCAAAACAAATTCAAAGCTGGCAGCTCAGGTTGGCCAGCTTAGAATTGAACTTGGAATTTCAAAATTTTCAAACAAAATTTTTCATTAAAAGTCCCAAAAACACTTTTATACTAAATTTTTCATCACAATTGAGCACAATTCCAAATTCCAAGTTCAATTCGAGCAAAATTGAGCACAATGTATTAAGTGAAGCTACTAATTAATATGTAAAATCTACAAATCCAGCAGCCACACATTCAATTCCAAAAAGCCCCAATTTCGAAATTTCATCCTACACAAGCTCAAGAACCCTAATTTTTTCAATTGAGTAGCAATCATGGATTAATACAACATAAAGATCATGTCTGCACAGATAGGAATAAACATGTATGGAATGAAATGCAGCTTAATCAGAACATCATCTAAGCAATCTATTCTATCAAGATCTAACATTAATTTCCCAATTTTCGAATTGCTATAATCCATGAGCTAAATCAGTGGAACTTAGAACAGATATAATGCGCTTGTAAAGAAATAAGAGCAAAGGTTTGTGGAAACTTACTTGGACAGCTGGGTTCAACACAGTGGATGAGGGAAATAAGGGATGGATTCGTCAAGTGAGAGTGAGAAAGTGAATATGGGTAAGAATGAGAAAGAGAGAGAGAGAGATCATACTTGTTAAAAGCAATCTGCAAAACGTACGCCGGCATTTCTGTCAAATACGCCAGCGGCTTATAGCCAGTGTAACTAAAATAAACACATACCGAGAGCATAAGGCTGGCAGCTTATCCATTTACACCGTCGGCTTACAAGCATACGCAGGTAAAAGCTGGGGCTTATATTCCCAGGTGCCGGCTTTGATCGGGAATTTTCAAAACCCAAGAAATCTTCAACATACGCTGCCTCAACACCAGCGGCTTAGGAGCCGTGTAATTGTTGGTCCGAACGCTGGCATGTAAGCCGGCGGCCTTTACCTTCCCCTTGCCGGCCTCTTCTGCGGTGCTCACCTACTCCTGTACTGACTTTTACGCTGGCTCAAAGCCGGTGGCTTACAACGGGCTTTCCTTGATTTTTCCAGAGCGGGCTCAAGGCTGGCGGCCTTGAGCCGGCTTTCAGCTTTTTTTATTTTTTTTTTTTTGCATAATATATGTCCACACTAAAAACAAAGTTAGTAAAAACAAAACAATAAAATTACTCTAAATTAACATGGGTTGCCTCCCAAGAAGCGCTTAGTTTAGAGTCGCTTAGCCCGACTTTTCCAATTCCTTTCATGGTTCCTTCAAATTCATGACAGTGGAAGCACTATCATGGTTTTCCCTTTCATAAAAATGTTTGAGCAAATGCCCATTCACCTTAAAAGTCCGATTATCATCAGTTTTCAACTCTAGCACCATAGGGAAAAACTTTGGCAATCTCAAACGGTCCTGACCATCTTGATCTCAACTTTCCTGGAAACAACTTCAAACGGAGTTATAGAGTAAAACTTTTTGTCCAGGAAAAACTCCCGCTTGATTATGTTTCTATCATGCCATTTCTTCGCTCGTTCCTTGTAGATACGAGAATTTCATAAGCTTCATTCCTCCATTCATCCAATTGATTCAATTGAAGCAATCTTTTCTCACCTGCAGCTTTTTCATCAAAATTAAGGAATTTAATGGCCCAATATGCCTTGTGCTCAAGTTCTACAGGATGACATGATTTACCAAAAACAATCATATATGGGGACATTCCAATAGGGGTTTTAAAAGCAGTTCTATAAGCCCATAATGCATCATCTAATTTTAAAGACCAATCTTTTCTAGATGCATTAACAGTTTTTTCTAAAATTCTTTTGATCTCCCTATTGGATACCTCAACTTGTCCACTTGTTTGTGGATGATAGGGGGTAGCAATTTTGTGTGTAACACCATATTTTGATAAAAGCTTTTCAAATTGCTTGTTACAAAAATGTGATCCCCCATCACTAATGATAGCTCTAGGCACCCCAAATCTGGTAAAAATATTTTTTTCAAAAATTTAAAACTACTCGGGCATCATTTGTTTGTAAAGCAACAGCTTCCACCCATTTTGAAACATAATCAACTGCCACAAGTATATATTTGTTTGAAAAAGATGAGGGAAAAGGACCCATGAAGTCAATTCCCACACATCAAAAAGCTCAATTACCAAGATATTGTTTTGTGGTAATTCATGTTTCTTGGAAATATTACCAGTTCTTTGACATTGAGCACAAGACAATAAATATTTCCTGCAATCACGAAACAAATTAGGCCAATAAAATCCAGATGATAAGACCTTAGCTACAGTCCTTTGAAAACCAAAATGACCTCCAGCTTCTTTTGAATGACAATGCTCAATAATGCTAAGCTGTTCAGATTCAGGCACACAACGTCTAATTACTTGGTCAGCACATTTTTTGAACAAATACGGTTCGTCCCAAAAATAGCTTTTCACATCATGCAAAAACTTTTTCTTTTGTTGATATGACAAACCATATGGAATGATTTTGCTAACCAAATAATTGACATAATCAGCATACCAAGGCAAATTTAGGATGTCTACTGCATGCAATTGTTCATCAGGAAACTTTTCATTGATGGGAATATCTAGACTATCAGATTCTAGTCTAGATAAATGATCAGCAATCACATTCTCAGTTCCCTTCTTATCCTTAATCTCAAGATCAAATTCTTGCAGCAACAATATCCATCTAATCAACCTTGGCTTTGCATCAGCTTTAGCAAACAAGTATTTCAAAGCAGCATGGTCAGTATATACTATGACTTTAGATCCTATCAGATAAGGCCTAAACTTGTCACAAGCAAATATAACAGCAAGAAGTTCTTTTTCAGTTGTGGCATAGTTTCTTTGAGCCTCATTTAAAGTCCGACTAGCATAGTATATAACATGGAATAACTTACCTCTTCTTTGACCCAATACTGCTCCTACAGCAAAGTCGCTGGCATCACACATAAGTTCAAAAGGCAGCTCCCAATCAGGTGCAATAATCACTGGGTAGATGTGAGCTTCTCCTTTAATAAGTTAAATGCCTGCAAACAATTGTCATCAAAATCAAACACTGTGTCTTTCTCAAGAAGATTGCAAAGGGGTTTAGAAATTTTTGAGAAATCTTTAATAAATCTTCTATAAAAACCTGCATGTCCTAAAAAACTTCTAATTCCCTTAACAGTGGTTGGTGGTGGTAATTTCTCAATGATCTCAATTTTTGCCTTATCAACTTCAATTCCTCTAACTGAAACTTTGTGACCCAAAACAATCCCTTCTCTTACCATAAAATGACATTTTTCCCAATTTAAAATCAAATTTGTGTCTTTGCATCTTTGAAGAACACAAGCTAAGTTTTCTAAACATGCTTCAAAAGACTTTCCAAAAACAGAAAAATCATCCATAAAAATTTCAATAAAATTCTCAAGCATGTCAGAAAAAATAGCCATCATACACCTTTGAAAAGAGCAGGTGCATTGCAAAGACCAAAGGGCATCCTCCTAAAAGCAAAAGTGCCATAGGGACAAGTAAAAGTGGTTTTTTCTTGGTCATCAGGAGATATAGAAATTTGATTGTAACCAGAATAACCATCTAAAAAGCAATAATAATCATGCCCTGCAAGTTTTTCTAACATCTGATCAATGAAAGGGAGGGGAAAGTGGTCTTTTCTGGTGGCATCATTTAATTTTCTATAATCAATGCAAACTCCACCCAGTTACAGTACGAGTAGGAATTAAGTGATTTTCTTCATTTTTCACAACAGTCATACCACCTTTCTTTGGCACAACTTGAACTGGACTTACCCACTTACTATCAGAGATAGGATAGATAATACCTGCATCAAGGAGTTTCAAAACTTCCTTTTTTACTACCTCCTTAAGTGTTGGGTTGAGTCTCCTTGTGGTTGAACGTAGGTTTGTACTCAGCTTCCATCAAGATCTTGTGAGTACAAATGATAGGGCTAATTCCCTTGATATCAGCAATAGTCCCCAATTGCTTCTTTATGCTTCCTTAGAACTCCAAGCACTGCTGCTCTTGTTCACCTGTCAAATAAGATGAAACAATTATTGGCAAAGTATCTCCAGTTCCTAGAAAAGCATATTTTAAATGTGAAGGAAGGGTTTAAGCTCAAGAGTTGGTGGCTGTATCAATGATGGTACGGGCTTGCTTTCACTAGTGCCTAGATCCTCATAATATCTTCCTTTGATTTGGTGCACTTTCTCAACTTCTTCTTCTTCTTGTCATTCTCATCATCACTCCAATCATCAAGATTTCTAAAACAGATTCCATAGTCTCACACCTACATTCTCTTCAACAGACTCAGAAATAAACTCATCAATAACATCAATAGTATAACAGGAACCTTTATCAAATCTTTTCATTGCATCATAAACATTAAAGGTTACCTGATCATTTTCTACCCTTAAAGTGAGTTTACCTTGTTCCACATCAATTAATGCTTTACCGGTTGCAAGGAATGGTCTGCCAAGAATCATTGGGACTTCACGATCTTCATCCATTTCCAAGACTATAAAGTCTACAGGAAATATGAATTTGTCAACCTTCACCAGAACATTTTCAACAATACCACGTGGGTATTTGACACTTCTATCTGCAAGTTGCAAGGTGACATGAGTCTCCTTGCATTCTTCAAGTCCTAATTTCCTGAAAATGGATAAAGGCATAAGATTAATACTTGCACCAGAATCAATAAGTACTTTATCAAAATGAAATTTTCCTATAGTGCAAGGAACAGTAAAACTCCCCTGATCTCTTTGTTTGGTAGGCAAATGTGGTAGACTTTTCTGCAAAATCATGGAGCATTCTCCTGTGAGCATCCTGGTTCATTTCCATCTATCCTTCTCTTCTTAGTAAGCAATTCCTTGATAAATTTTGCATATGAAGGCATTTCTTGAATCACTTCTAAGAATGGAATATTGATTTGCAACTTTTGAAGACATCCAGAAATTTTGAAAATTGTTCATCCAATCTTTGTTGCTTCAATCTTCCCGGAAAAGGAATCGGTGGAACATAAGCTTTTACTTCAGGTGATTTTTGCACAGGTTCCTCCATCTTTTGTTTTCCTTTGTCTTTGACTGGAATCTCCTCGGTTTCTTGAATTTTTGACTCAGCGGTCTCAACTTCTTTGCCACTTCTCAAAACAATTGCATTCACAGTTTTAGGATTTTCCTCAGTGTTGCTTGGTAAAGAACCAGATGGTCTATTACCAACTTGTTGAGCAAGTTGATGGATTTTCCCTTGAAGATCTTGAATGATTGCATGCTGATTGTTGAGTGTGGTTGAGTAGTTTGAATGAAAGTCTTCAACAATTCATCAGTTGAAATTTGATTTTGCTGAGGTGGAGGTGGAGGCTGAGTATTTCTTATGGGACCTTGTCTTTGAAATCCAGGTGGGGGCTTGAAAACATTTGCATCATTCTTGTAGAAAGATTTGGATGATTACGCCATTCTGGATTGTAAGTATTTGAATATGGTCCATAATTAATTCTTAAAATTTCCAACATAGTTGAGTTGCTCTCCACTTGATGATGGTGTATTGCCATGAGGACAATCATAAACTGGATGTGGTCCTGAGCACAACTCACAAGTAGCAACTTGATTAGAATTTAAAGAACTAGATGCTACAAGTTATGTGTATATAAAATTTCAGATGCTACCCGCAAGTATACTGGGTCTTGATCAAGTAATATAGAATGAGTAGAGTATCATTCCCACAGAGACTAAATTAACTACTAGATTAATATTAGCTTATACTAATATTTAGGTAATCAAAGTTGATCAATTGTTAACTAATTCTATCTATATGAATGCAAATGAGAATGTGAGAAGGATAAGATGAATGTGGGAAGGTAAGAATCCATCCTAATCTTTACTAATCATGCTGCATTTATATTATATAAACAATTAGTATTATGGATATTTGAAAGAAATTGTAAAAACCAAAACAAAGTTTTAGTTAACCATAAAAATAATCCATTAGCTTCCGCTATACAAATTATCAATGGAATCAAATTCATAATCATAAATCTTCCAATTCTATGATTATCTAATATCCTAAATTAACTTCTCCTAATTCCTTAGTGAGAAATTAAAATAAAATATTGCATGCAGTACATGGAACAATTTCTAAATCAAAATCAAATTTGATTGTTTCCACAAATGTTGTTTAATTTCAATTCATGAATTCCTATGAATCTCAATTCTTTTTCCAAATCATCAAAATTCTTATCAATTCAATAAAATAGATAATTAGGATTCAATACAAATATTCATAATACTACAATCCTATAACATAAATTTAATAATCATTTAGCAAAATTAGGACTTCATCACTTCCCACAAAGAGATGTTTAGCTACTCATGGATGTAGATTCAAAAATCAAATAAGAATATGTAATGATTGCATGATAAATAAATAATTCAAACAAATGAATTGCATAAGAAAGAGATTAGATATCACCAATTCAAGTATCACAATCTTCAATTACAATTCTTGAAAGCTCCCAAATTTCTCTCACAAATCTCAATGAAAATGCTAGACTAATTCTATATGAAGTGTACTACTTTACTACTGCTTGTGGATTTTGGATGATTGTTGGAGGGGGGTAGAACCCCTATTTATAGGAAAAATTTCGTGGAAGACATTAAATGAAATTCGCTATTTCACTTCGTACGCCGACAGTTATGGATCCTACGTTGGAGGCTTACAGACGGCGTATCTTCAATTTCTCCTTCGCGCAGGCAGTGCACTGGCAGCTTTCAACTTCGGTTACATAGGTAGGCCGCCTATACGCCGGCGGCTTAGATGTAGATCTAACCGGCGTATGTGATGAGAAATGAAAGGTTCGGCCAATTTATAACGAAAGCTGCCACCAAAGACGGTGGCTTTGACACCGGCCTAGATACTCCAACAGATTTGTCTCTTCAATTTCCTTCAAGCAAGTGTTGTCTTCATGTCGCTTCTGATTCTTGATGTACACAGCCTCAATGCCGGCGGCTTAGAAGCCGGCTTATATTGTAACTCCTTCAAAGCTGGTGACTTTTCCATTCTGAGCTGCTGGCCTTCCATTACGTTGGCCTGTTCATCATCTACGCCGGCGGCTTTGAGGCGGCATAAAGTTGGTTGAGTTAAAGGCTGGCAAAGTTGGCAGTGTTGGCAGCGGCCTTGATAGTAAGCCGTCTGAACACCGGCAGCTTTGAAGTATGAATTGCCGGCGTATACTTCAATTTTTCCAATTTCCACTTCAAAATTTCTTGTTTTGATTTCTTAGTCCAAATTAGTCCTAAAACATGAATTTTGATCAAAACAAATATCCATTCTAGCTCTTATGAACATCAATAAGTTGTATAAAATATGATCTTATCACTTACCATCTCTCTCTTGCTCTCTTTATTTTCCATTAATCTTCATCTTCATTTTCTTCTTCTTTAGCCCCATAAAAACCCAAAAAGGTAAAGTTCATAACTTAGGTATTAATAATGTTTAAAGGATAATTTAATCACTAAATCATATTCTTCTTGTATTAATTAAAAAATGAAGAAAATGAAGGATTTCTAGAACAGGAGCAACCTTCTCATAAGTTCAAAGTTATGTTTAAACTAAGCTTTTAACTCAAAACTATGTTCAAGTAAAAGTTTAAAATCCTAACTAATTTATAGAAATTTGGGGTGTTATAATTTGTTGGTTCAATAAAGAACTCATGATTAAATCTTTTGTAAAGAGCTTTCAAGTGGTATGTAGGGTATGGTGGGAAATTCAAAGGATTCTACAATTTAGGAAGTAGTAAACTTAGAGTTTTGATTATTTAATGTGAAATGAATTGAATAAATGATAAATTTAAGACATGGTTGCAACAGGGTTGAGCTTAGGTGTGGCACTCATGTTCTTGAGATTTTGGGTTTTTTCTTTTGATTGATTTTGATATGTTGTTGGTTTAATGATTATATGAGGAATTATACTAGTTTGGTGCTCACAGTAATTAGTAGTGAATAGAGTGATAATAGGTGATGCTGAGATTGTTTTGAGTAGAATGATGGTATGATAGAGAATATGATAGGATGATAGGGTAATTAAATGATTGTTGGAGAGACTGTAATGTTTGGATATGAATTTTTTATGGCAATTGACACCTAGGTGTAATAATTTGGCTGTAAAGCCATAAATAATGAAATTGGTGATACTTGGATTGTTAATTTGAGCACGTAATCTACTTGAATAGAGTGTTTATAATACTTGATTTACTATGTTATTTGTAGTATTTGAGGATAACATATGGGATTGGAGTAAATAGGAATCGATCGCATGGAATGCTATATTATCAAAGGGAAAATGTCAAATTTAAAATTTGAACTTTGCAAAAAAATTTCAATTTTTCAGTTATTGTTAGTGATTTCAATATCTTTTCAAATTTTTTCTAATATTTTACTACCTCACTAATAAAATTTACTTTGTTTGTTGACATGAGGAGGTAACCTATTAGTCTTAGATCGCATTAGGGGAAATACTAAAAATTTAATGATGGGTTGTTACTTCGACTTCAGCAAACAATGTTAAGAAAGTAAAAAATTAATCATAAAAAGTTTGATTGGATTTAAATTGATCATTCAAAGTTCAGGTACTAAATTGAATTTTTGTATGAAGTTCAAGTATGAAATTTGACTTTATATCCTAGATTAAATTGGTGAAATTCTCATGTTTGGGCTTAGTGTGTTAAAAATGGAATGAAGGATTTAGATAATAAGTTGTTGCTTATAGGAGACTCAAATAACTTGAAATAAGTGCTTGAAATGAATTTTGGATGATAGATGACTTGATAATGTGGTCAATGATCCTAAAAGGACGAAAGTGAGGTGTTGATGTGATTATGAGATTATTTGGTTTATAGAACTTAGATGAAAGAATTAAGGTTATTAATGCATATTAGGAGATACAAGTAATGAAAATAGATGGTTGGGTGGAATAATAATAAACCTTAAGCTTATGACTTGCTAAATTATTAAGGGTGGGGCATGGATTGGTTTGATTCAATTTTTACTAAAACCAAACCAAGCATTATTTTATAGTTTTTTTCCCCCACCAAAACTCGACCATCAAATAATGGTTTGGTTTGGATTGAAAATTTTCTAAACCATTTTTTAACGGTTTCGTTTGGTTTGGGTTCAGATTATGAATTTTATCAAAATTTAATTGAAAAAAACTTTGTTTTAATCTTTCACAACTATGTGGATACTCAAATGTTTACATTACTCCACAAATTTTAAAGTGCAAATCATTAAAATATTTCATAAATCCATCACAATTTTATAGTCCATAATCTTTTAAAAATCGTTTAGTGACCAATCAATCACATATTAACAAAGTACATTCACTAACTAATACAAAGTGAATTACAATCCATTAGGGTTACTGATGAAAATGGTATTTGAACTTTCGCAAAAAGAACAATTTGGTACTTGAAGTTTGGTTTTAAACAATTTGGTATCTAAATAAGGTCTTTGTTGACTATTTTCATTCTTGAAGTGTTTTTAACAGTTTTGGTACATGAACAAAGTTTTAATTGACTTTTTTCATAGTTGAAGCAAGTGAAATGAGGTATGAAAAAAGTCCATGAAAAGTTTGTTTAGGTATCAAAATTGTCAAAACCAAATTTCAAGTATGAAAAAAGTAAAAAAAAAAACTTTTTTTTAGGTACCAAATTATTCAAAATCAAACTTTAGGTTTTTTTTTTGTCATTATCCCTAATCTATAATCCTTTGCAAATTCATCCAGTCAATCATCTACTAATAAATTTAGTCGAAAAGAAATTATCAACTAACAAAGACCATTCATAAATAAGAAGTGATTTGCTAACATAATACATTGAAAAATCGATACATAATAAGTTCATAATTGAAAAAATAAAGTCTATATTTCACAGTTAAAATGATTAACAAAAAATTATATTAAGTCACTAATGAAAAATATATCTTACACGTAAAATCAAATTTAAAAAAGAATAAGTTAATATTAAACAATATTAATGTAATAGTAAACCATAATGAAACCATAAGATCTGTATGGTATTTAATCAATCATCATAAAAAAATTTATAGTTAAAATAAATATTATAATATATTTCTAAAATTGTCTGGTTTAGTTTATAGGATTGGTTCAATTTACCCTTCCAAACTAGTCATAAATTTACAAATTAGTTCAGATTGAGAATTTTTAAACCAAATTGTTAAAAAAAAAAAAAATCACATTTTTAGTTTGATTTGGTTTGGTTCATGAATTGATTCGATTGGCGGTTTTTTTAGATACCCTTACTAAATTATTGTGTGGAAGTGTTATTTGGGGGGGGGGGGGGGGGTTGGGGTTGGGTGGGGAAATAATGTTAAAAATAGTACCTGAATTTTGTAAAAGTTCAATTAGGTACTCAAAGTTTGGTTTTTAATAATTCAATACCAAAAGTAGGTATTGATTAATTTGGTACCTAAAGTAAGTTTTCATGGACATTTTTCCTACATAAAGTTCGGTTTTGATAATTTTGGTAGTGGAATAAAGTTTCTCTACACGAAGTTTTGTCTTGGCAATTTGGTACTTGAAAAAAGTTTTCATGAAAATTTTTCATACTTGATTGAACTTGCTTTAGGTATAAAAAAAGTCTACGAAAACTTTGTTTATGTACTAAAATTATCAAAACCAAACTTCTGTTATAAAAAGAGTCCACGAAAACTTTGTTCATATATCAAATTATTTAAAAAGAAACTACAAGTACTTGATTGAATTTGTAAAGACCCGACATGCTCAATTCTCAAATTAAGCACATCAAGTCCCCAACCACGTATAACTCTTACGAATTATACGTAAGGTTGTCTTAAAA
This sequence comes from Combretum micranthum, assembly GCA_024138025.1. NCBI lineage: Eukaryota > Viridiplantae > Streptophyta > Magnoliopsida > Myrtales > Combretaceae > Combretum > Combretum micranthum. Next base: position 126,213 of record JAMXBD010001328.1, read on the forward strand.
GAAGGTGTTTATGTTGAACATTGCTATCCGATTTTAGAATTTATGAAATCGTTTAGTTAGATTTCTAAATAACTGGATTCGGCAGCGGAAAATCAAATTTTATAAAACAACTTATAAACTTCTACTCCCTACAGAGCAACCCGGTTTTCTAAGAAACTAACTTTATAAAAACACTTTATGATCCACTCTTAGGGGTAGATAATCATTTACAATCAATTAGGGCATTAACAAGCCCTTAAAAGAAAAATATAATTTACAAATAATCCAGTCCTTTTACAAAACAAAACAAAAGAAGAAACAAATAAAAATAAAATCTCGATCCTATTACACTTCACTCAATCTCCCATACATCCAGAGTCGCTCAAAACCCGGGACAAACATCATCACATCAATCATCATCACCATCACCATCCTCATTAACATCAACATCAACAACAATAATAAGAACAACAACATCAACAACCTCCACATCATCATCAATTCATCATTACATCATCATCATCAACAACATTTCCTGCAAAAAGTTTAGAAACAACAAGAATGAGCCGAAGCCCAGTACACAGCAACCCAATCACACACGGAGTGGCACAAGACTTAAACTATATGCAATGCACAGCCATAGATTATTATCTTTTCTTTAAAGTGAATAAACAACCAACACAGGAGCACTCACGCTCCGAAGCAAGCCAATGGGAATCTGGGGGTCCTGAGTAATGCTCACGACGCTCAGGGGGTTGATATAAGTAGCCCGATTACTTATATCTCCTAGATAACGTTACACTGAAAAGAAACAGTAATCTCATCCAGGGTTTATAGCTGTTACCCAACTCTACTTAGACTCAGTCCATAACATGAATCTAGTTCACACGCTCTCATAAACGTTGAACTAAACTATGGTACTTCCTTCCAAGTTTAAGTAAATGTTACACTGTTACTATATTCCCTTCGATTACCCGCCGAGCCATGTCATTGCATCATGACAAGTGGCCTAAGCGCCTATTATAATATTATCATTGCATCATGACAACCCGGAGCCAAATCATTGCATCATGACAAGTGGCCTAAGCGTTTATTCTAACATTGTCATTGCATCATGACAAGTTGTCGCTCCTCGGACCGGATTCAACGACTTAAAGCACAATCAACACTCATCAATTATTAAGCCGAATTTAAGTCTTAATCAGTTTAGAATGCGTATCCTAACATTCAACACGCAAGTTATTGCGTACCTTTAAATAAAATCTCCAAACAGAGCCTTAGAAGGTTGATCAAAGCCAATCCAAAAGAATCAGAACTAAAACCAAAACCAAACATCTGTTTCAAGAAATTGAACTCACATAAGAACTTAAGCTAGCACTCATTCATATTAAATGTAAACCATATCACAACCTATTATTCACATATCAATATATATATATATATACAAAACAACATATATATATATATACATATAACAACACGTTACTCCCATAACAATATATATATATATAGATAAAACAACATACTCCTCAGGTTATTCGAAGATTACCCTAACACATTCATTTAACCCCGTTATTTTTTACTAACCCATTTTAGCTTAAACTTAGCCGAATTGATTAAAAGTTAGTCATTAAGTGATTTACCAAGTCAAATTGATTAACCTTAGCCATTTAATTCAAAAGCCAAGCCAAGTGGATTAAGCTTAAGAAATCTAGTTCATTTTAGTTTAATTGAGTTCATTAAGTCAAACTCATTAGAATTAATCATTTAATCTAATTACTATGCCAAAGTAATTAAACTAACTCAATCTAATTTATTTTAACTCATTCAAGTCTATTTAATCAAGTTGAACTTAAGTTTGTTAACTAAGTTCATTTTATAACTAACTTCTAGATTTAATATAATTATTTGTTAAATCTATAAATCTACTTAACCCATGTTTAATTACATGAATTAATTCACTCAACACATCAAATATCACTTATCTATCTCATTTTATCTCAAAAAGATCCATTTCCTAAGCAAAAACACATTTAATAAACAAAAACAAGTTTTTGACTTTGTTTTGAAAAGTGTTGTAGCTGGAAAGCATTAATATTTAAGCATTGATAAGTTTTGAATTTGTAAAACTCAAAACATGAAAAATGTAGATCTCTTTTTAATCTTTCCAACGCAACTTGAATCACCTCAATTGGAGGTCGGATGAAAAAGTTATGGCTAAAATAAAAGCGGCTGCGAAACAGGGAAAGTCTACACGACCGGGTATACGGCCCGTGTACCGAGGCCGTGTTGAGTAAAAAAAAGACCCGAGAGCAACTTTTAAGAATTTCAAGGCCTACACGACCATGTACACAGGCTGTGTACACTGGAGCGAAAAAATGACGAAATCCCCTGTTTTCAAAATGCATTTTACACTTCTTAAATTCTTTAAACTCATTCCAAAGTTACTCTAAAGCTTGTTACATGATCATCCCATCATTCAAACAACACCAAACATCTCCAAAACTTCATCAACTCCAAATCACTATTCATCATCTTCTTCCTCTAACCAAACCCCAACCATCAACCATTAAACCAACAATACATAAATAAACAGCACTCTCAACCCAATTCAACATCAATTCATTAATTAAAAATGTAAATAACAAGTAAAGCAAAGAGAAATAGAAACCAAAACTTAGCTTTTAGAAAAGAACACAAGTTGAAACTTCCTCCTCTAGCTCGGTTTCCTCCATCTAATTCATCTCCTAGCTTTGATTCATCCTCTAGTTGGCTTGATCTTGAGATCAAGTCTTGAATTTGGAGAAAGAAAGATAGAGGAAGAAGAAGAAGAAGAAGAAGAAGAAGAAGAGGGAAACGTAGGAAAATAAAAGGGAAAGAAAGGGCAGCCCAAAAGGATAAAAGGAAAGGAGAGTATATAGTTTAAAATTTAGATATTTTAGAAATAGGATATAGGTTTAGAACTATCAGATCAATATCTATAGTTCCAGAAGTATTTAAAAGATGATTTCTGAACCAATAGGCTATAAATTAAGATCTTAAATAAAAACTTAATTTAGGAATTTAATTTGGATATAAAGATATTTAATTTGAGTTCGGGTTTAAGAACTGATATTTTTATTCAAACAAATGAACTCAAATTTTACTGAGATTTAGGAATTAGTATTTTTGGTCTAAATTGAATGTTTAGGAATCCTCTAAACATTTTTAGAACATGTTTAGGGATTTGAGGAATTTCAAATCTCAAAACCAACTTAATTATTCGCTAATTAAATTAAGCCAACTTGTCTAATTAAATCCTATAATTCATTTGATTCATTCAAATCTATCTAAACCCAATTTCTAATATATGTGAAGGTTTGGGGTATTTCAGAATTTTTCGTGAAAGTTTAGATACCATTTTTGTCATTAACTTGCAGATAGTGTGACTAATATGTATATTTATATTGGATTAATAAGCTGGAACAAATGATGATAAATGTTAAAATGTTTTGTATGAATTAAGTATGATAGAGAACCTTAATTTAGCCATATGATGACATTGACTACTTGTGATGTTTTATAAGATATGTGCTTGATTGATTCTTGATTTGCTAAATATAGTTTAAAATGAATGAAAAGGCTTTTTTTTTTTAAAGAAAATTTCAGATTTATGGAATCATGAAATGAACTATGTAAATTGTGTTTATTATATGGAAAAAAAAAATTGCGTTTATTATATTGTTCTAGTCCATAAGTATTACATTATTTAGATATTAACCATTTATATATTTTACTTGTTTATATACATATAATATAGCTTAATAGCATTATGTTAACTAGATGTAGTATGCTACATAGATAATACATAAAAATGGTAAGTTCATGCGATAAATGAGAAAATGGTCTAGCCGCTAATAAATTAATTTGTTTAGACCCATAAACTGATTCAAACCTAAATAATTGGATAGGCAACTTGGCTATCGTTAAATTAAATGACATAGACATTTGGTAGATTGTCTACCAACAACCAAGGACTTTATGTATGTAAAGTAGTTAAATCGTTAAAAGATAAACTATGAACTTGTTCACCTCCTAATCCAAATTACTATTAAATGAACCAGAAAAAAAAAAGTAAATTAGATTGTAAAGATGATAGGAAACATCTTGACTTGGAATTTCTAATTATGAACAAATTAAGATCAGTTTTGAATTTATAAGAAAAGTGGTGAAACTTCTTTATTAAGTGTGCAATAATTGTGTGTTGTTCACATAGATAAAAATTAAAAGTATGACTAATATTTAATTTTAACCAATTAATTGCCTATTGGTTGTTACTTGGCCACTTCATCTAGCCAGTAGCAAACATGGACTATAATGAGAGCTTGGTTGAAATTTCAAGAGGATACAGTAGTTAGACAGCCAGACTCTAATGGAATGCATGTTATGGCTCAGTGGATAATTGAATCCTCTATCCTTCCTTCATGATCTTAAAACCGCATATTCATAATTATTGATTTCAATATCCATATTCCCTATCTACTAAATACAAATTCTTATATCTAGCTTTATTTTTTTCCTTACCATTTCCATTATGATCGATCTACAACACTCCATTGCCATATGTTTACTTCAATAGATTTGATGAATATAAAAAGGATCATGACAATTGAGATAATGGATCATTAATAGCTTTTTAAATGAGCAGTTTAACAATTTTATGGTTCTGTTAATTTTTATTTTCTTTTTATTATCATCTCTTGTGTGGGATTATATCATCCTATAGATGGGACGATTTGATATTTAAAGGGATGTGTTGGTTTATCCAGCTAGTTTTTACTACCCACAATTCTTCGTCTGTTAGTGCCAGATTATGCTTTATTCCTAATTTATAAGTGCCATATTGTGCTTTATTTGGTCATATTAGTGGATAATATTATGGAAATAGCACTTAAAATACTAATAGTTTGATTTCAGGCCTTTAAGATGTTGATTGCAAGATAATTAAGGGTTTTGTAAAGTTTCATGAAGCTTGGAGGTCATTTGGGTAAGAAATAAGGATAAATTGTGATTGAAACAAGATAGACACAATTGTGTCAGTTAGCTATATCATTTGGATATGCCAAGAATGTGCTAAAGGAGCTAAATTAGAAACCTAAAGCAAGATGAATAAGAGACATAACCATGCTGAAGTTGCATCTTTTGTCACGATTGAAGAATCTCAAGTTCAGAATTTGACATGAGAAGAGAAGACATGATTGCGTTGTCCATATGTCTTTCTTAGCGCTTTGTTTTATCTAGAAGCGATTTGAAATTGGAAAGTTCATGGATCTGCTTGAATAGAAAGACAACTTGGGATATTTTTAGAGTGACTTGAAATTCTCAACTTCCACATTTATGAAGATTAATCACTTGCTTATGAAGATTCCACTTGCCAATTAAGAAGATTTGAACTTTGCTATTTTTTAAACTTCAACCTTCCTATTTGGAAGAGGAAATTTTTTATTTAAAGCTTAAAGGATCTCTATATAAGGGGATTAACCCTTAGGTAGCTACATCATGAAATTTACACATAATTGCTTCATATTATAGATCATAAACTAAGTTTGTGTTTTAATCGAGTTGGGGGAATTCTATTGTAAGTAGTGGGTTTTATGCTTAATCTAATAATTAGTTTTATCCCTTATGTTCTTATATTTCTCCCAGGGAGGAATAAACCCTCTTGTTTAGATTTTGATGAGCCCTAAGTTACTCATGTGATTTGTAATTTATTGCTTTCAATATACTATTGATTTATTAAATTTGATTGTGTTATTCTACTTGCTTATCTTGAATTGATAGTCTAGAATATTGATTCTTTGAATTGATTTCACTTAAACTAATTGAAAAATTGTTTTCGTGAATAGATTCACATAACTGAAGGGAGCTGCATAAAATCCTAGTAATATGGTGATATAAATCTTTAGGACTAGTGTTAAATCTAATAAGAGAATTGAGATCGTTGATGCTATCTTAAGATTTTTAATTATAATTTTTTTTTGTAAATTAACTTAAGATTTTTAAGATAGATATTGAATAGCTTTTTCAAAATTCTTATTGTTTAAGAATATTGAAGATGATATTGAAATTATCTTTAGCAGAATCGCATGAGTACTTAGTAGGGATTTGGAATCTAAATGTTCCCATGAATTGGATTGATCTTTAGTAACTTGACTTGTGATTGCTTTTGTCTTGCTAATTAGTTAATATATTGCTCCACTTGAATTTACGGGTTAAATAATAAAAGAATAGTGATTATTAGTAATCATCAATCCCTATGGGAAAAATACTTGTGTTAAATCCATATACTATAAGTATCGATTGGTGCACTAGCATTTAACGATCTTAGTTTGAAATTAAGTGTGAGACTTTAACTTGTTATTGGTCATTTATGGTCCATACCAATTGATTTTTTATTTTTATTATACTTTTTTTTTTCTGTAATATCAATTGATTTGATTAATTATGTTGATGCTTAAATTCGGTCATGGGCTATTCAAGCCTGAGATAACCCTTTTAAGACATGGTTAACCCTTGAAGGCCTTATATTAAACCACTTAGCCAAACTAATCTACTCTGCCCATAGCTTAACTTACATTCTTTAGTTTGCTTGCCTCTTTGATCACTTGGGTTGGCTACTTTTTGACCTTTGGTTAGCCCCAGTATTGAGAGACTTGGAACATTCTTTAGTAGCTTGGTTGCCACAGCCATAATAATCACCACAATCCTATACGTTCATCACAACATAGCTCCACTCAATATACCATCTCAAATCACTCTATAAATATAGTATGGGACATCTTCATTGATCATATGGTGACACTTCAGCTTACATTTTGCTATATTGTCACTTACATTCTCTTATACCTTGTTAACTTAACAATTAAAATAATCACACTAGACAACTTTCCAATGCTTACTAACTCATGTCTGTTTTACATAGTTTTAGCCCTAATCCAAACAACTCTACTACCAGAATTTTGCTAACAACAAATGTAATATTGTCAATTTGAATAAAATTAATCTTTACTAGGGAAAGAAAAGAAAGAATATAGAAAAAGGTAGTTTTTATTTGGAAACAGTTCAATTTGGTTTGACTCCTAAGTCAAGTAGTAAATTATTTGGAACATGTCCCGGATGAATGTTAACTAAACCAAAATACCAAAATGAATTGTATTTTGCACTTTGGTTTGGTTCATTTCAATTATTAGTTCGGTTTGATTTAAAGAACAACTCTAATTATATTAAATATGTACATTATATAAAATATAAGTGAGGTTCATCTTAGCTACATATTTTAAGAAATTATAGGATATCTTGCAACTTGAAACCTATAAATATGAAAGAGAGTTTATGAGATGAAGATAAGGTCATGCCTTCTATCGAAAGTCATGATTACCATGTTCCAAAAAGTTGGAACTAAAATTTGACTTGTAGCATTTACTACACTTCCTACAAACTATCTAATCATGTAAGATAAGATAGGTTTTAAGATCTGATGGGTTTTGATGTTGACTTTTATGATCTAATATGAAGAAATTGGATCATAGTTAGATGTAGAGAGATAGTTTTGGTGAAAAAATAAAAAAGAAAAAAATCCTATACAATTAATATCTAAATATTAGTCGATATAACCAAGTGTTTACCACACTTGCTCAGGCTTTCGATTAACAATGTTTTAATGGTTTTATCAATACTTAAAGAAAAGAAATTTTGAGAATGGATTTTGAATAATGAATATAGAGGACATCTAATTGAATTTCACACTTATACAAATTGGATTTTGAGCCATTTCTTTAAGTTGCATTGAAATCATTCTTTTGTGTTTAGGTGAGACTAGCATATCTGATATTCGCTAGTCATAATCACAATTTCCTTATGTTATTACTACCCCTTTCCTATCAACTATAGCAATTTGTTAGGGATCTAGAGTATGCCTTCAATGGGGAGAAATCCAATGGGCTTTGTGAAGGATAACACAGTTGGGCTTTTGACACCATCTATAACCCAAAACCTTAAGGCAATGAGTTAATGGGTCTTCCCTCTTATAAACTCTTCACACAAGTCCCATATTTTCCATGTGGGATTCTCACACTTGCACCCTAACAATCTCCCCCTCAAGCGTGAGTCTCCTTAATGGTGTAGGTCATACTCCCCCTCAACAAGAGCTTGTCAAACTGACTCCACTAAACCCGCTTTGTGAGTGGTCCTACCTAATCACCATGGGTTTCACAAACGAGTTATACCATAAAGCTCTTCTTTCCACATGGTGAGCCAACCATGAGAGATTCCCAGCCGAACCATCAGCTCTTATACCAATTGTTAGGGATCTGGAGTATGCCTTCAATGGGGAGAAATCCAATGGGCTTTGTGAAGGATAACACAGTTGGGCTTTTGACACCATCTATAACCTAAAACCTTAAGGCAATGAGTTAATGGGTCTTTCCTCTTATAAACTCTTCACACAAGTCCCATATTTCTCATGTGAGATTCTCACATTTGCACCCTAACAATAGTTGATATATCATGAGATATGATGAATGTATATGTATGTGATACTATATTTACCACCATGTATGCTTGAATATCCATTAAATGTGATAAAAAAAATGGAATATCAATAATTAAATCCCTTAATAAATTTTAAGTTAAATGCCACCCATGATTAAACACCTGTCTAGACTTCGATCACCAAATGTAGGTTCTACCAAAGCAGGGTGAATTAGGTTATCTTAGTAAGGCAGGATGGGTAATGGTGCTACTCATGTGTTTAATATGGTTCGACTCAATTAGGCTATCAAAACGGTTTTGGGCCTAAGGCATTAGATGGGATTTGAACATTCCGGGACATATGATGTCAAAAATCCCATAAAAGATCTAAGAGTTACATGCGATGTAATTGGTAAAGGTTACCTACCTAAATAACTTAACTTTAAGTGTCATGCCAAATCTGACTTAAAGTTAGGTGAAATATGGATCTTAGCCCAGTAGATTGCAATTATTAAATGAAATAACATTGATAATGAGGGCTATTGATTTAGTGGGAGTTTTAATTAATTAAAATAAACTTTGCATAAGTAATTATAGATTAATGGCTACAAAAACACTTCAAATTATCATCGCGATCTGTCCTTGAGAAGGATAAATTGATTGGAACCAATTTTCTAGACTGCTTCATAAACTTGAGAACTGTTCTCAAGCACGAAAAGAAGCTGCATCCCTAGATGAGCCTATCTCTCAAGAGCCTCTAGCTAATACTTGAAGAACTCAAAAGGATGCTTATAAGAAGCATTCTGATGATTATCTTGATGTAGGATGCCAAATGCTTGCTACCATGAGTGCTAGAACTTCAAAAACGTCTGGAAAACATGGAAGCCTATGAGATGATTGTCTATCTTAAGGAAATGTTTCAATAGTAGGTCAGAAAGGAATGGTATGAGATTACCTAAGCCCTACAATCTTGCAAGCTGGCTAAAGGAGGATCAGTGAGTACCTATGTCCTAAAGACAAGGGGTTATATTGATCATCTTGAAAGGCTTGGATTTCCTATAAGCTAAGAGTTTGCTATTGATTTGATCCTAAATTCATTACCAGATAGTTATGACCAGTTTGTCATGAACTATAATATGAATAACATGGACAAATTAATTTTTGAATTGCATTCGATGCTTAAAACTGCTGAAGCTAATATCAAGAAGTAGAAGCCTAGTAATGTCTTGATAGTTCAGAATGGAAAGGGCATGAAGAAGAAAGGCAAGGGAAAAGCTAAGGCTATGAAAAGTTCAAAGCCTCAACCTAAACCCAAACCAAAGGCAAAAAAAACTCCTAAGGAAGGAGTTTGTTTCCACTATAGTGAACCAGGTCACTGGAAGGGGAACTGCAAACTCTACTTGGAAGATCTGAGGAAAAGGAGAGTAATCAGACTACTGCTTCAGGTATCTATGTTATAGAGATCTAAAGGGCAAAGTCAACCTACGAGTTGGAAATGGAGCAAAAGTTGCTACTTTAACTATAAGGACTTATGAATTGATTTTGCTCAGTAGGCTTTTGTTAGTGTTGAACAATTGCTTTTATGTTCCTACTTTGAGTAGGAATATTATTTCTATTTCATGTTTAGACAATGAAGGTTTCACATTTATTATTAAGAATAATAAATGTTCCATTTATAAATAAAGACATGTATTATGCAAATGCTGACTTACATGATGGTCTTTATGTTCTAAATCTGAAACATGATAATGGATCAATCTATAACATAAATACTAATATACTTAAATCCAATGATTTAAATATGACCTACTATGGCATTATTCTTGGTCATAAATGAGAAAGCATATCAAAACTCTATAAGATGATTTTAATTCATTTGATTTTGAATCATTTGAAATATGCAAGTCTTATTTATTAGGCAAGAAAGATCCTTTTACTAGGCACAGTGAAAGGGCAATTGATTTATTGAGCCTAACACATATTGATGTATGAGGTCCATTAACCGTTGCTAGAGGAGGTTATCAGTACTTCATCATATTTACTAATGATTTCAGTAGATATGGATATGTCTTTTTAATGAGACATAAATCTGAATCATTTGAAATGTTCAAAGTTTTTCATAATGAAGTACAAAACCAGCTTGGCAAAACAATCAAAGTACTTCGATCAGATCGATGTGGTGAATATGTAAGCCAAGAATTTAAGGACCATCTTAGAAATTGTGGAATAATTTCACAATTAATCCACCTAAACACCACAATGGAATGGTGTATCTGAAAGGAGGAGTAGAACCTTATTAGATGGTTCAATCTATGATGAGTCAAACAGATCTTCCACCATCCTTTTGGGGCTATGCCCTAGAGACATGCATTCATGTTAAATCATGTTCCTTCTAAGGCGGTTGAAAAGACACCATATGAGATATGGACTGAAAAAAGGCCTAGTCTGTCTTTCCTCAAGATTTGGGGTTGTGAGGCTTATGTGAGACGTCAAGCCTTAGACAATTAGGACCTAAGTCAAGTAAATACTTTTTATGGGTATCTAAAAGAAACCAAAAGTTATTGTTTTGTAATCCCTCTGAGAACAAAGTGTTTTGTTGCTTGGAATGGTATCTTTTAAGAAAAAGAGTTTATCTCTAAAAGAACCAGTGGGAGTAAAATATATCTCGAAGTGGTTCGAGATCCATAAAATAGTCTTGACACCAGTTGAAAGTCAACAAGATATATAGTTAGTTGTTGATGCTCCACAGGTAACACAAGGCCCATATAGGTCTGATAGAGTGCGACATCAACTTGAGAGATATGGATTTCTCATTACATATAGTCGCGATGTGCTGCTTATGGATCAAAATGAGCTCACTACCTATCAAGAGGCCATGTTGGGTCCAAATTACGAGATTTGGCAAATGCATGTCAGAACAACGTTTCTTAATGGAAACCTACTTAAGGATGTGTACATGACACAACCTGAAGGGTTTGTTCGTCCTGAGGATTTTGTGAAGGTTTGCAAGCTTCAAAGATCCCTTTATGGACTGAAGCATGCATCTCGGAGTTGGAACCTTCGTTTTGATGAAGCATCAAATAGTTTGATTTCATCAAAAATGAAGATGAACCTTATATTTACAAGAAAAATTAGTGGGAGTGCAGTAGTCTTTCTAGTGCTATATGTAGATGACATATTACTCATTGGGAACGACATTCCTACCTTGCAGAATGTCAAGTCTTGGTTAGGAAAATGTTTTTCAATGAAAGACTTAGGTAAGACTGCCTATATCGTAGGCATCAAGATCTATAGGGATAGATCTAAAAAGCTTATTGGCCTAAGTCAGAGTGCATATATAGACAAAGTACTGAATAGGTTCAGTATGCAAGTTTCCAAAAGGGGATTCTTGCCAATGTCACATGATATAAATCTGAGCAAGACTCAATGTCCAACGACAAATGATGAGCAAGATCACATGAGTAAGACTCTTTATGATTCGACTATTGGATCAATCATGTATGCCATGTTATGCACTCGACCAGATGTGTCATATGCATTAAGCATAACCAGTAAATGCCAGTTAGATCCTAGTGAACCTCATTGAACAGCAGTCAAGAATATTCTTAGGTACTTAAGAAGAACTAAAGATGCATTCTTGATAGATGGAGGATTGGAAGACGAGCTAGTTGTAAATAGTTACAGGATGCTAGTTTCCAATCTGACAAGGATGATTTTATATCACAATCTGGATATATTTTTCTTTTCAATGGAGGTAAGTAAGCTTGAAAAGTTCAAAGCAGAATACGTAGCAGATTCTATAAGAAAAACCGAGTGTATAACAGCATCAGATGCTGTGAAGATATGCAAAGTATCAACTAAATGACAATATTACTAATCCACTTATCAAGCTTCTTGCACAGGCAAAAGCATGATCATCATACTAGGTCAATGGGTATTAGATACATGTATGATTTGGCCTAGTGCAAGTGGGAGATTGTTGGTGATTGTGCCCTAGCCAATTACTGGATATTGTCATTCATAAACATTTCTATTATATTGTTTGCATGTTTACTTTATAATAGGATCCGTGAATAATTTAATTATTCTAAATGTCCCTAGATGCTCATTATTGTGGGAACAATAATGAATTAAATCTAGTATGAGGTTTGACTGATAATCATGGGATGTTTATTTATGGAGATATAAATCAAACTCATAGGTACATGTTGGAGAACTATGTACTGGACTGACCCGCTTTGAGATCACTACATGGATTAGTGTCATAAGTGATTCTCAAAATAAAATGTCATCGTATCCTCAGACCTGAAATCACCATGGATTCCAACATGAGGAATATTATGTTTCAACTCAATCAAACGTTGTCTTTAACCAGATAATTATAAAGGTTGAGATTGGGCATAATGTAAATCATGTAGAGGAAGTTGAGTGATTAAGATGGGATTTGTCCCTCTCGTTGTGAGAGAGATATCTCTGGGCCCCTCGATGAGTGAGACTGAAAATGCATGGCCGTGCTCAAATGAATTGATAGTGATCAATTTCATTTGTTTTTATCAGTTTACTTAGAAATCGAGAAATGATAAGATTGAACGATATAAGGATGACACTATCCATGCCTTATGTTCAATCTAGATATCATGTGACAAAAGGATAATGACATAAGTTATGGATTAGGTAAAAATCGGATCACCGATCTTCACTTAATTTGGGTAAACATAATGTCTTGCTAGAGGCCACTTTTGTTTTGTTGACTAAAATTGTTTTAGGTCAATTGCCAACATTAAGTGAACCTACAGGGTCACACACAAAAGAACGAGTCAAAAGGATCATGGACTAAATTTAATGTCTTGTGGGAATAATAATTTATTATTATTAAGAATAATAATAAATTAAAGGATCATAGACTAAATTTAATGTCTTGTGGGAATAATAATTTATTATTATTAAGAATAATAATAAATTAAAGGATCATAGACTAAATTTGATGTCTTGTAGAATAATAATTTATTATTATTAAGAGTAATAATAAATTATTACATTGTTATGTGCAAGAATTATATTTTAGGAAATATTATCCCTTATTAGATTAAGGGGCACTAATGTCATTACTCATGTGAGAATGACATTAGTATAAAAGGCACATAAAGATATCTTTAGGGTTAACAACTTGTCTGTCGACATTAGACCGGTAGAGAAAATCTGTAAACCCTAAAAAGTGAAGTACGAAGAGTCATGTGTGAAAATCCCAATATCATCTAGAAATGTTCTAGATCATGCTAGCACGTGAAGGATCCTTTTGAAGAGTGCTCGTTCGTGTGGATACCGTAGAGGGTATTGTGATTTTGCGGTACCTACAGATCCGATCTGCAAATTGATTTCAAGTTTCAAGCTTTTAGAGGTACGAAATCAAACTATTTGTTTTGTTTTAATCTAATTAATACACATGGATACTGGGTTAGGGTTTTCTTTTTGAATTCCGTTACGAAAGATTTGATCTTTATAATTTTAAAACCGTATGGAAACCTAACACAATTAACTATTAATCAAAATATTTCAAGAATATTCATTTTCACTCATAATTTTTACAATAGATTGTTAAATGCTTATACTTAAATTATTACGTGCAAGGCATACTTAATAATAATAATAATAATAATAATAATAATAATAATAATAATAATAATAAATAATAGGAAAAAAAAACTAACTTTATCTTACTCCTTCATAATAAGTTCATATTGAGATTTAAACTTGGTATATTTTCATATCGACTGCTTCACAAAAATTTGCTATCTTTGTATGTGATGTTGCTTTTATAATATAAATACCCTAGTGTTTACTATAAGGGGTTAATTTTTTTTTTTATGGTACCTGAACTATTTTGATATAACAATTTTATACCTAAATAAAATTTTAGCCCACAAAGTATATGAACTTTCTAAACTTTGCACCCATCGTGCTTGGCTGGGAATCTAGTAAAAAATTTAGTAAAATGCTGACATGACAGATAATCTACATTAAAAAAAAAAAATTATGCTTCAAGGTGGCTTTTTCTTTTTTTTTTTTTTTTTTCACTTTTGACCTCTCTCTCTCTTCGTTCTCTCTTAATATAATTAGACTACCATCGCTTCCCTTTTCAAACATCTGGTCTTAGTTTCTGTAGCAAAAACACAAACAACTTACATGCACAAAATATAAATAAAATAAATTTACAAAAACTAGAAATTGAAAAGTACATATAAATTAAAATCATCACGAACAAAGCTTTAGCACCTTCACAAGCATTATAGCCTCGAATACATCTTCCTCTAATGATTCCACTCTACCAAGACATGAAAACAACAATGTCATACCAACTATGCCTACATAAAACAACATAACTCTTCTTCTTCGTCTTATTGCCTTCTTCCTCACTATACCCACTTTCTTGGGAATCATTTAGTATCGGAGCATTTAGGAAATGGAGTCCAAGGGAGGGAGTCTAGTAGGTAGAGTTCCTTAGTTTGGTATAAGAGAGGAAGGTACGGTGAGAGTGGTGGCAGGTGGATGGAGAACTAATGGTAGTAGAAGTGGAAGCAAAACCATGGAGGAAAGCACACTGTTAGTCACAGTGACTAAGGATGAGCCTTTTCGGGGCTAGAAATCGGAAGTTACCAATGATGGCTTAGTAGAGGGGTTTTGGTGGTTATGATTGATGACTCGATGAAAGTAGTGGCTTTAGCCTTTGGTTGGCATGGTAGGAGTTATTGTTATGAGTTTAGGTTGTCTTCTATGTTTAGAAATCGGTTTTTTAGGATGGTGAGAATGAGAAAGTGGGTGTTTTTTAGGATGACTTTAGGACTAGTATCTGTCATTTTAGATTAAGTTTGGCAATAGAGGATGGTTCAGTGCATGTTCTTGTATTTAGATGCTTTTGATGCTTTTGATCTTGAGCTCTCACAAAAAATCAAGGCAAAAGTTTATCTTTTTCCTAATCTATGACACGTGAGAAATCTATTGAAACCATTTTCTTGCTTCAACATGGAGTATCGAGTTCAAAATCCTAGAGAGAAGTTTGGGTCTTCCTCCAATTAAAGTATGAATAGAGAGAAGGTGATGATGTAGCAGTAGGAGAGAGAGTAGGAAGAGCTAGAGAAAGAAGAGAGAGAGAGAGAAATAAAAAAGAAAAGAAAAGAAAAAGTTATGTAAAGTAGGAAAGATAAATTATTTTTTTAACATATATTCTTTTCCATGTCAATGTTTAGTTAGAGAATTGATTGGAATCTAGCAAATGTATAATTAATAAGTGTAAAAAACCATGATTTGTATTGAATTGGAATCCAACCATGTTAGATCTTCAATATGGAATTCCGCGAAACATTGCCATCCTTTTATCTTGTCGAATTCACAATGGAGTATTGGTTGGAACTCGCAACTTAATTTCTGGAATTCCAATTGGCTTGGTTATTCCATTGCTGAAAAAATTAGCATTCCATTGAATGTTAAGAAAAAACTCAAAGCCAAGATTTCTGACATTTTCTTCAATGGAACTTGGCATCTCTCGGATAATTTTAGATTGGTTTTCCCATCCATTGCTGAAAACATTGATAAGGTGTTGCCATCCAGATTTCGTCTAGATTATCTAGTCTTCAAACCATCTGCTACTGGAGTCTTCTCAGTAAAATCTGCAGCTGATATGTTCCGCAGGAAATTCCCTAAAGTGGCTTGGCATAAGTTTATTTGGAAGCATCATATTGCTCCTTCAGCTCTTTCTTATTATGGCGTGTTCTACATAATAGTATCCCTTCACATGAAATTTTGAAGAGAAAAGGTTTCAATATTGTTTCCAAATGTTGTCTTTGCTCTGCTGCAGAGGAATCAATTGATCATTTGTTTGTTAAATGTCCTTTTGCTATGACTATTTGGTTCTCTTTAGGAAGTTTGTTTGAAGTTCGGCTTGATACTTCATCAAATTTCTGGACCCTTTTCTAAGTGCTAGGAAAATGAATTTCTCTTCTCAAATTTTTGCTCTATGGCAGTCGGTTTTATTTCGGCTATCAAAATTATTTGGTTTGCTCGAAACAACTTCTGTTATCATGACTCAATCCCTTCTATTTCATCCTCCATAAGACGCATCTGTTGTCTTATGAATGAGTCAAAGGTTTTTAAGGTGGGGAAAGCAAATAACTCTATCTCTGATTTGATGATTCTTAGAAGATTGAGAGTCTCTCCCATTCCTAGACCAGCTCCTAAAGCGATTTCGTTGTTTGGGCGAAACCTCCTCATGGTTGGATAAAAATCAATACTGATGGTGCTGCAAAAGGTGCTCCTGGTATCTCAGGGGCAGGAGGTGTGTTCAGAAATTACAAAGGTGAAGTCTTAGCTGCGTTCAGTGCTCCTGTCGGGATAGATTTGCTTTTGAAGCTGAATTATATGCAGTTCTCATTGCAATGACCAAGCTATATAATTTTTTGCCAGCGCCTATTTGGTTTGAAAGTGATTCAACATATGTGGTTCATTTGCTTAGGAGGCGTAGCTTAGAAGTTCCATGGAGACTTAGAGATCAATGGAATATTGCCTGCATATCCTAAGTAATTGTCAGGTGCATATCAGTCATATCTATAGGGAAGGAAATTCAGTTGTTGATCATCTATCCATGAAAGCGCTCAACCTTTCTGATATCATTTGGTGGAATCCAGTTCCTAGTTCTTGTCATAGTCTCATCTATAATGATTGTATAGGAAAAGAGAACTATAGATTTATTTAGCTTTTCTTGTGTTTATGGCCCTTTTAAGGGTTGTTTTCTGATGTACTTTTTTTTCTCTTTTTAATAAATCTCGATTTTATAAAAAAAAATTATATTATATGAATTTTGATATAATTTAATAAAAAAAAGGATACTAAGAATAAAAAGAAGATAAGAGAGCTTAATGTAGACATTTTGATGAGTTAAAGGAGATTTTGATGAAGAATTGGTCAAAGTGAAGATTCGTAATGTCATAACCCTACAGCGTTTCCTAGTTGTAATGATGCGTCATGTAACTAATTGAGGTCCTTAGAAAGATACATGAGCATAATACAGCTAGCATACCCTATGGTGTGGACAGATGGAATAGGATTGAAGGCTTTTTAGAAAGAAATACATTGAATATGCATACAAGCCATATATAAGAATATCATTACAAAGTCCTAGATCATCACACGATAAACTACAAACTTTGTCTTCAAAAGACTTCAACAATACATCATAAAAACATAAGGTCTTTAAAATTTTCCAATACACTAGCTTAAGCTATTACAACATTAACCTTCAAAGCTCTAATACAAAACAAAGTTCTCTCTCCAGTTTATAAATACATAACTCTACTATCTATGCTAACTTCATCTCTTGGTCTTTATCTCAATCTTTCCTCTGAAAATCCTACAAACAACATGTCTAAGGGCGTAAGAGCATAACAAGCTCAGTGAATAATAGAATCTTAACACAAATCAAATAAATTCGAGCAATGTTTAATTAACGATTATAGGCAATGTAACAATCAAACATATACAACATATAAAGTTAGGTGACCAAAATCTAAACTCATGGAGATTTATGCCCTCTCTTGGCGGTTAAAGGACTTTTTAAAAGTAATTCACATCCTGGAGAACAAAAGAACTAAGGAAGGAGAATTCCATTTTTAAAATCATTTATTATTGATAATTTACTATAAATATCATAATCTCTACTTCACTTAGAACTTAGAGACTCACTAAATATTAATATTTCCAAGGTCTACTCCAACTCAGGTGACGTCCTTTGATGCCTACTTAGTTTCTATGGAATCGACAACCAATGATAATCTTTACCAGATTTACTGGTCATAACAAGCATTATCACAAAATCAAAATAATGACAAGTAATGTGAATATCAAGCAGATGAAAATAATGATGTTATGCAATGTATGTTTGATTCATTTGTGGTCATCTAGGTATTAATTCAAATTATTTGGCAACCAGACAATTCTGCAGACCACGATATATATAAAATAATCAATAGCAAACAATTGGTTATCACTTTATATTAAAGATTGTTACTTAATCAAACAACATACATCATACATTATTTCCCAATCCCCATGCATACAATAAATTTAATTTCTATGTAAAACTATGTGCTACTACATTACAATCACAACAACTTCCTATAACTTAGGATTTGAGCTTTGTAAATACTAGTTTATAAGAAAATTGGAAAATAATATAAGTTAATAGAGATTTAGAATTAGATCAATTGAAACTTTTGAGTTTCTATTTCTATTTAACCCCATTTTATGAATGCTATTAGAATTAATTTACTTAATATATTATCTACTCTAACTTTTAGCCTAAATCTATATTGATTTAAATTTCTAAACTCTATTTTACTTCATGAAAAACTTGGGGATTACACATAACATACATGACCTTCTGCACAAGTTGTGCTAAATACTGGTGCAAGAAGTGAAATATAGCTAGTAAGCAATTATAAAGTGCACAAGGAGGTACATAAGCCATGTGACATACATATGTAGAACATGAAAAGTGGTAAGAAGCGTCTAGAAACCTACATGAGCACCCTGTATGGGCCATGCTTGAGGCCATGCAGCCCCTTTTTCCTTGCTATCATCAATTTATAATCCTACGCGACCTCAAACACGAACCATGTTAGATGCTGTGTAGACTGACTCATCATTAAAGAGACACATCTTTAAATGTATGAATCTTAGAGACAAACAAAGGTACTTTAGAGTGGAGAAACGCAATAGCTCATTGAAGATTAGAAGACTTCATTTTAAAGGGTTGTAATCATGATTTCTATCAATTTTTCTTTATTCTATCTTTGTAATCATTCATCTATGGAAAAATAGATCTCTATACCCTTGGTCTTGAGAAAGCCTAACCCTAATGTGAAGATTTGATTGCTTTATTAATGGAAGTTTACGCTCTCTTGAATCTATTCATGTGCTTTTATTGTTCCTTTGATTTAATATGTGTATTACATCATCGTATGTCTCTTATTAATTAGGTTGAAAGATCAATTGATAAGAAGTATCTAGCATGAATAGAGAAGTTTAAATGCTACTTTACTCATAGATTGCATGAACTTTGTTAGGAATCTTGAACTATAATGCAATCCTATGTGCAATTAATGATGAAAGAAATTTTCATTAATCATGTAGGTTTAGTAATCAATATTCTTGAAAGTGATATTAATTAAATGGAGAGTTCCTATAGTTTAAGAAGTTGAATGAACGATTAATGATATTTTATAAGGAATGAATTATAGGTTCAGTAGTGAATCAAGATCAGGGATATGTTTTGTGATTGATACTTTTAGAAGCATGATATGCAAATTGCTAGGGTTAATTAATCAATGCTTTATAATATCATTACCACTCGAATTATAACAGCTAGATAGTAAACTTAGGGTAAATACTAGTAATTATAGGTCCTAATGGAACGACCTCTGTGCCTTAATCTATTCTACGTTTGATAGGTGCACTTCCTTAAGGATTTACCGTAGAGTAAGAATAGGGTTTTTAATTTCATTAATCGCGATTGATCACACATAAAGTTTTTAGCACTGTTGCCAGGGACCTGACAATATCAAGAACACTTGAAATCTACTAGTTTAGCTAACTTCTTTTATTTTATGATTATTTTCTTTCTTGTCTTTGATATTCTTGATAAGATTCTAACTCTAATTTCTTATCCTTGTAGTGAATGACAAGAAGCTCATCTGTGAGACTTCTTGATTTTGATCTAGAGATCGATAGGATCTTCATAGGAGACTTGGCTTCAAAGCCAGAGACATTGCTAGAATAGTGAATTTTGACATAACCATAGGTGATAATAATAAAGATGAAATACCCTAAATTTTCATTAATTAATATAAGAGTGGTTATGATTAAATAGAATAACAGATGGTCAAATTTTGAACTAAAAATTCAATTTAATTTAGAATTTGAACCTAGATAGTTTAACTAAATCAAGTAATTTAAACTAGAGATATAATAAGATAGATTAATAAAATTAAATTAGTAAATAGATCCAGTGAAATTTGAGAACTCAAATATTCCTTTCCATTTATCTGTTTGCTTCCATTACCCATTTCATTAATTAAATTTCTTAATTTTTTCTAACTATCAAATTTGAATTCAATTCCTTTTCAATTGGTGTAGTTACTTTAACTATCTTTCCAATAAATCAAATTTCATTATCTCAACCAATTTTAATTAGAACCCCTTTTCTTTCAATTATCAAATAAAAAAATTATTGAATTTTCCTCAATCATTTATTTTGTAAGTTTCTAAACCCTTGAACTTTAGTTTAATTACCATTTTCAAAACCCCCAAAAGTTTTGAACCCATTTTTTTGTTTAACAAAAAAAAAAAAAAATAAAAGATCTTATGTTTAGACCCAAACTAAATATCAATTTATTACAAATTGAATTCTTAAAATAGATTGCTAATTCAAGATATTAATTTATATTTTATAAGTTTTAAAATTATTTTCTAATTATTTTTTATACTAAAGATTTAAGCCCTAATCCCTTAATAATAAATATCTCTAATGCTTATCTTTATATTCCTTTTTCCCCTTTTGACTTTAGCTATCATTCTTCCTTTCTCTTTTTTTTTTTTCCTTTCTTTCCTTTCGTTTTGCATTTTCTCCTTCTCCTTCTCCTTCTCTTCTTATTCCCTCAAATCAACCCCCCAGTTCTTAGTTTCAAGAAGATTAAAGAAGAAATTAAAAATAGAAAATGAGATAGAAGATGTAGATCATGCTTGAAGTGACTCAATAACTAAGGAAGAAGTAGTAGTAGTGAAGATCAAGTTAGTTAAGTCTACTAAACAAGAAAGTGTTGTTGTTTTTCTTGTTTTGATTATTGATATTGTATGGGCATGATAGATTAATATTAGATACAAGTAAAGTTGGTGATAAAATTTGTAAACAAAGAAGATAAGAGCACACAAGCCAAAACCTAGGTATATGACTTTGCATGAATAAGCTAGATGATTATTGAGATGAATTGATGAAATATATGAATAAGGTAGATGATTAATGAGATGAATTGATGAAATATAATGTAATAATATGTATACAAGTGCTATAAACTATGGGTATAAGTATTTATTCTATTATTATGATGTTTTATTTGAAGTAGAATGTATTTAAGTTGACCAAATAAGGGTAAAAAGATAAGGGAAAAACGTAACTTGGTTCCTATGTTCATCATGGGCATGACATGGCCCGTTATCAAAGTGGAAAAATAATTTACAAGGCGATCAAGGGTGTGATGAGGACCGTGATCTTCTCTGCGCAAAACTTTCAAAGAATATGGCCTAGATCACGACTGTAATAGGGGGCATTATCTCTTATTATGGGTGTGATGAGGCTGGTAATGAGTATCATGGCCCTTGACCATAGACGTGTGGTGCCCGTGATATTGATCACTCATGTGCATGATCCAATCCCTAGTACTATTCATATAAAAAAAAAAGAGAAAAAGAAAGAAAGATAAAATGAAATAAATGAATGATATTGTAAATAATATTTAATACTTGAATAACTAAGAATTGATTAAATGAATTAATAGGTTTAGTGACTATTTTGGTTTAATATAGAGTTAAGTTTGTAAAACTTATTTAATAAACATAAGTTCAATATGGTTTAATGCACCTTAATAAATTAAAATGAACTAGACTAATTAAGAACTTCATAGATATATGATAATGACTTAGTAACTTGATTAGACTTAATATGGCTTTTAAATATCAATTACACTAGTTAATAGACTTAAGTTTAATTTTACTTAATAAACTATAAAGAACTAAAATGAAATTGATCTAAAATAGAATAATTAAATACACTAAGGTACTAATAGATACATGATAGTGATCTAGTAGGATAATAAAATATGATTTGATAATTAGATTAAATGGTTAAATCTAATTGACTTAGTTGGGTTAAGTTAATATAGATCTATCTTGCAAATGGCTTAAATGTAATTGTAGTATGTTAAACATTAAAGAATAAAGAGAGTATGTTGTTTCAAATATTAGTTATTAACATGAATGAATATTTTCCTAAAGATTAATGATTTATTCAAAACTTAAAAGGAAATAACAAAATGATAAGGTTTTTATAATAAATGATTTATAAGCAAAGAAAAAGAGATAATTTGACAGACAATAGAGAACTGTCCGTATCTTTAGGGGGGGGGGGGGGGGGGGGGGGGGGGGGGGAGGGGTGTTGATTTTTAGCTATAGCGGGATTCCTACTTAATGTCTGATCAAATAAGTTTTTAACATAAATTTTTGTTTCAATTAAGTAAAGGAGCGAGTAGCTGTTGTAAGCCTTGAAAAATTTTAGTAAATAACTCTAAGATGAACTTCGAAAATAAACCCTAAAAATCACTCCAAATTAAAACCGAACTTCGACTAGTCCTAAATCACGAACGAATCCAGAAATTTCACAATCTTAAAGGAAATAAGAATTCTCAAAAACAAAATAAGAACTCAACATACTTCAATTCCAAAATCACTACGTACGACAAATTCTATATGTAACTCCGACTTATAGAATATGGTAATATAAAGCCCAAAAACAAATTATTAAAAGATAAATAATGATTAACCTTCGGAAATAAAACTCGATTCAAAGAATTCCGAAAAAGTCAAGAGATATTAAAAAATTAAAAAAATAAAATAAAATTTAAAATAAATTTCTCAAACTAAATATGTTGTGTAAACATAAAATGTGTGTTTCCAAATTGGCAAAGACCTAAACCGGAAAAATCACCTGGAAACCCTAAGTGGAATACAATAGTTTAAGTCCGGCAATCTAGCGCCCCTAACCCTAAAAGCCGAGGTGTAGTTTAAATGTGTAGAATAGCTCGTAGTAATATAAGTTTGCTTAAAAATATCATATTGTAAATTTTTAACTTATTTCGAACTCGTTTGGATACGGACTTCGAAAAGTGTGTCCCGAGGCTCGAGATATAAAAAATATACTATTAGTACCGTTAGACTTGTAATTTCATAAGATTTCCAAATATATCAGTTATATAATTTTTCGGGTTATAAAAGTTACAGTTATAACTTTTTTATCGTATTTTCATTACTACCGATAATTAATTAGTCTTTTACACTATTCACTTTTATTTCATTACAAAATTTTATTATTCTTATAAAGCCTTATATTTTTAGATAAATATTTTATATATTATTGAAAACTTTGTTTTTCTAAAATTTAGTTCGTTTCGGGTTTTTACGGGATCAGATTCTGTTTAAGACAGATACTAAAAATAAAATAAATTAATTTAACAATTGGAAATATTTGAAAAATATTATTATATTCATAAAATAATTTTTTAGAATTTTTCGGATTATAAAAATATCATTTATAGCCCATATTCGCGTATTTTGATCATACCGGTAACTTATTTGATAATTCACTAAAATAAATTAATTAATTATATTATTTTAATTATGAAAAATCTGCTACAACTATTTGGAATAAATTTTATATTTTTATTTTATTTTATTAAGAAAGTACTCTTACAACCCATACTTTTAAGTGCACCTTTCACATATCACTTCTTTTTCGCTTCAATCTTTTTACACTTTATTATATCACTTCATGGCAGATTTTGACTCCTTTATGGCTGCCTTGACTCTTGAAATACTCCAAAAATTAATTAAAATCACCCTCTTTCAACCCTTCTTCAAGAAGCTACATTATACATTAATTACACATTTCAATTTCAAGTCAAAATTCAACAAATTCTCTCTCTCTTTCTCTCTTTCACATGTAGCAGCCCCCTCATTGGTGCCCTTGTTTTATTTTTTTTTCTTTCTTCTTTCATTCATTTAATACACTTATTCTCTCTCTCTTTCATTTACACTTTTCCCTTTACCATTCCTTAACTTTTTCTCTCTTTTTCCATTCTTTTCTTCTTCATTTTGCTCTTGTTCTTACAATGAACCAAGATGCTCCTATTTCTTCTATGAGCTCCCATACATATTTCTTGAAGATTTTTAAATAAACTTTCTTCTTAAAGCTTTCATAGGTGATATAGGTAAAGCATAATGAGAGTTTCATGCATCAAATGACATTTCATTAGCTTAAAAGCTAAGGATGATGATGCTAAAATGAAACACTCCACTTCTCTATGATTATTCTCTTGTAATATTCTTATTTTCTTGTTAAAAGTAGTTGTATTTTATAGATCTAACTTTTTGTAGCTTTGATTTCGTTTATGCCATAGATCTTGTTATTTGAGTTATTATTTTTGTTGTTGCTTATGATTTATACATTTATTCATCATTCATATGACTATCATAGTGTTCATGCACTTATAACTAGTTTAGAAGACTCGAACTAGTTGTTTTAGGTTCATACATGCATTAGACTTTTGTTTTATGCTCTTAGATAACTTGTAGTAGCATGATGATAGTAGGAAAGTTTTAGAAAGCTCAAGATCTATTTTATTTTCAACAAAAATCATTTTTGAAAATTCGGATGAAAATGGAACCATATTTAGAAAAGTTGTTTTTCAACTTGAAAATATATATTTTTCATTTAAAATGAAGGGCTTAGGGAATAGACAACATAAATGAGTGATTTTGATGAGTAAAGTTTAGATCTATGAGTTTACAGTTTACTACCATGGATTTCTTTTATGTTTATGTTCATATTAAGTGTAGATCTTGGTTTGAACTCAAACAAAAATAGTGAAATTCGTATTTTGGCAAGACCCTATTTAAAAACCACTTTCCAAATGTCAAATGAAGTTTTTACTTGAAATAATGAAGGCTTAATGTATGTATATCATCAAGACTTCTTTTTACAAGAATCAAAGGTGATTTTCAAAAGTTATTTTCAAAATAAGAATCTCATTTTCGGATTTTGGCCAAGGCATATTTTAAAAACATGTTTTCCAACTCCAAAATAAAGTTTTTATTCAAGACATGGAAGGCTCTTAGGATAGGATATGTAAGGAATGGAATTTCATAAGTTTAGATAGATTTTATCAAAAGATAGGTCCAAAAATATATTTGGTAAATTCGGATCTCAACCAGGACCAATTTTGAAAACCCATTTATCAACTTCAAAACTCATGTTTATGTGAAGAATGAAGGGTATAGGTAATAGGTATCATTAAGTGGTAATTTTTATAAGTTAAAATGAGTTTTGATGAGATTAATGTGTAAAACAAGAAGTAGAATCAAAGTGGAAAATTTTGAGTTAGTAGTTAACTTGTAAAATTCGTAACTTTGGATGATGCCTATGAAAACACCTATTATCCAAGT
The DNA here is from genome assembly GCA_024138025.1 of Combretum micranthum. Lineage (NCBI taxonomy): Eukaryota > Viridiplantae > Streptophyta > Magnoliopsida > Myrtales > Combretaceae > Combretum > Combretum micranthum. Next base: position 152,019 of record JAMXBD010001328.1, read on the forward strand.
TCAAAATAAAAGTTTTATGTATTAAATGAAGTCCTTAAGTAGTAGGTATAGCAAAGTCTTAAATTTTAATGCATTACACAAGTTTTTTCCGAAGGAATCATTCAAAAAGTAGATTTCTAAAAATTCGGATTTTGAGTAAATCCTATTTGAAAACATATTTGCAAATTGTAAAATGCAATTTTTTATGAAAAAGTGAAGTCCTTAGTGGTTATGTATGGTTGAGCCTTAATTTTCTAATTATCAAATGATTTTTCCTTAAAGGAATCACTCAAAAAACTAATTTTACAAAATTCGGATTTTGGAATCAACCCTACTTGAAAACATGTTTACAAAGTGCAAATGAAAATTTTTATGTAGAATGAAGTCATAAGTAATAGATATAATAAAGACTCAATTTAACAAAGATAATTATATTTCTTAAGAAATAAATCCAAAACAATGGAAATGATCAAAGTTAGAAAACTAGATTTTCATAAGTAGTTGTTTTATGGTCTTGCAAAATAAAAGTTATAAGATTTTCTTTTAGCAAGAATCATCAAGATCATGCATACATCAAACTCATCTCATGTCATTCATGTTAGGGAATCATTCATATTGCATGTATAGCTAATCTATATAGTAGGAACATTACAAACGTTTACAAAACTATTTTTTGGAATTGAAATTTGCTACTGTCTATTTGATCAACCTTCGAAGCTTCAAAGTTTTCAAAACTTAAATATAATATTAAAATAGATAGATCTTTCAAAGTAGATAGAAATCGATATATAATTACGAAATTTCGAGTTAAAATGACCTAGTTATGACCGTTTTAAGTTGGAATTTCTACTTAGGACGAGAATTGCGAATTTGATAGTTGTATAAGATCGTTTGGATTACTTTGAGTTGAAATACTTATAAGAGTATTTCTTTCCTTTTAGGTGATCTCGAAATCGACGATTCCCTACCACCGAATTACTTTTACTAAAAGACCGATGATCCAATGGCCAAGTGAGTTTTCTTCTTATTTTGTTACCTTGATTGTGCTTGTAGCTAGTTGCATTAGAATTATAGGAACAAGATAAAGATCGATATGAATATTTCTGTTATGTGTATGATATTGTTGTCACTCTAAAGAATGTATGAATATTTTGACCTAAGTAAAAATTAAATTGGTCATGCATCGCATCGGATATATTGCATTGATAACATGCTACTCCTATGCAGGTCGATCGGTATGGTCCGAGGACTCGTTGGATAATGAACCTGGTATCATCAATTCATAGGGAACTAAGGCGCATCGGAATGCATTCTATGTGAGCCTACCAAGTCGATGCTATGACCGAGGGCTTGGGACTAGCATGTCGTGTAGACTTCAATACCACCCTAACCCAAGATACGGAGGGTGTAAATCCGTTCTGTGTGTGGGTTCCGATGCCCATACATAATGTTTGCTCATGTGTTTGTCATGCATACAATGATGATTATAATTTGCTTGTTATGGTACAAAATGATGAAATTCTCACTAAGCTAGTATACATATACCCCAATAGATGCTGAAATGAACAGGTTATCTCAGAATGCAAAGTGGGGACCGAGATGGTTGGATCCGAATATGACTTCGGGATTTTGACAAAGAAGAAAAATGTTTGAAGTTATCAGCAGTTTTATGATTTGCCTTGTAATAGTTTATGTAGGGAAGGATTTGATGAATGTAATTCAAGTTTAAATGACTTGTATTTTGAAGTATATGATCGTATATAAAGTATAGTGATTTGTATCTGAAGTATAGTGAATTGTATTTCCTTTACATTGTTACTCAAGTGTATCAACATAAAATGTATCACTTCGATGTGTCTCCTCCATGTGTTAGATGCCTGTACATGGTATGGAAGCCTTCGGGACTGAGGCGGCCATTCTTAGGCTTTAATATTGTGTACGGCGGACTACCACGTTTAGGGTACCCTTCGGGGCATGACAGTTGTTATTTTGTTTCATAGGAGTAGTTGATCAATCTTGGATTTCATAGAGGGTTATTATGGATTAACCAGGATTTCAGGTGGGTAACATTAATGTTATCGCCTTGCTTGTGCTTGTAATGTAGTTGCACATATATTAATATAAATATTACTAATTATGCATAGGGATTGGGTACTCATGTGTTACTAGGTGATTGTTTTTGGTTGATAATCCATTAAATTAAAGAGATCACAATTAAATTGTGATTGATGAAGAGTGTCTGTTAGTGGATTGGTTACTTTAATAAATGAACTTAATACTATTTGATTACTTAATTAAATAATCATGCATTGCACATTTGCATATCCTACATTTATAGGTGAAATATTCCTAGTTTTACTCAAAGTTTCCACTATTCTATCAATTCCATAGGAATTAAGTAGGCACCAAAGGACATCGCCTATGGTGTTGCATGAAATGGCTAATACTTAGTGGAGTTTTTGAGTTTTAAGGTAAAGTTGAGATTATATTACTTATGTATATAACTAATGAGCAAGTTTGAAAGGAAATCGTCTTTCCTTGGTTCTTTCTAAGGTGAAGTTGACGCTATGTTACTAATATATACATATATATATATAATAATGAGTTGAAAAGAAATTCTCCTTCCTTAGTTTTTAGTCTCTCCTAGGTTTGAATTACTACTACTGATTCCTTTAACCCCAAGAGAGGGTGTAAATCTCTATTAGTTTGGATTTCGGTCATCTAAATGGTGCATATCATATGGTTAAGTATTGCATTGCATATGCTTGTTATAAATACTTGATTGAAATTTGTTTGATGCATGATCTGGTCTTATTATTCACTAAGCTATGGTTTAACTCACACCCCTATAGCTCTTGTGTAGGAATAGCGTAAGCTAGGAATGAGTTAGGACTATGTGAAGAGAGATTTATTATTCATTGAAGTTCTTAAAGATAAAAAGATGGAATTAAAACATAAAATCTATGTGTGTTTTGTATTTTAGTTAAAGATTTTGTAATGTATATGATAAGCTTAAAATTGGATTAGTTATATATGGTTGAAGTTTGTAATATGTAGTTTATCTATCCTATTTTGCTGTTTGGTAGGAGATACCGATTCTCTAAAGTTCTAGAGGACCGTGGGAATTTGCATTCCCTTAGTTATCAAATTATTTTTATACAATTAAAATTTGTATAGCAAATATTAAGTAGAGTTTTGCAATTCTTTGACTTGCAAAATGGTTTTCATATCATGGGTGCACAAGTGATATAATAACTTCAGGTTAATTCTTCTAGACCCATTTTAGAGGCGTGATAGAAGAAGTTATGAAGACTAACCCAGATTATGCTAGGCCTACACTTGAAGGGACTAGACCAATTGTGGTGAAGCCACCTATTGCAACAAATAATTTTAAAATCAAGAGTATGGTGATTCAAATGTTGTAATGGTATTGTCGATTTAATGGGCTACATGAGGAAGACCCACATGCTCACATTCAGTCATTTCTTGAAATTTATGACATATTCAAGAATAATGGAGTTACAGATGATGCTATGAAACTTTGTCTATTCCTTTTTTCTTTAAGGGGACAAGCAAAGCAGTGGTTATCATCATTAGGCTTAGGAGGCATAACTACTTAGAAAGATTAGGTTAAGCAGTTTCTTGATAATTATTTCCTACCTTCTAAGATAGTAAAGTTGAGAAAAAACATCTCATCATTCACGTAGTAAGAATCTGAGGCACTTTATGATGCATGGCAGAGGTGGAAGCATTTACTAAGTAAATATCCTTACCATTTGGTACCTAACCGGATGCAGGTACAGACGTTTAACAATGGTCCTCAACACTGCTACTTAGACAGTTAGTGGATGACATAACTAGTGGTACTTTGAACACAAAAATACCTAAGGATTCCTTAAAATTATTTAAAGATATGGCAAAGAACAACTATCAATAGGGCAACAATCAAGGAAAACAGAAAGTGGCTAGCATGTATGAAGTGGATATGGTGACTACTTTACTTGCTAAGATGGATACTTTTAGTAAATAGGTTATGGAGTTGAAGAATCCACCAGCACCCCAAATCCAATATAGAAGTTCTATTGTAGATGATTTCCATCTTAAGGTACCAGAGCAAGTAGATTACTTAGGTAATTAAGGCAAACATCTGAATAACCCCTATAGCGATACGTACAATCCAGGGTGGAGAAATCATTCTAATCTTCTATGCCAACAATTCAAATGTGTAAAGAGCAAATTACCCAACAGCTAGTTTTGAAAAACCACAATTGCCACTCTTCAACAACTTCCATAACTTTCTTCACGTCGATGATACCCCTTAAATATAGATGGTGGAACTTTAATCACAGAACACCTTTTGGTATAATAGCTTGGAGTTCATCGGAGCTCCAAAGTTAAGTGTGCTACTTGCAGAGCAATCCTAAGATAGGTAACCCCTTGGGAAGCCCTGGCACCAAAAGGACAAAATCATGCGGTATATGGCTAAAGCGGACAATACCTCGATAGGCAGAGGTGGTATCAGAATAGTTCACTTGTTGAAAGTAAAGGAGTGTGTCCTCATTACCTGGTGTGGTTCTAGACCTGTGTAAACAAATGGATGAAGATGCTAGTTCTATAAATGTGGGAGTATGTGATACCCCTGGAATATAGATGGTGGAACTCTAATAACAGATGTGCCTTTTGGTATAATGGCTTCAAGTTTATTGAAACTCCAAAGTTAAGCATACTCTGGGTAGAGCAATCCCAGGATGGGTAGGAAGCGTTGGCACAAAAGGACAAAACCATGTGGTGTAGGCCAAAGAGGACAATACCTTGGTGAGCAGAGTTTTGAGGTGTCACAACCTTCACTATAAGAGAAGAAACTAAGTCTAGAAGAGTTGATGACATAGTTTATTTAGACTTCTAAAGCTTGACATTGCAATCATGAAGCCTCCATTCATAACCTAGAGAGCTAGACTGGTAACTTGCTAAGATGTTATTAAAAGATAACTTTGTTCACTTCCTAGCAAATACTGAAGCAAATCTTAAGGAGCCGGTAAAAGCAATCAGCTTGAGAAGTGGGAAGGAATTATAATCCAGGAAAAGGAAGGAGCCTGATTTAAGTCAAAGTTCTAAAGAAAAGAAGGCTCAAACAAACAAAGAACAACCTATTGAAGTAAAGGCTTACGCTCTACCAATTCCTTACTCGGTCGTCTCAACTAAGATTGTAATAAAGAATAATTCAATAAGTTCTTGAAGCTTTTTAAGCAACTCTACATTAATATACTACTTGTTAAGCCACTCTTTTAGATGCCTAAATATACTAAATTCTTGAAGGAGTTATTATCCAACAAAAGAAAGCTTAAGGATGTGTCTACTGCAATAGTGGGAGCTGAATATTCAACCATAATCTTGAACAAGTTGTCCACTAAACTGAAAGATCTAGGGAGTTCTAGAATTCCTTGTGTGATTGGGGAGCTATTTGTGGAAAAAGCCCTAGCAGATTTGGGGGTAAGCATAAATTCGATGACATAATCATTTTTCAAGAGGCTGGGTTAAGAAGACCATTACCCTACTCAAATTAGTCTGCAATGAGCGGACCGTTCTATAAAGTTATCGAGAGGAATCATTGAAGATGTACTTGTGAAAATGAGAAACTTCATATTCCTTGCAGATTTTGTTATTCATGAGATGGATGAAGATGGGAAGGTGCATCTAATCCTAGGAAGACCATTCCTAGTCACTACTAGAGCTGTCATTGATGTGGGTAATGGGAGACTGACACTCAAAGTTGGTGATGAGGAAATTACAGTGAGGATTCCTATAGCATTAAAGTAATCTATGGCATGTGATGATTCTTGTTTTGATATTAACATTGTTGATGTTTCTATTATAAGTTATATGAAGGGTATCGTATGTAAGGATGTTTTAAAGTTGAGTTTAACTAATGAAGAGGAGGAAGAGATTGAGAACCTTGAGATCTTAGCTATTGTTGTAAGCTCCGGAAAATTTCAGTAAATAATTCCAAAATAAACATTTAAAATAAACTTTAAAAATGACTCCCAATTAAAACCGAACCTCAACTAGTTCGAAATCTTGAACAAATCCAGAAATTTCTTAATTTTGAAGAAAAAGAAAATCCTTAAAAGTAAAATAAGAACTTAATAGTCTTCAAACCCAAAACCATTACGTATGACAAATTTTATGCTTAAGTTTAACTTATAAAATTGGGTAATATAGAACCCACAAACAAATTATTAAGAAAGTAACTAACGATTAAACTTTGGAAATAAAACTCAATGCAAGAATTTCGAAAAACGCTAAGAGATATTAAATACTTACAAGAATAAAATTTAAAATAAATTCCTCAAATTTAACATGTTGTATAAACATAAAACATCAGTTTCCAAGTTGACAACGATCTGAACCGGAAAGTCAACCGGAAAACCTAAGCCAACAATTCTCAAGAAACCCTAGTAGTTTAAACCCGGCAATCCCGTAATCCTAAACCAAGGAGTTGGAATATGAGTAAAGGGTGTAGTTTAGGTCGTAATAATACTAGGATGCTTTAAAATATAAGATTGGCGAATTTTCGATCCATTTCAAACCCGGTCGGGTACAGACTTCGAAAAGCGTGCCCCAAGATTCGAAATATTAAATATATGATATTAGTACTGTTAGGCTCGTAATTTCATAAGAATTTCAAATATATCAGTTATATAAATTTTCGGGTTATAAAAGTTATAGTTATAGCCTTTTTCCCATATTTTCTTTACTACCGGTAAAGTACATATCTCATCTTCTATTTATTACTATTTACAAGTACAACCTACTACACACGCAACTCATACCCTAGTCTTACATCCTTACAAACACTTAATTACATTTCCTTTTCCAAGAAATTTTTGTCTCTTAACAATTATTACATTTACTAGTTTTTATTACATAGATTACAAATTTAAACAAATTTAAACTCTCCTTCTCTCTCACTCCTCACATGGCCGGCGCACAAGGCCCCCATTTGGCTTCAAATTGTTTTATTTTTTTTATAATACACACAAACTCTAATTTCACTTAATATATATAACCTTTTTCTTTCTCTCTCTTTCACTTTATTTCATTTGTTCAAAAACTCACACAACCCTCTCTTTTTCTCTCCTCTAGCCGTGAGCTTCCCCTCCCATTACCCACACACCCACTTTGTTTTTTCCTTCAAATTTCTTACTCCACACAATAAATAGGTAAGAGATCTATGCTTTAGGATCTTGAAACATGTAATGGGAAGTTCATTCATGTATGATTCTACACAAAATCCCCATGAGCCTTAAGCTAGGGAACTGGAAACACTTGAACATGAGATTCTTACCATCACAATGTTATAGATCTTGTTATTTGAAGTTATTTTGCTATTATCCTATTTTATTATTAATCTATGTTATTATTATTGATGATTTGTGCATATATTCATCATCTATTCATGTTCACATAACCATCATAGTGTTCATGCACTTATAATTAGTTTAGTAGACTAGATCTAGTTGTTTTAAGTTCCTATATATATTAGGCTTTTGTTTTATGTTCTTAAATAGCTTGTAATAGCTTGATAGAAGTAGGAAAGTGTTAGAAAACCTAAGATCTATATTAGTTTCAACAAAAATAACTTTTGAAAATTTAGATAAAAAGGCACCCTAATTAGAAAACCTATTTTTCAACTTCAAAATGTGTATTTTTCATTTAAAATGAAGAGCTTAGGGAATAAGTATCATAAATGGTTGATCTTGATGATAAAAACTTAGATCTACTGAGGAATATTTTCAAAACAAAGGCATGCTTACGAAGGTGATATTTCAATCTCAAAAATAAGTTTTAAATTCGTAATAAAAGAAGCTTGAAATGTAAACACCCATTTTTCAACTCCAAAACAAGATTTTTATTAAAGAAATGGAAGCCTTAGTGGGTAGGTTTGATTAGGAAATAGTTTTTGAAAGACTAAATGAGTTTTAAAAAGAAAACAAACTCAAATAATTTTTTCAAAATTCGGATTTGAAAATAACCATTATTTAAACACCTATTTCCAAATGCTAAAATGATAATTTTTATAGGAAAATGAGAGTCCTAGGGGATACATGTAATAAAGACTCAATTTTGACAAGAATAAGAGGGGTTTAGCAAATTATAATCTTAGAATAATAGATGGTTTCCAAGAATAGGTGAAACAATGTTTTCATTCCTCAAAGTTTTGTAAAATTCGTACTTAGGTAAACCATCCATTTAAACATCTATTTTCTAAACCCAAAATGAAGATTTTTATTAAAATAGTGACGGTGATGGCTACATAGGTCATCAAGGTTAAGTTTAATGAAAGCAAATGGGATTTCTCAAGAAAGAAAACCACTTTTCTTAAGCCTAGTAAATTTCAAAAGTTTTACAAAGTAAAAAGCTTTTCAAAAAGAATTATTGATACTATAACATTAAGGATATTCATAAAGATAGTTCATTCCATGACCTTTACGATAATATCTTGTAGGTATTGCATATATATATGGAGCACTTGTAGAAACAATGTTAGAAAAGTAGGGTTACATACTTCTCAATTGGTAGTATCCAAGTGCATGAGGAATTAGAATTGCCAACATTCATGAATCATGCATTACATTGAGTTATATATATGTATAATAGAGTCTTACAAGATATATTGATAGCTAAGTATCTATCAAAGCTTTCTTATGATGTTGTTTTGAGGATAGAGGTTGAATTGTGGGATGGGAAATTCGTGTAGTAATTTGTACCCTATTGTTCATGGAGCAACCGACCTCAATTGTGGAAAATAACTCTAGAAATAGATAGGTCTCGTTGAATAGGTAGAAATCGGTATATAATATGCGGAATTCTGGGTTAAAATAACCAAGTTATGACCGTTTTAAGTTGAAATTCCCTCTTAGACGAATTTTGACGAACTTGATAGAATAAAATTTATAGGTTCATTTAAACTTCATAAAAATACTCATTAGCATTGTTTCTTTTGATTAGGAATCTTGGGAGACGGACTAGACCTTTCCGGGAATAATCACGATTAAGTGGATTTTCGTGCCATGGCAAAGTGAGTTCATTTCTTAAATATGTGTGCTCATGTATGTGTTTGTAATCGTAGTGGCATTAGAATTAGGAAAAGATAAAACTATGATGAGTTGTGATTAAATCTTGGTTAAATGAATGATAAGTATATCGAGACGAGACTTGATGTAAAATCATTTTATGAGCTAGTATAGACTTGGATTGTTTGAGATTCTCTATGATCGCAATTAATCTACATAATTAACATGCCATGATTATATGAATAAAATGTACATGCATATCACGAAGTGAGTCACATTGCATTAGCTAATACCTTTGGTGGGGCAAAAGTATATTAGCGGAAGGCGAGGGAGCCTATGTTAACATTAAGGATGCGAGATCGCTTAAGTTAATGGATGTGGAGTAGGCACATAAAACTACTACAATAAAACAATAGAGGTTATATATCTAAGAGAAAGAGATCAGGATTATGGTTGCATGACTTATGGACCACCCCACTCAAAAATTGGAGTTGTATGTTTGCATGTTTTATGGACCATCCTAACCCCGAATGGAGGGCGTAAATCCATTCACATATGACTCCCAGAAAGTCATATGCTTATATGCTCATTTGCTTGTGCATTTCATATGGATGTTAATAACTTGCCTGTTATATTCTGTAGTAGAGTACTAATTATTGGAAATGAAATCTCACTAAGCTCGTAAGCTTATACCCCAATAGTTTCCTGTTGCAGTATGAATATTTATGGCTATCTCCAAGGAGCCACTATCATTAGGTACAACTCTTGGACACTAAGGAGCTTTTGATGAAGCCGAGACCTAGATGTAGGCATGGACTTCTAATTGAGTCTCCTAAATTGGTATTTGAAGGATAATATAAGAGACTTTGAGAGTTTGACAACTCTTAATGTTTTTGATGGGGGTATGCCCTTTAGATCATGTAATAGAATAAATCTAAATGTAACTGTTATGATTTATATTCTTGTTGCTATGTATATCTCCTTAAACTATTTCAAAGCAAAAGTATGGTCCCTATATGTTGAACGTGAGCCTTACACCCGATATTCAAACTCATGGAAAGACTAAAGTTGCCTTACTTGAGTTTAAATATCGAGTGTGGTGAACTATCACATTTAGGATACCCTTTGGGGCGTGACAATTGTAGCTCAATTGGAGGCCTACAAACAGATCACAATTAAGAAAGATTTCGAAGAATCATTTGTAGAAGATAAGGCATGATTAAAATCATCTATTGAAGAACTGCAGATTTAAGTTTCATGACAGGTAAATCATGTCTAACATAGGTATGTTTAGTTCCTTTTATTTAACTTTTTCTTCACTAACCTTAGTTCGTGTGTTATATTTTGTTTGTGTATGCACTAAATATTCATGTATGGGAATTGTAATGTACAAATAATTAATTTATAATGAAGGGTAGTGTTGTAATCTAAGTTTGTTTAAGAGGTTAATATCATCATTTGACAGATGGATTTGGACCCGAGAATTTTGTTCGCGAGCAATAAGAAGGGAAGGATTTAGGTTGGCTTTAAGCCACTAGCTTTGAATACAAGGCTACCAGCTTTGTATCAGCTTTGAGCTTCGGATGATTTGCAGATAAAAGTATGAATTTGGCAGCATACAGGTGAAAGCCGGCTAAAGGCTGTCGGCTTACATGTGAAGGCCGCTGGCATAGGAACTAAAGGTCGCCGGCCTACTGCCGACCTAAGTGCTTCTGCTCCTTATATTGATTATAAGCCACCAACTTTGTTTCCTTCTTGTCCAGCCTATATCCCTATGGGAAATAACTTTATAAACATGTCCTATCTTCATTCCTATCTGTCATAACCTCTCCTAAAAGTTTTAGAAACCCTAGCAGACACTTTTCGAGGTGGATTTCTTCAAGGAATTGGGTAAGTGATCTCTCCTATGCTTTTAGTACGTTCTAAAATGATTTCTTTTTAAGATTTCATTGTTGACGATGAAGGAGGTAGATAGTTGTAGAAGTTGAAGGAAATCCTAAGTGTGGAAATTGGAGATTTGCAGTTCTATGAACAATTAAAGGAAGGTAAAAATCAATTTGGAACTATAATTCATAGGTATTAAGTTTATAGGAAAATTGAATCATACATGTTGCTGTGGATGATTTGTGAATGCATAAACAATGGTGAGTAGGTATTCTTGTGAATTAGGGTTTCTCTATTTCGTTGGTGTTGATTTAGAGATTTGGTGATTCTACAAATTTCATAGGAGAAAGGTGTGTTGGTGAATTCTAGTATGGTGAATTAGGGTTTAGGGTTTATATTGCTTATGTTGTTATCAAGATTGTAAATTGATTTGTGGATGGATGATCCTTTGTTCTGGTGTTTTATTGAGAGTAGGATTTCTATTCCTTAAGCTGAAACAAGTCTGTCCTTACCATGTTTGATTGTTTGTGCTTGTAGGATTAGATGATTAAAACTGATCTAATTCTATTTGGCTTAAATTAAGAGTGTGTTGCATGTACTTGGTTGTGATTAGTAAAAACCACACAGAGTGTGATACTAAGGCTAGCAATCGGATGATCTTTATGTGAGGTTATCCTGAGTGGACTTGTGCATTGAGATGGTTCCGGTAGTTCAGGAGTAGTGCGAGTATGGCACACGTAAGTGTGCAATATTCCCAACACCATATATGTATTATATTACTTATTTTCCAATACTGATTGTTTTTAAGGAGTTTGAGTTGCTCCAAGTTTTGGATTAGTCGCGGATGATCTTAAACTGTATATATGCTGGATAAATAAAAAAGATAATAACTGGTGCTTGCTACATTAGATATTAGGTCGTATGTGAATTGTTTGATGTATGATCATGTGCCTGTGTTTTCGATTTGGATGTACTGGGCCTTTGTGCTCATTCCTTTTTATTTTTCAGGTTCAGGTGAAGACTAGATTGTGTATGACTTATCTGGCTTGGATGTTTTCATAGAACCTAGGGAGGACGATAGTGGAACCGACTACCCAACTGATATGTAGATGGCTAGATTGGAGTTAGATTAATGATGATTAATTTATTATATTTCTTTTAGACTTTTAGTTGTAAAGACTTTATAAATTATCAGTTTTAGGAATTCTTATGAAATCTTTCACAGTTTGTTTGGTTTATACCAACATGGATGTTTTAGGAGTCATGTTTCTTGATTTTCTATATTAAGTATTCCTTTATGTGAGTTTTGGAGTTTTACAAATGGTATATTGGCGTTTATAGATATTTATTAGCCTTAGTGTGTTTTTATGAAAAGAGACACGTAGCGGGTTGTAATGTCTTTAAGTTAGCGCGTTATAGCTTATTTAGTATCAGAGCTTAGGTTGATGATCTTTTTAGAATTAAGTTTTGAACTCCTTTGGGTGGTAAGCATTGATGAGTGGGGTAGAAATAATAGGAGTTGTTTATATAAATAGTTTTATAGTATCTTGTAGTTTATATAGCGTTTAAATCTCTGAAGTTAGTTTTTTTTCCCTTTTTTTCTTATGTTTTGGTGTATGCTTATGATAGAATGCTGCCAAGAAAGAGAGCCCCTAATACTGGTTCCTCTAGAAATGGTGATGAGGAACAAGCACCTGTGAACCAGCCACCCTTGAACCAAGAACCTAGAAACATGCCCCCACCATCGCCTCCACCTGTAGGATAACAGGTGCCTAATGTTGCTATAGGAGCACAAGTGCCAGTTGATGCCGCACAGTTGATGTAGGCAGTGAATGCTCTGTTGGGAGTAGTTAATCAGCAGTAGCAGAATATGAGGCAGGATATGCAAATTGTGCAGGCTAATGCTGAGGCATGGAGATAGGAGGCACAGACGAACAATGGCAATAGAGTCTAAACAAGTTTGTAAACCTGGTTTACAAGTTTGAGCCTCAGCCCAGGAAGCCATTGGAGGCTCAGTTATGGTTAAAGCAGGTGGAGAAGATGTTTGCTGCTTTGGACATACTAGAGAACAAAAAGGTGAAATATGCCTCTTATCTACATATTGGGAGAGCAAACAACAGGTGGTTGAGCACCAAAAGACACATGACAGGAGCAATCACATGGGAGATGTTCAAACAGGCCTTCTACGGGGAGTTCTTTTCTGATAGTGTGAAGCAGAAGATGCTTCAGGAGTATTGGTCACGGCCCAGAGGGTACCCTAAATGTGGCAGTCCACCGCATATAATATTAAAGCTAATGAATGACAACCTTAGTCACACAGGAGCTTCGATATCATATGCAAGGCATGCTTCCAAGATAGTAGGAGACTCGTAGGGGTATTATGTTCAAATAGATAGCAAAAGCAAGCATGAACTTAAATAGATAAACATGAGATTTTCATTTAATAACAAATTCGTACATCATCTTAGGGGCATTCCCCCGCCTTAAAGTTTTTGTTCAACTATACTAATAACAAAATAAACATAACTATCACATAAGTCTACTATAGAGATTTTTCCTAGAAGTCTATGTTCAAAACTAAAAATACATAAAATTCTTCCAAAAACTCCTAGTAGCATAAGCTCATACCTGGCACACTGGGCTCCTCGGGGCCAACCATAGATAATCATACTGTAATAGAAAACTATAAGGGTATAAGCAAATCTAGCTTAGTGAGATAATTCCTAACTATATAACATTTTCATATGATAACCAAGTTATTTAATTCAAGCATATGTAATGCACCAATTAGATGAACAACCAAATACACAAGATTAACCGGAAATCAAGTGCAACATGGATTTAACGCTCTCCATGACAAGGGTTGGGTGGTTACAGGCCCATACGACCATCAATATTTGTAGATTTGCCGGCTCCTGCTTACCCTGTAGACTTCCTGGCTCCTACTAGCCCATGTAGACTTACCAGCTCCTACTAGCCACCACTACCACTTCCTCGTTTCCCCACACGAAGAATAGTAGTGAAATAAATGTGACTCACAAGTATGCTATGCATGAATAATTTCAATTAAGCATTTAATCATATAAGTTGAATTCATGTTAAAGGTGATCAATCATAACTTCATCATATCAATACAAGAATCACACTTTTACTTAACATATCATTCTTCAATATACTTTATTTTCATTCAACCATTATTTCATAACAATTGTTCATTTGTCTTTTCCTAGATTTCTAGTACCACTAATTACAAGCACAACAAGGAAATGTAACTTAGGAAAAGAATTAACTCACTCCATAATGGTAGGTCTAATCAAAATAGTTCTTCGGATAGATGATCTCGGGTCCCTCGTCACCTAAACAAGATGAAATACCTAAAATGAGTCTTTCATAAAACTTCTATTCTTGAAGATTCTAATCTTTTCTTAAAGTCACGGTAAAATCGTATAAGGGGAAATTCCAACTTAAAATGGCCATAACTTGCTCATTTTAACTCGGAATTTCGCGTATAATATACCGTTTTCTACCTACTAGAAAAGATCTACGCATTTCTAAGCTTATTTTCATAAAACTAGATCGTTTGGGTTCCAAAAAGACAGCAACCAGATTTGCCACGAATTTGCAAAAACTTGTTTTCCTTCTTGTAAACAAAGCTCATTTGAAAAGATAAATATTTCAAGTATTTTGTAAAATTTTTGAAAAGGATATACATATATGTAATGACTCATAACCAATATATGAAGTAAATGAAGTTGTCTCAACTTATGAAAAGTAAGGTTTTTAAAGACTTTGGACTTTGAGATTTGTTGGGATGTCCATTTTATTTTGGAAAGATCTTGAGTTATTTAAGATGAATATTCTTTTTCTAAAATTAATTTCTTGCAACTACCTTAATTTCCTAAGGAGTGGTTTTATTTTCTAACTTAGATTCTAATAACTTTTAAGAGTAATAGAATGATATTTTTGTTCTTGTAATGATTCCAAAAGAATTTTTAACACTTGATGAAATGTAAGATTTTATAAAACTTTTTGTTTATTTAAGAAAAATCATTTCTAAGCATGTTCATGGGTTCTTTAAGAAATCTATTTTCTACATTTATTTAAAAAGAACCTTTAGTTTTTAGAAAAACACTACCTCATTTATTTTTGTTGAGATAAGAACATTATGTTCATGCACGAATATAAATCATAAACTATAGAAATAGAAAGGAACATAATAACTTGAAAGATTAAGCAAATAAGAAAGTAAATCAAGTATTGGGACCTTCGCTTAATCAAGGTACCCCAAGACTAAGAAAAGACTAGTCCCAAAAAGAAAAGAAAATGTTTTGACTTGATGAGGATAAGTCTAAGACTAGAATGACTAGTCTTAAAAACAATTTGAAATAAATAAAATGCAATGAAGTAAATAAATTACATGAAAGATAAATGAATTGCAAGACAATGAGCTTATATGCTCTAAATAAATATATAGCTATATAGATATTTAGATAGTTATGAACATAGAGGATATATAAAGGAACATAAAGGAATTGTGATTATGAACAAAAACAAAGTATGAACCTATTGTTGCTTTCTTAACCTTCATGGTTTTAGAAAACACATACTAAGTTCATACTAAGTAGATGAAGATAGGAATTTCTTGAAGAAAGTTTACCTAAAAGAAGAAACTAAAGAGAGCTTTCTTGTAAGACTTCTTGGAGAGAATTCTTGAGAGATTTTGAGAGAGTAACTTTAGTAAAGAAGTGGTGTGAAAGAAATGAAGGTATGAGGGGGTATTTATAGGAAAATGTGGGAGATAATTTGTGTTAATTAAATAAGTAAAAATAAAACAAATTAGAAGAGATGGGAGAGGGGGCCGACGCAATTTCTTGTGCATGGGGAAGACAATTTTTTTTTTTTTGTTATTTTGTTAATTAAAAGTAAGAAATGAAAGATGTGAAGTTGTATTAGAAATGAAAATGTGTAAGAAATAGGTGTATGGTCTGTAAGATTAGGTTGTGAGAAAAAGTAGAGATAGGTGAATAGTGTAGAATAGTAGAAAATAGTGTAATGTAAAAGTAGACATGACAATTTAATGGCGGTAGTAAAAAAATACGCGTATAAATGCGATATCTGATATTTTTAGCTACCGAAAAATTATGAAATTGATATTTTTGGAAATCTTATATTTTTATGAGTCTAATGGTATATTCAGAATATTTTTCCTATTCCGAGCTGCCAAACACGTTTTTCAAGAGTCGTGTCCGATCGGGTTCAAAAGACACTCGAATTTCTTCAATATGATATTTTTATATAATCTATAGCTATTACGAACTATTATAGCTAACTTTTCCCACTTCGTTTTCTATTGATTGAGAAAACGACAATGCTGGATTTAAGCAGTTACGGTAAACTAGGGTTTTCTTGACTCTGGAAATCCGGTTGACTTCCGATTAGGGTTTAAGCCTTAATTCGGATCCAAAAATTCGGGGATTTACAGTATTACACCTTACAATAGGGTAAGATGACAGTAGAGGAGTATGAAGTTGAGCTGCACCGATTGATGAGGTTTTTGGTAGACCTTTAAAGGAAAGTGAAGAGGCTAAAGTGAGCAGATTTATCACTGGTCTAGAGCCTGAAATTCAATATCAGGTCAATTTGATGGACTTGAATAACTACTCTGTTGTGATCAACAAAGCTAAGACAGTGGAGTAGGGTCTAAATATATTTAAGGGGTGTGAGACTCAGAAGAGTTAGATCTATTATGGGAAGCGACCAACCACCAATTTTCTTTATCAAGATAGGGGGAAGAGACCAGTTACATAGCAGGTCAGGTTAGCAATTTATGATGCAGAAAAGAAGTGCATCAGATGCCTTGGAGCTCACGGCATTAAGGAATGCAAGTGGCCTCAAAACACAAGCTTTTCATGTGGCAAGCCAAGACATAGCCATAAATTTTGCACAGAGAGAATCATTCCCCAAGTTTATTGCTTTAAGTGCAGGCAGAGAAGGCACAAAGCCATTGAATGCAAGGAGCCAGGAAGGCTTTTAAGTTCAACAACACAGATGGGTCGAACTCAAGGTAGACAAGGATAAAGGGCGCCAACTAAGATATATGCACTTCAGCATCAAGACACCTCCAGTGTGGACACTATAGCAGGTACGCTTCGCATGCTTCTACATAGTGCCCATGTTCTCTTCGATACTGGTGCAAGTTTTTCCATTATAGCTGAATCTTTTGTTACTATTTGTGGTGTGTATGTCGAACTTATGCATGTATGTTTGTCTGTGAATAAGCCTTTGGGGAGCGGGGCTATGCTGAATAAGATATGTAAAAATGTAGATATTGAGATAGCGGGTAAACTTCTACCTGCAGATCTTGTAGTTTTGAATATGGTAGACTTTGATGTGATATTAGGAGTAGAATGGTTAGTGAAACACCATGCTGTGATAGATTGCTATAATTTAGCTGTGAAGTTTAGTTTGCCTGATGGAGATCAATTTGAGTATGCGCTTGAGATATAAAGACCTCCAACTTTGCTTAGTTATGAGTTATGGGGAAAGTCATCTTTGGCAGCTATGACAATAGATAAAGAACAAAAGGTAGATTTTACACAAATAGCTGTTGTGTGTGAATACCTTGACGTGTTTTCAGAAGACTTACTAGGGTTACCACCAGAGAGGGAAGTAGAGTTTTGTATAGATTTGAAGCTAGGTACCTTACCTATATCAAAGACACTTTACAGAATGGCTCCTATAGAACTTACCAAATTAAAAGCATAGTTAGAAGAATTGCTCCAAAAGAAGTTTATCAGACCTAGTGTGTGGCCATGGGGAGCTTCAATGTTGTTTATGAAGAAGAAAGATGGGAGCATGAGGTTATGTATTGATTATCGAGAGTTGAACCAGGTAACGATCAAGAATAAGTACCCGTTACCTAGAATAGACGATTTATTTGATCAGCTGGCAGGAGCAAGAATATTTTCTAATATTGATCTTAGGTTTGGATATCACCAGCTACGGGTCAGAGCAGAGGATATTCAGAAGACAGCTTCAGGACCAGGTATGGGCATTACGAATTTGTTGTCATGCCATTTGGTCTGACCAATGCACCGGCAATATTTATGGATCTCATGAATAGAGTCTTTAGAGACTACCTAGACTTTTTTGTAGTAGTGTTCATTGACGATGTGCTAATGTATTCCAAGTCAAAGGAGGAACATGAAGAGCATTTGAGACTAGTTTTGACCAGGCTGCAAAATGAGAAGCTATATGCTAAATTCACCAAGTGTGAATTCTGGTTAGAACAAGTGTCTTTCTTGGAACATATTGTGGATGGAAATGGAATATCAATGGATCCTGAGAAAGTGAAAGCAGTAGTGGAATGGTCGGCTCCGAAGAACGTGTCAGAAATAAGAAGTTTTCTAGGAATGGTAGGATATTATAGAAGGTTTGTAGAAGATTTTTCAAAGATAGCAAGTCCATTGACCAGACTGACATAAAAAGGGGTGAAGTATGAGTGGAACGAAGACTGTGAAGTCAGTTTCCAGCAATTGAAAGACAAATTAGTATTAGCTCCAGTGCTATCCTTACTCGTGAGTGGTGAGGAGTACGCTATTTACAGCGATGCCTCTATTCATGGATTAGGATATGTGCTTATGCAAGGAGGCAAGGTAATAGCATATGCTTCCAGACAGTTGAAACCATATGAGAAGAATTATCCAACACATGATCTAGAACTAGCAGCAGTCGTGCATGCATTGAAGATTTGGAGACACTACCTGTATGGAGAAAGATTTAAGGTGTATACGGATCACAAAAGTTTGAAATACATTTTTACCCAGAGAGAGCTAAACATGAGACAGAAGAGATGGTTGGAGCTCATAAAAGCTTATGATGTGGACATACAGTACCACGCAGGGAAGACAAATGTTGTAGCAGATGCCTTGAGTAGAAAGAGAAATGAGAATTTAGCACCCTTGGTCACATCAGAACAACACTTAATTGATGACATGAGGAAATTTGAGTTGGAGATAGTGAACAAACGAGTGGGTGAAAGATTAGCAAACCTACAGATTTAACCTACTCTGGTTAAAAGGATCAAAATAGCTCAAATAGATGATAAGAGTATCTTAGAGATAAAGAGGATAATAGAGATTGTTAGAGCACCTGAGTTCTACATTGATGAAGACGGTGTTATGCGATACGAAGGAAGATCATGTGTGCCAGAACAAGGAGAATTGAGGAAGGAGTTATTGTGTCACGCCCCATAGGGATACCCTAAACTTAACAGTCCGCCACATGCCATATAAGACTCTCGAATTACTACCCACGTCTTTCAAGAGTTTTGTATAGATGTAAGGCGTCCCTTTATGACAATAGAATACTCGGCCCGATGGAGTTAAAGAGTTTAATTCGGCATTCACTAGCAATAGAATATAAATCAAAACACATATACGAATAGTTACAAAATCTAAGGGGTATTCCCCCGTAAAAGAATATTAATTAGAGATCTATTACAGTCATCCAGAGTCTCTTGGTTTCCTATGGAAGTCTAATCAAATCTGAATACAACTTCTAGAGGAAACGCCTAGCTCTTGTACCTGAGCTGCAACGCCCTAACCTGTTGGCATTACAACCTGCCACGTATCCTCTCTTAATAGGACACGCTAAGGCTATAATTTCCACAATTAACCTGAATAACACCTGAATAACTCACATGGTATAAAAGAAGACATGTGGTCCTCATAATTAAATCATATGATAAGAATATAATCTCCATAATCAACAAACTAGACATTGTTGACATAACTGCAGGTCAACAAGTCAAACTATGCCCTAAAACTGTTACCACATGAAAAAATCCAAATACAACTTAAAACTTCAATGAACAAAATATAAATCAGACATAAAAGTCTTCGCTGATCCATCCTATATCATCTATGACTATACGACTAGTCATCAATAGGGTAGTCAGGACCACTAACGCCATCCCCATCCTCATAGACGATATCAAAACCCGATAGATCATATATCACACTATCATCACCTACACCTGAAATATAACAGAATGAGCGATGAAGCCCAGTACGATAACATCCAATCCAGTTCAAGCAAGGTTATGCACAAACAACATGTATAAATAAATTCAACTAAACTAAATGCATACAACAGTTTATTATCTATTTTAGTCCAGCAAAACAACACAGTTCAGAATCCAGTATACATAAATTCCGAACTCAGAGTAACTCAGACTCTACTTTAAAAACAACCAACTGATTTTGAAAATAAGTAATCATATACATATATGGATGAGTGGGTACTCTCCAAACATCCCAATTCCTGAACACCTAAATTCTACCGGAATCATTTCTTAGCAGGAGTCCACTCGGGACAACCTCACACTACGATCATCAAGGTGCCTCACCAGTATCACTGTCTGCCAGGTCTCTACTGGTCAAAGCCAACCACAACCAGACAGACAACTATTAAGCCGAATATTTATTAAGTTCATTACGCAATTCTGTTCCTACATCCATTCACAAAAATTCTAAAACAACCATCAACAACTACTAGAAAACCAAACCACAACACTATTAGCCACTACCACCAAACTCTCAAACTCCCAAACCCGATATCAAACAACAATTCCAAATCTCAACCTGTAGCATATCAACATATATTAAATCACTAACATTCATAGATAGATCAAACTTAATATAAATCAACCTATCTACAATTACCTGATTTAGAAATCTCCGTTATTGTACAGTCTATTCCGATCAAACTTCACAATTATCCTCAAGAATAACAAGGAACCGCACAAAATTCCACAATCACCAAATATTTTCACCAAAACCCTAATTCGCATAACATAAAGAACATATAAGGATTGTTTAACTCGTATTTTGTTGGAATCCATAATAGAGGAAATTCACTTACTATTTTGAATCACTAAAACTCGTCTTGCATTCACCAATTCACAGATCTCACACGTGCTAGGGTTTTTCTTCAAAAACCTTCATGCGAAAATTCAACCAAACCCTAAGAAACTTATATAAATTTATATATAATCCAAATGAGAAGGTTAAGATTACTTACTTTTGATTAACAATACCCTCCGGATGATTCTCCAAGCCTAGATCTCCAAGAACACTCCAAAACTCTCTTATACGAAGGAAAATGATATAAAGAAAAATCTATCGAAAATGTTTTTCGCATCTCGTATTTATAGAAATTTGGTCATACGCCGGCCCTACGCCGGTGGTGTACATGCAGATCTTGCTGGCATACACCATACGCTGGCAAATTCACACGAACGCTGGCAGCCTTTATCAGGGCTTTGACTCCCAGAATTTCAATTCTTCCTTCATATGTCGGCAAATCTTTGTCTTACGCCGGCCGCTTTCATGCCGGTGTTGAGATAAAACCCTAGTGAACGCCGGCAGCATTCTTCCCAGCTTTAAGAGAAACGTTACTGTTCCCATCCTACACCGTCTCTACGCTGGCGGCGTAGATTCTCCAGGAGGCGGCTTAGAGACTAATTTTTTTTTTCTTTGTCAAAAACTATTCTTCAAACATCTCTGGATCATAGATAAAACCCTCAACTTAATACTAAGGTGGACCATAAAACCTTCTTATTTTTCAACATATGACAACTTTTGCCCTTTATCATAATTTATTAAAGATTTACTGTTTTTATGGATTTATTGACCATCATTAATGTGATGGTTGATAATAATATCTCGTTTAGTAGGGTTAACCATAGAACCCTTTAATTTTATAACAAATGACACATTTGCCCTTCATTATAAAATATTTTTCTATATATTACATGAGCTGTAGCTTGTCTCGGCCTAAGCCATATGAATTTGTGCTGCAATAAATAAAAACTGCAGGGACATAAGCTACACTAGCTTAGTGAGTGAGAACTTTCAAGATCACCATTATAATACATCATACAAACAAGTGATTAGCCAGACAAGTGATATACAACAAACACGTGAAATCAACAAACATATGACCAGCTAGAAATCATATGTGGATGGACTTGTGCCCTCCATCCCGAGTTAGCAGATTAATGAATCCTGCAATACGACACCATTTAGGCTCACGGTCAACTAACTTATAAATTCATTTTATGGATCATGATTAACTAACTCATTAATTCGTTTTATGGATCACGATTAACCAACTTTTACACCATTTAGGATCATGGAAAACCAACAAATGCTAATGCTCCATCCCCATTATGATATGAATGAGTCATATTTATTTTCAATTCCAAATTATACCAATTCTTTAAGTGATCAATCAATAATCGCAGACAGTCAATTCTAATTCATCTATACAAGTAATAGTTAATCACCCGGCTTCGATATTCTTATATTCAATTTCTTATGTCAATAGCAACCATATATAATTCCCATTCATCCCCATTATGCATATCCATTTTATCTTTACCAAGTATCTAGTGCAAATACCATTACAATCACATACAATAAATGGAGTCGGAAGTAATACTCACTCGGCCATGGGTCACCGGTCTTTTAGTAATAATAGTCTGGTGGTAAAGATTCGTTGGTTTCGGGACCACCTAAAAAGGAAGAAATACCCTAATAAGTATTTCATCACTTAACTAATCCAAACTATATATCAAAACTTAGTAAATTCGTAATTCTCGCTATTTGCGAAAGGTCCGACTTAAAACGACCATAACTTTGTCATTTTAACTCGAAATTTCATAAATTATGTATCGATTTCTATCTATTTCGAAAGATCTATCTAATTCTAATATTTTTTTTAATTTTTGAAAATTTTTTGGTCACAAAACAGTAGGATCAGTTCTGATCAGTAACGATTTCCGATTCCGAAAAATAGTTTTGTAAATGTTTGAAATGTTTCTACTTGATAAATCAATTACACATGTAATATTAATGATTTCCTAAAATGAATGACATGTGATGAGTTTAATGTATGCATGATCTTGATGATTTTTACTAAAAAAAATTTTAGAACTCTTTATTTTGCAAGACTTCAAGAATAACTACTTTTGAGAAATCTAGTTTCCTAACTTTGATAACTCACTTGTGTTTTGAGATTAATTCTAAGGAATTTCTAGTTATCTTTGTTAGAATTGAATCTTCATTATATCTATTACTTCAGACCTTCATTTCTACATAAAAATTCCCATTTATACTTTGCAAACATATTTTCAAATAGGGTTTATTCCAAAATCTGAATTTTGGGAAATTTAGTTTTTGAATGATTCTTTTAAGAAAACTTGTTTAATGCATTAAAATTTAAGGCTTTACTATACCTATTTCTTAAGGACTTCATTTATTAAATAAAACTTTCATTTTAACCTTGGAAAATAGGTGTTTGTATAGTAATATTCCAAAATTACGAATTTCCTAAATTGAGTTAACTCAAAATTTCCTATATTATTTCTACTCTTTGTTTTACACATTAATCTCATCAAAACTCATTTCCACTTATAAAAATCATTACTTGATGATATCTATTACCTATACCCTTCATTTTTTTTATATAAAACATAAGTTTTAGAGTTGATAAAAGAATTTTTAAGACATAGTTTTGAAGTCATACGAATTTTTCTTTGAACATTTCAAACAAAAACTTTTCCTTTTTAAGTTCTTTGTCTTATCTACTTAAAGATCTACTAACTACAACATTTATATACATAAGATAAAGCCCTTATGAGCATTAATGCATGAAAACACAAAATATTCATGAGATCATGAATGTCAAGTGTAATATGAGTATCTAAATGCTAGATCTACTATTTATGATGCATGAAATGAAGTTTGAAAGCATGAACATGGCTTTTTATGCAAGATCTCTACTTTATTCTACTATTATATGCATGAACATGAAGATCATTTGATGAAAACACATTTAAACACAAGATCCACTCTTGTGATGGCTTAATATACATGTATTAATACTTTCTTGTCCCTAGCAAGTGCTCATGGGGACTTAAAATGAAAATACTCATGAATAATCTTTCTATTACAAGATCTAATGGTAGAAAAGGGTTAGGATTCATCACCTAAGATTTGAATCAAGTGGAAATGAAGAAGAAATGAGTTTTTTGTGTGTGTGTGTGATGTGGGAAGGCTCATGGCAACAAGGAGAGAATAGAGAGGATTTTACTTTGAGTGAAAATTTTGAAAGAGTAGAAATGAGGAGAAAGAGAGTAAATGAGTATATATATAGAGTAAATTAGGGTTTGTTTGTATTATAAAAGAAGAAAAATAAAACAAATTGAGGGTAAATTGGGTGGGGGGGGGGGGTTGTGGGGTTGCGCCGACCATACATGGAAGGAGGAAGAGAGAGAGAGAGTTGAAATTGTATTAATTTGTAATTTATGTAATAAAAAGTATTAAATGTAATAATCTGTTAAGAGATAAAAATTTCTTGGAAAAGAAAATATAATTGAGTGTTTGTAAGGATGTAAAACTAGGGTATGGCTTGTATGTGCAGTAAGTTGTACTTGTGAATAGTAATAAATAGTAGATAAGACAATTACTTTACCAATAGTGAAGAAAATACGGGAAAAAGGCTATAACTATATATTTTATAACCTGAAAAATTATAAAATTTATATTTTGAAATTCTTATTAAATTTCGGTTCTAAAGAGTATTCCGGAATATTTTTTCGAGTTTCTAGTTCTGGGGCTCGCTTTTCCGTAATGGATCTCGGGAAGGCTCATAATAGAAAATTTTTCGAAATCAGAACTTTTTATGGTTTGAAATATACTTTAAAATAATATTCTACATTAAATTATGTTATAAAAGTTCTTTTAATTTGAAACCGAAGGAAAGCCGGATCCAGGGTTCCTAAGTTTCTCTCACAAGGCTTATACTAATCCAGTTTAGGGTTTTGGTTTTCGGTTTCCGAAGTTTACTTGATTACTAGGAAAACCGGGGTTTACATATTGAGAGGAGCACAATACTTTAGTTATTCCATCCATCCAAGAGGTAAGAAGATGTACCACGACCTGAAAATGTTGTATTGGTGGAATAACATAAAGAAGGTAATTGTTGAGTATGTGTCTAGGGACCACACTTGCCAGATGATT
The DNA here is from genome assembly GCA_024138025.1 of Combretum micranthum. Lineage (NCBI taxonomy): Eukaryota > Viridiplantae > Streptophyta > Magnoliopsida > Myrtales > Combretaceae > Combretum > Combretum micranthum. Next base: position 177,043 of record JAMXBD010001328.1, read on the forward strand.
AATATTGAACACAGAAGACCGGCAGGTGAGCTAAAGCCTTTGCTAATACCTCAATGGAAGTGGTAGCATATCAACATGGATTTTGTTATAGCCCTACCTAGAGCAAGAGAAAATTTTAATTCAGTATGGGTGATTGTAAACAGACTCACAAAGGTAGCTCACTTTATACCTATTAAGATTGGGTATAAATTGGAATGTTTGGCATAGTTGTACATTAAAGAAATAGTAAGTACATGGCATACCAGTAACCATTGCGTCTAACAAGGATACTAGTTTTGTTGGAAGATTTTGGAAGAGCTTACATCAGGCTTTAGGCACTAAAGTTTTGTTTAGTACTGTCTATCATCCTTAGATAGATGGAAAGTCTGAGAGGACAATTTAGATCCTTGAAGACATATTGAGAGCTTGTGTCTTAGACTTTAAAGGTAGCTGGGATTAGTATTTGCCTCTAGTGGAGTTTGAATATAACAATAGTTATCAAGCATCAATTGGGTATGGTAGAAAGTATCAATCACCGATTCATTGGGATGAAGTAGGTGATAGACAGATTTTTGGGACCAAAATTGATATAGGATGCCAATGATAAGGTTCAAATGATCCGACAAAGACTTCAAGTCACTCAGAGTCGTTAGAAAAGCTATGTTGACAAAAGAAAGAGACTTTTGGAATTTCAGGTTGGAGAGCATGTGTTGCTTAAAATTTCGCCAACCAAAGGTATTGTCAAATTTGGGTTAAGAGGCAAGTTGAACCCTAAGTGTGCGGGACCATATGAGATCTTAGAGAGGATAGACGTTGTGCCTTACAGACTAGTTTTACCGCCTAGTTTGAGGGAGTGCACAACATGTTTCACATGTCGCTGTTAATGAAGTATGCGAAAGACCCCATGCAAATAGCAGAGTTAGAGCCACTGGATGTGCATTCTAATCTCACTACTGTTGAAAGATCAGTGAAGATTGTTGATACTAAAGAGAAGATGTTAAGGAGACAGGTAATCAAATATGTGAAAGTACAATGGACAAATCAGACGGAGAGAGAAGCTACATGGGAGCTTGACAAGGAGATGCGAGCAAAATATCCCCGGCTATTCAATGAATCAGGTAACTTTCGAGGACGAAAGTTATTTTTATGAGGGGAGGATGTAATGTACAAATAATTAATCTATAATGAAGGTTAGTATTGTAATCTAAGTTTGATTAAGAGGTTAATTTCATCATTTGACAAACGGATTTAGACCTGAAGATTTTGCTTGAGAGGAATAAGAAGGGAAGGATTTAGGCTGGCTTTAAGATGTCAACTTTGAATACAAGGCTGCCAGCTTTGTATGAGCTTTGGAGCTTCGGATGATTTGTGAACAAAATTGTGAATTTGGTAGCACGCGAGTGAAAGCCGGCCAAAGGCCACCGGCATAGGAACTAAAAGCCGCCGACCTAAGTGCTTCTATTCTTTCTTTTGATTATAAGCCACCACCTTTGTCTCTTTCTTGTCCGGCCTATATCCCTACAAGAAATAACTTTATAGACACGTCCTATCTTTAGTCCTATCCCTTATAAGCTCTCCTAAAAATTTTAGAAACCCTAGTAGATACTTTCTAAGATGGATTTCTTCAAGGAATTGGGTAAGTTATCTCTCATATTCTTTTAGTGCTTTCTAAAATAATTTCTTTCTAAGATTTCATTGTTTTCGATGAAGGAGGTTGATCATTGGTGGAAGTTGAAGGAAACCCTAAGTGTGGAAATTGGGGATTTGTAGTTCTACCATCAATTAGAGGAAAGTAAGAATCAATCTGGAACTATAATTCATAGGTATTAAGTTTTTAGGAAAATTGAATCATATATGTTACTGTGGATGATTTGTGAATGCATAAACAATGGTGAGCAAGTATTATTGTGAATTAAGGTTTCTCTGTTTCATTGGTGTTGATTTGGAGATTTGGTGATTCTACGAATTTCTCAGGAGAAAGGTGTGTTGGTGAATTCTAGTTTGATGAATCAGGGTTTAGGGTTCATATTGCTTATGCTGTTATCAAGATTGCAAATTGATTTGTGGATGGATGATTCTTCGTTTAGGTGTTTTATTGAGGTAGGATTTCTATTCCTTAAGCTGAAACAGGTACGTCCTTACTATGTTTGATTGTTTGTGCTTGTAGGATTAGATGATTAAAACTGACCTAATTCTACTTGGCCTAAATTAAGAATATCTTGTATGTGCCTAGCTGGGGTTGTAAAGACCACATAGAGTGTGATACTAATGGTGGCAACCTGATGATCTTTGTGTGAGGTTGTCCCGAGTGGACTCGTGCATTGAGATGATTTCGATAGTTTAGGAGTAGTGTGAGTATGGCACTCGGGTGTGTGGGAGATTCCCAACATAATATGTGTATTATATTACCTATTTTTCTATACTGATTGTTTTTAAGGAGTTTGAGTTGCTTCAAGTTTGGGGATAGTTGCGGATGATCTTAAACTGTATTATATGTTGGATAAATAAAAAAGATAATAACTGGTGCTTGCTGCATTAGATATTAGGTCGTATGTGAATTGTTTGATGTATGATCATGTGCCTGTGTTTTCGGTTTGGATGTACTGGGCCTTTATGCTCATTCCTTTTTATTTTTCAGGTTCAGGTGAAGACCAGATTGTGTATGACTTATCTGGCTTTGATGTTTTCATAGAACCTAGGGAGGACGATAGTGGAACCGACTACCCAGCTGATATGTAGATGGCTAGAATGGAGTTAGATTGATGATGATTAGTTTATTATATTTCTTTTAGACTTTTAGTTGTAAAGACTTTATGAGTTATCAGTTTTAGGAATTCTTATGAAATCTTTCTCAGCTTGTTTGGTTTATACCAACATGGATGTTTTAGGAGTCATGTTTCTTGATTTTCTATATTAAGTATTCATGTATGTGAGTTTTGGAGTTTTACATATTGTGTATTATGGTTGATAGATATTTATTAGCCTTAGCGTGTTCTTATGAAGAGAGAACACTTGACGGGTTGTAATACCTTTAAGTTAAGGTGTTACATGAATGATTTTCTAACTTAAAGTATGGGAAAGAGAAGATCGCTACAATAGTTTTAAGGCAAGTATCTAAAGTGTGCAAGGTAAGTTTTCGCACTGTACATCATCATTGAACATGACTTGGGTTCATAATCACGTACAAGCACCTTAAGGTTCTGTGTGAAAATTAAGTTTTGCACAACAAGGGAATATAACTTATGCTCAAAGCAGCGTAGAACCAAAAAACCTAGTTGGACAATTTTTCTAGTCTATACAACCAATGAGCACAACTTGTGTTCAAGGTTGTGCAACCATCTTTAACTTTTTATATGATTTTTCCAACCTACATAACCATTGAACACAACTTATGCTCAAGGTTGTGCTCAATTTTGAGAGCTCTTGGGTCATTTTTTTTACCCTTATTTGGCCAATGTACATAGCCTGTGTACAAAGGATTTTACATGCCTTAAATTCCCTTATATAAATATATCTAAACCCTTAAACTCCTTCATCTCTACACATTTGTTTACACTTGATTCCTCTGAGTGAGTGGACTTTCGAATATTTTCTTTGATGATATATGCAGGACTTTGTAGGATAGTCTAACTTTTAGATCTCTTTTTTCTTTTTCTTTCTTTATATGTGATTTTGTGCTGCATAAACTTCTATGGATTCTCATCTACATGACTTATTTTTGTAAATTGCTCCATAAACATGATTTTTTATTTTTTATGCTTGCTATGTTGATAATCTCAAACTAAACCAGGGAAGTTTCAGTTCTTTTTCTTTTTCTTTTATTTTCTTTTTTTTATTCTTTTCAAGCTTTATTTGTTTTATTAGATATTGAGGGCAATGTCTCATTCTAAGTTGGGGGAAGGGATAATTTAACAAGATTAAATTAAGTGGTCTTGTTTTACGCTTTAATGAATTATGCACTTTTATTCAAAAGTCCCTTACTTAAAGGAATTGAATTGTGAAAATTATGAAAATCTTGAAATTATGCCTGCTAGTTCCCTCATTGACTTAAGCATTCGAAAAATAAAAAGAAACTTTTCGCTTTACTTGCTTACTTTGAATTTTACATACCTATTCAAAATTGTATGATGAAATCTAGGTGAGGTAAACTTGCTATTTAATGATAAAATTTAAAGTTAGAAGTGGATCAAGATCCTTAGTTAAAATTTAATTGCGTGTGTTTTTCTAAGTTTGTTAAGTTGTATATTTTCTTTTTGGAAATTTTGAGAGCTCATTTAATCTCTAGTGAAAGGACAAATGAATTATTCACTTGGTGATTCTGCTTGATGATCTTTTTGATTATTATATATATATATGTGTGTGTGTGTGTGTTGTGTGTGTGTGTGTGTGTGTGGTGTGTGTGTGTGTGTGTGTGAATGTAATAAAAAGGCTTAGTTAGTAAGGTTAGGATTTGGTCCCTTAAAAGAGCAAAGTTTAACCCCTCTACTGACAACAAAAAGCCAATAAAAGAAAAGTCAATTGATATGGGTAGGTCTTGGTCCCTAGAAGTGTAAACCTCGGTTTCCCTAATAACCAAGTAGACTTCGGAAACCAAAGCCCTAAACTGGATTAGCTTAAGCTTCAGAGAGAACCTAAGAACCCTGGATCCGACTTTCCATCGATTTCAAACTAAAAGAACTTTTTCTAAATTATTTAATGTGGAATATTGTTCTAAAGTATATTTCAAATCATAAAAGATCTGATTTCGAAAAATTTTCCATTACGGGCCTTCCCAAGATCCATTACAGAAAAGCGAGCCCCGGAACTCGAAATTCAAAAAATATTTCGGAATACTCTTAAAAACCGAAATTTAATAAGGATTTCAAAAATATAAATTTTATAATTTTTCGGTTTATAAAAATTACAGATATAGCCCTTTTTCTCGTATTTTCTTTATTACCGGTAAATTAATTGTCTTGATTACTATTCACAAGTACAAGCCCATATCCTACTACACTCACAAGCTACTCCCTACTCTTACATCCTTACAAACACTCAATTATATTTTCTTTTCCAAGAATAATTTGTCTCTTAAGAATTATTATAATTTAAGACTTATTATTACATAAATTATTAAACAAAACAAATTCAACTCTCCCCCTTTCCCTCCCATTTTGGAATCGGCACACCCCCCCTTTATGCCCTCAATTGTTTTATTTTTCTTCCTTTTTATAATTAAAGCAAACCCTAATTCAAACTACTATATATTATCTTTTATGCATTCTCTCTCTTTCATTCATTTCACTTTTCAAAATTGTCACAAATCCTCTCTATTTTTCCTCTCTTGCCATGACCTTCCTTACACCTACACACACTCACACAAGTTCATTTTCTTCTTCATTTTCCCCTCATTCCAAGCCTTAGGTGATGAATCCTAAACCTTTCTACCATTAAACCTTATAATGGCAAGACCATTCATGAGTATTTTCACATTTAAGTCTCCATGAGCTCTTGCTAGGGACAAGAAAATACTACTACATGAATATCAAACCATCGCAAGGGTAGATCTTGTGTTTAAATGTGTTTTGACCTAATGATCTTCATGCTCATGCATATAATAGTAGAGTAAAGTAAAGATCTTGCATAAAAATCTAAGTTCATGTTTTCAAACTCCATTTCATGTATCATAAGTAGTAGATCTAGCATTTAAATGCTCATATTGTACTTGACATTCATGATCTCATGGATATTTTATATTTTAGTGCATCAACGAACCCTAAAGACTTTTGTCTTGTATATATGAATGTTGTAGTTTGTAAATCTTTAAGTAGATGAGACAAGAAACTTAAAAAGGAAAAATTTTGTTTGAAATGTTCAAATGAAAATTCGGATGACTTCAAGACCATGCATTAAAAACCCTTTTGTCAACTCCAAAACTTGTATTTTATATGAAAAATGAAGAGTATAGGTAATAGATATCATCAAGTGATGATTTTTATAAGTTGAAATGAGATTTGCTAAGAAAAATATGCAAAACAAAGAGTAGAAATAAGATAGGAAATTTTGAGTTGCTAGTCAGTTTAAGAAATTCGTAATAAAGGAGTAAGGGCATGAAAACACCTATTTTTCAAACTCAAAATGAAAGTTTTTTATTAGGAAATGAAGTTCTTAGGGGATAGGAATAATGGAGCTTGGAATTTTAAAGTATTAAACAAGTTTTCTCAAAGAAATTACTCAAAAAATAATTTTACAAAATTCGGATTTAGGAATAGACCCTATTTGAAAACATGTTTACAAAGTATAAACTTGGAATTTTTATGAAGAAATGAAGGCCTTAAGGAATAGATATAATAAAGACTCAATTTTAACAAGGATAACTAGATTTTCTTAAGAAATAATCCAAAAACAAAAGAGAATTATCAAAGTCATGAAACTAGTTTTCTTAAGAGTATGTATTCTTGAAGTCTTACAAAAAAAAAAGAATTTCTAAAAATTTCCTTTTAATAAATATTTTCAAGAGCATGCATACATCAAGCTCATAACATGCCATTCATGATAGGAAATCATCAATATAACATGTATAGTTGATCAATATTCTAGAAACATTACAAACATTCACAAAACTATTTTTCGGAATTGGAATTCACTACTGATAAGAACTTATCAGAATGTTTCGTGATCCAAACATTTTCAAAACTTAAAAATAATATTAGAAATAGATATATCTTTCGAAGTAAATAGAAATCAATATATAATTTGCGAAATTCCGAGTTAAAATGACCAAGTTACGACTGTTTTAAGTCGGGACTTTCGCAAATGACGAGAATTACAAAATTACTAGTTTTGTTAAATAGTTTGGACTAGTTAAGTGATGAAATATTTATTAGGGTAATTCTTCCTTTTTAGATGACCCCGAGATCGACGATTCCCTACCACCGGATTATTACTACTAAAAGACCAGAGATCCAATAGCCGAGTGAGTATTACTTCCGATTTCATTAATTGTATATAATTGTAATGATAGTTGCATTAGATTTTTGGCAAAGATAAAATGAATATGTATGGTGGGGATAAATGGGAATTATGTATGTTTGCTGATGATATGAGAAATTGAAAATAAGAATATCGAAGCCGGATGATTAACTAATGGTTGTATAGATGAATTAGGATTGATTGTTTGCAATTATTGATTGATTACCTAAGGAATTGGCATAATTGACTATTCGGAATTGATAAGTAATATGGACTCATTCATATCACAAATGGGGATGAAGCATTAAAATTGGTTGGTTGCTTGTGATCCTAAATGGAGCAAAAGGTGGTTAATCATGATCCATAAACGAAATAATGAGTTGGTTAATCGTGATCCACAAACGAAATTATAAGTTAGTTGACCGTGATCCAAAACGGCATATTTTAGTAGTACCGCAATATTCGTTAATTTGCTAACCTAGGATGGAGGGCGAAAGTCCATTGACATATGATTTCCAACTAGTTATATGTTCGTTGATTTCATATGTTTGATGCATATCACTTGCTTAATTAATCACTTGCTTGTATGATGTGTTATGAATGTGATCTTGGAAGTACTCACTCACTAAGCTAGTGTAGCTTATGCCCCTACAATTTTTATTTGTTGCAGCACACTTTTGTCTAGCTTAAACAGAGGCACCCGACAGCCCAGGTATAGGAGCTAGGCGTTTCCTTTAGAAGTTATATTCAATTCTGTTTAGATTTCCGTAGGAAACTAAAGGACTCTAGATGACTGTAATAGACCTCTTAACAATATTCTTTTGCGGGGGACTGCCCCTTAGTCTTTGTAATCTTTTATATATGTGTTTTGATTTATATTCTAATACCATTGAATGTCAATTTAAACCATTTTATCTCCATCGGTTCAAGTATTCTATTGTCGTAAAGGGATGCCTTACATCTATATAAGACTCCCGAAGGACTAAGATAGTAATTCGTGAGTCTTATATGGCATTTGGCGAACTGTTACATTTAGGGTACCCTATGGGCGTGATAAGAAGAGTAAGATTCGTTTTTCGTTATTAGTTAAAAAAAAGAGAGGAAAAAAGGAAGAGAAAATGAGCCTATTGTCTTGAGTAAGTAAGTCATAAGGATGCCCTCTTTAGAGGGGATAACATTTGTTAACTTGAGTGATGAACCTAGGATTATCGGCTATAACTCACTACATAGGTCAAGAATCTCGAACTAAAAATAGAAAGGAATGAATGAAAACTCTAGGGAGATCAATCAAAAGCAGAAAATCTAAGGGAAAGATAGATGCAATATACTTTCACTTTAAATTGTTGTACTTAAAGAAGTTGTTAAAGGGATTAGATACTATTAAGTAGGTGGTTGAAGTGTAACTAGGTTTCTTTTACTCTTTTGACTTTGTGTTTACTTTAAAATTTTGGAAGCTATTATTAAATGGTGAGGGTAAAATTTGACTTAGATTAGTTTTAGAATTTTGATTTTGGTATGTTAAGTACAAGTATAGTAAGTTTGAGTAGAATGCACAAAAGTTTGCAGTTGCTAGGATCTGAATTGAAAATTTGGATGCTATTAGGTGACTAAAATTTCCAGTGAGCTTTTGGGCATAATTGATAATGGATTTCATCATTCTTGATTATTTGCTCAAGGATAAGCAAATGGTTAAATGTGTGGAAGTTTGATGAGTGCCAAAAGAATCTTATTATTTGTATTGAGTTGATATTATATTATATGAATTTTATATAATTTATTAAAGAGAATGATACTTACTTGGTTAAAATATTAATTTCTAGAGTAAAAGAAGATAAAGAGCTTAATGAAGACATTTTGACGAGTCATAAGAAATTTTCATGAAGAATTGGCCAAAGTGAAGATTCGTAATATACATGACAATTTGCACAAGTTATGTAGAATACTAGTGTAGGAATTGAAATACGACATGAAAGCAAATATAAAGTGCACAAGGAGCTCTACAAGCCATGTAGCATATGTGTATAGAACATGAAATGTAGTCAAAAGCATCTCGGAACTTACATGAGTAACTTCCACGGGCTATGCAAGCCCTTTTTCCACTCTATCAGTAGTTTATAATTGTCCACTTCCTTGAACATGGGACGTGTAGGATGGTTATGTAGAGCCTATTTTGGCTTTTCCTATAAATAGCCATCTTGACTCGTCACTAAAGAGACACATCTTTATTCCTACGAACCCTAGAGACAAATATATGTACTTTAGAGTGGAGAAACGCAATAACTCATTAAAAATCACAAGACTACATTTTAAAGGGTTGTAATCATGACTTCTATCTATTTTTCTTTATGCAATCTTTGTAATCATTCATCTATGGAAAAATAGATCTCTATACCCTTACTCTTGAGAAACCTTAACCCTAATGTAAAGATTTTATTGTTTCATTAATGGAAGTTTATGCTCTCTTGAATCTATTAATGTGCTTTTATTATTCCTTTGATTTAATATATACGTAGTATTATATCATTATATGATTTTTATTAATTAGGTTAAAAGATCAATTGATAAGATAGATCTAATATGAATAGAGAAGTTTGAATGCTATTGTAGACATAGATCGCATGAACATTTTGCATAAAAATTTAATTTTTGTTAGGGATTTTGAACTATAATGCAATCTTATGTGCAATTGTTGATGAAAGACATTTTCATTAATTATGTAGGGTTAGTAATAAATATTCTTGAAATAGATGTTGAGTAAATGTAGAGTTCTTATAGTTCTAGAAGCTGAATGAATTATTAATAATATTTTGTAAGGAATGAATTATAGGGTTAGTGCTGAATCAATCAGGAGTATGTTTTGTAATTGATACTTTTTGAAGCATGATATTCAAATTGCTAGGGTTAATTAATCAGTTAGTTGCTTAATCATATCATTACCACTAGAATCATACTAGCTAGATAGTAGACTTATGGTAAATACTAGTAATCATAGATTCTAGTGGAACGACCTCTATGCTTTAATCTGTACTAAATTTGATAGGTGCACTTACCAAAGGATTAGTCGCAAAGTAACAGTAGGGTTTCTTAATTTAATTAATTGTGAGAGATTTAAAAGTTTAGGAATTTTTTGGGCTAAAATTATTTTTAGGTACAAAATTATGGTATTGAGAAAGTTCATGCAATATTAGTGAAATTAACCCATACTACAAGAATATGTAAGGGTAAGACTAAAAATTAGACATCTCACCTTATGCATCTTATCCTAACTCATCCTAATACACACACACACACACAGCATGGCCGCAAAGGCAAACAACACACCCATGATGTGTGTGCAAACTCAACAATAGTGATTTAATGAATTTCAAAGTGTAAAATAATTAATAAACCTTGAAAAATATAAAAGAATTATACATAAACTATTTTGATAATGTGAATAAATAAGTAAGATATAATAAAATAAATCATTAGAAATATATTAAGTAGAATAATATAAAATATGTTAATTAAATTTAATTTGCTTTATTGTTATTTAAAAAAATAAAGTAAATATTAATTGAGGATTTTGTATATAAGAATGTAAAATAACTAAAATCAAATATGTGTTTAAGAAAATTGTAAAATAAATAATATATGTGTTTTATATTAACAGATTTGTGGTTGAGTTTTAGTTTTTAAGATTCTTGTAATAAATCTACAAATTATATTTTATAAATCTTAACGTAAATATTTATATTCAACTTATTATCATGGGATTTTTTTTAGCGTCACAAAAACTATATGAGAATAAACATATGCATTTTTCATAGCCCATGATAACATTTACACAAAAAACTCAACATAAAATTGTTGCAAAACAGTCGCCTTTGAAGATACGACTCAGCTAAAAGTCATACAATGCGGAATCGCATCTTCAAAAAACTCAACTAAAAGGGTTAGTTTTAAAAACGGGAAAATTTTTAGCTAATAAGAAAAGAAAAAAGAAAAAATGATATGTGATAATTATTCCAAGAACACAATAAAAAATATCAAGAAATATTTTTCGGAAGCATCATAGATAAAAAAACCATATATTTTATTCTAAGAGTCCAATTAATAGAAGTATTCTCTTAATACAATAGAAGACATCTAATCCCCAATTAAAGTATTATAATAGGTCTATTGATAATGAATATATGTGTTACCCTATAGTAGTAGTAGTACAAACCAACAAATACTCACAAATAATATCTTCAATTTTTTTCCTCTTTTACCATTAACAAAAAATATATGTAACACACCATTCTAGAGAAAAGAAAAACTTAAAAAAGAAGCAACATAAGAGTAGAAGAAAATGACAATAATAAAATAAAGTAGACACCTACTCTTGCATTCTGATTGGCTATCCAATTAAGTCACAAGAACAATTTCCTATCGGTTAGTAAAAATTGTCTCTTACATATTTTTAGTGTCAAAACTATATTGCCTAACCAAGTTAAGCTAAAATCTCAAACTGTCATGCCCCGAGAGGTACCCTAAATGTGACAACTGCTGTATAAATACTAAAGCCTAGGAATGATGTCTTGAGTCATGCGAAGGCTTCTATGTTATGCACAAAGTGTACATCACAATAAAGGAAACATTGGAGGATAGTACAATTCAAGAAAATAACAACATATTTGTATGCAAGAGAACTAAATATAGTCGAACTTAAATATTCATAGAGTATAACACTCTTAGGGGCATACCCCCGCTAAATCCTCAAATATTATATTACAGTCATATATAAGTCTCTAATGATAAAAATAAAGCATCATGTGTCCGTCATTAAGGGTTTCTAGAAGAAACTTCACTCTATGTTGTCAAGTCTTCCATTAAGCCTCCAAAAGTCCACTAGTGATTACCTTGGGCATCTTGTCTTTTAGATAAAGCCATGAATATTTTTGTTTCATCAAAAATCTATATAGGTGTAAGCTACAACATGCTTAGTGAGATTTTTCCATAATTTGTAGCAACAATCATAGACAAATATGGTTATTGAATTTAAACATATCATATGCATGTAGTGCAACAAATACATGAGCACGCAAGTATACATGGCTATCCGAAAACCATATATAGAACGGATTTACGCCCTCTATGACAAGATTTGGGAATTTCTGTGGCTGGTCCTCGTGACCTCTATTAGTCTCAAGTACTCTCTCTCAGTGATTCATACGACACAGCTCCTCCGTGAGGCCATATTCATAAATGTGTCACCCTCATGCTTAGAGCAGGATTGCGTTTGAATTTGTCAATCCATTCGTTCGTTCGCATAGGAGTACTAATCTTCTGAATGTGATGCGACGGTATTCAATGCGTAAATGTTTCTTTTTCTTAAGCCAAACCTTATTAAGGTTCATTAAGGGGCTATCAAACAATTTAACAATCACCAAACATCCATATATAAAAGTAATCAAAGCAATTAAACAACAATTCAAGGTTGCAATATACTTAACATCCTTTTTATTACATAAACACAAAATCACATACATAACCCATGAATTCCCTATACAGATCCATTTTTATCTTTTCTTAGCATACTAGTGCTACTATATCTACAAGCACAATCATAAGGAAAAACTCACTCATCCATAGTGCAATCCCTCAATCGAAATAATCTTTGGGAAAGGAGGCCTCTAAGTCCTCATCATCTATATGAAACAAATACCTAGAATGAGTATTTCATATTGGTTCTACTAAATTCTCTAACTCTATTTATTATATTTCGGTTATTTTTCCTAGTTATGAAAGTTCCAACTTGAACTTGCTCATTTTAAACTTGTAATTTCGCATATGAGTAGTTATTTCCTACCTACTTCGAATGCTCTATCTATTTCTAATATTATTTTTAATATTTAATTTCATTTAGGTTGGAATAGGATAGTACATATTGTGTCAAAACCGTTCCAGCCTTTGATTATTTTTAATTTTTGAAGTTTTGCTTCATTTGGACCTTTTAAGGTAAGCATAAAATATTCCCATTTTTAGGATTCATATAATAGTAATAATAAATCATATTACATGTATGATCCTAGTAATGTTGTTTCAATATAAAAAAATCTGTAAAACAATCTTTTATGGAAAGTAGCAATATTGAATTTTATGAATAATTACCTTTTAACTTGTAATAAAATTCTTTACCTTAAAATTTTGTAAACATGTGACTTAACAAAATTCATGGTTTAATATATACTTTGAAACCTTAAAAGTCTTATATTTATTTCAAAAACTTTATTTAACAATTTATTTTACAAGACATAAGCTTTACTTATTTGTGACATAATGCTCTAAGTGTATTTCCCTTGAATTTTTCTTAAGTTTGGTTTTTAAATAAAATTTCAATACTTAGATTTTGTAAATGTAAAATTCAACTAAAGAAAATCATGGTTTTATATTTATTTTGAATCCATGAATATCTCATTTTCATATTGAACTTCTTTTAATTAATTATTTCCAATACATGAATTTATGTGTTTGTGGATAAAATTTATTATAAGTTGTATAATCTTTAAATGTTTTTTAAGTTTTGGCACATAGGAAAAATTAGGTAAATGACTTGTTCTAAATTTTCATTTTTAATAAAAAGGTTTGTACATGTATTATAAATAAGATTTCTTGAAAATTTTACACAACAAAGAATTATCAATATTTATATTTAAGAAATTCATTTTGGCATTTTGAAAAATATGCTAGAGTGTTTTCTTTCAAATTCTTTATCCTTCATGAAAGGATTTCCCAAGTATTGAAGATAAGATTTTTGTAAAAGATGTTGCATAGCAAAGAATTATCAATATTTATGTTTTTTTTAGATCTATTTTATCATAGTAACAACATCATCTATCACCATATTTGTGCATGAACTTAGAGTAGCAAAAATATAATTAATAGTCATGGAATTATACCAAGAACATAAATATTAGCAATAGATAAACAAGAACATAAAACTATTAAAATAAAAGCATGGGAGTCTTAGCTTGTTATCAAGACTCCTCAGTACTTAAAATATTCTAGTCACCATTTGTAATGAAATAAAACAAGCATAATAAAATAGAATATGAAAGTCTTGGATTCTTTTCAAGGCTTCCCGAGACTTAAAATATATTCAGTCTCATAAATAAAAATGAAGATAAATAATAAAGAAAGCATGGGAGTCTTAGATTACTATCAAGGCTCCTTGAGAATTGAATTATTCTAGTTTCCTTTGGACTTAATTATAAACAAATCCAAGACTAGAAATTGAATAGTCTTATATAATCACGAAATAAATAAATTGCTTATAAAAATTAATGTTCATGGAATAAATAAAAGCATGAAATAAAAAGAGTTAGATTAGTAAGCTTTATGCTCTGAAAATTATATTTACTACATATTCGTAATACCATATAGAAAGTCAAGTTATGATCATGAACAAAATAAGCATGACAATGTGATGAGAACTTAATGTGTTGTCTTTGTATTTGCATTCCTAGCTTTAAGCATCATAGAAATTTATTTGGAAAACAAATAAGACATAGACATACATGTATCACATAACATATTACACGAAAAGGTTTAAAGCATTTATCTAAATGAGAAATAAAGAGGAAAAAAATTTGAGAGAGATAAGAATATGTTTGTAAGTGTATGGCATGAATATAGGGAAGGGAGATGAGAGTTTTTGAGTAAAATTTAAGAGAGAAAAGAGTTATGTAACGTGTGAAAAAGTAAAGGAGGGAAGGGTATTTATAGGAGAAAATTGAAGAGATTTAAAGGAGGAAAATAAATGAAAAAGAAATTGAAAATGAGAGCGAAAGGGAAGAGAGCACACAAAACAGAGGAAAGAGAGAGAGAGAGAGAGAGAGAGAGAGAGAGAGAGAGAGAGAGAGAGAGAGAGAGAATAAATAAATCAAAGAAGAAAAAGTGTAATAAAGTAAAAAGAAGTTAAGTAAAAAGTATAATAAAAAGTAGTGTTGATAATGTAAGAGATAGGTATGTGAGAATTGAGATAGATGAATAATAAATGAATAGTAGTTAAGACAAATAAATTACTGGTAAAGATAAAAATATGCGTAAATAAGCTATAACTATCGTTTTGATAAGCTGATAAAATTGTATATGATATTTTATAAATATCTTATATATTTCTAGCACAAATTGTTTGTTGGAATATTTTATTTCATTTACGTGTCGGTGTCCAGATACGAAAACTGATCCCATTTGGGTTCGAAACAATAAGTTTTATCGAATCTGATCTTTTAGGGTATATGTATATATTTGGATCAAAATTCAAGTTTATTATGTTTTTAGTATTTTAAGATTTCAGGGATAGTCTAACCGGATCTAGGGTTTTTAAAACTTAATGTTGTCCTAGTTTGACTTTAGGGTTTTGGTTTGATTCTTGCTCTAAGATTTACCGATAAAACTATCGAAGAATCTAGGGATTTAGAATTTTTGTAACAACCCAGACTCACCCCTATAATTAAAATAGATGAATCTAGATCTCCAACCATATATAACCTGTAATGTTATATGTAAGGTTGATTACCAGGATCAGTTTGGATATTTGTTTACCTAAATCTCTTATAAGAAAAAATTTAAAAAACTACCAACTTATAAAAACTTTATTGGAAAACATAGCATTTACATATAATATATTAGATCCATTATAGACATATATACATATATATACACATATACATAACATAAATTACAACAAGGCTTATAAGCAAGCTATCTACAAAATACATATGTTTAGCAAAACTACCATAATTATTACATAATCTTCCAACCTATGCTATTACAAAAATTTCCATTCCATCGTGGTCATCCCTAATCCTCCTAATCATCTAGGAAGTCCTTAAAATCCATCTCGTACCCCATATTGGTGTAGAACTCATCATGATCCTCAATACCTAAAATATAAAATAATGAGCCAAAGGCTCAATACGCAAGTAACAAAAGCAAAGACGAGTGGCATACAAGCTTAGACAACATGCAAATGCAACAACACAACAAGTTAATATAAATTCTTTAATTAGTCAAACAACATGGGAGTATTCAAACTCCGGACAATAAGGATATTTGGAGATCCTGGGTAACGATCTTGACTCTTAGGGGGTTGATATAAGTTGTTCGGACTTATATCTCCTAAATGATATATCCATGAATGAAAAAGTAGTTTCCTCTAGGGTTTTCAGTCATTTCACAACTTTACTTAACTTAATTCACAATATCATCTAATTCAAATGTTCCTATAAACAATTGAATTAAATCATATTATTTCTTTTTAAGAATAAGCAATTTATATCGATACTAATAACCCTATCAACTACCCACCTTGCACTTATGAAGTCATTGCATCATGATAAGGATGGCCTAAGCACCTAAACCACTGTGCCCCCATCTAAGCAAGGTGCCACTCATCGAACCAGATCAACAGCGTAATAGACAATCAATTCAAACAACTTAAGTTTATCTCAAATTAAAGTAGATTTATTATGCCTATCTTAAGCAAGAAATCAAATAAATTATTGCGTGCCTGAATCAAATCAGGAATTAATAGAGGTAGCCAAGCAAGGATCTATCACTTTCCAAGAAAACCCTCTCAAATCAATATTCTAATTTTAATTCATACATAAACATAATTAAGTCTAAGCAAAACACTCAAAGAAATTCAAATAAGTTTAACACAAGGTCTTAACATAGTGTTTATACATCATACATGCTCAATAAATACTCAAAAGACAATTTAACAAGCTAAAAAAAATGGTTTTAAAGAAGTTTTAAAAATGGAAAATTGCAGGGAACACGCCGGCCTTCAACACCGGCGTTGTTGAGGTGGTGTAGTCTGCACCAAAAACTCCATGCTTACCATCACTGGCAACATTCAGCTAAACGCCGGTAATGTTATGGTTTACGCCAGCGGCATTGAGTTGGTGTAGACTGCAACTCAAATTTTTTCAAAATTTCTGAGAGTTTCATAGGGTTGGTCCATGTAAGCCCCGAAAAATTTCAGTAAATAATTCCAAAATAAACATTGAAAATAAACTCTAAAAATGACTCCAATTAAAGTCGAACTTTGACTATTCCTAAATCATGAACGAATCTAGAAAATTTTAATCTTGAGAAAATAAAAATCCTTAAAAATAAAATAAGAACTTAATAGTCTTTAAATTTAAAATCACTACGTATGACAAATTCTATATTTAACTTTGACATGTAAAAAATCAAGTAATAGAGAACCCAAAAACAAATTATTAAAAATTAAATAACGATTAACTTTCAGAAATAAAACCCAATTCACGAATTCTGGAAACGCTAAAAGATATTAAATACTTACAAAAATAAAATTTAAAATAAATTTCTCAAATGTGTTGTATAAACAGAAATCCTCAGCTTCCAAGTTGGCAAAGATCTAAACCGAAAAGTCAACCGGAAAACTTAAGTCAACAAATTCCCAAGAAACCTAGTAGTTTAGATCCAGCAATCTCATATTCCTAAACCAAGGAGTTGGATTATGAGTAAGGGTTAGTTTGGTTTGTAATGATACTAGGATGCTTTAAAAGATAAGATTAGCAAATTCTCAATCTATTGCGAACCCGATCGGTACAGGCTTCGAAAAGCCTGTCTTGGGGCTCGAAATATTAAATATATGATATTTGTACCGTTAGACTCGTAATTTTATAAGATTTCCAAATATATTAGTTATATAATTTTTGGGTTATAAAAGTTTAGTTATAATCTTTTTATCGTATTTTCATTACTACCGGTACTTCAAGTATCAAATCTACTTTTTGATTTTTCCTACACTATTCACAAGTACAACTACCCATAACCTATTTCTTACATCCTTACATCCTACTCTTACAATTTCATCACTTTTCTTACAATTTACTTTTCCAATATAATTTTTATCATTTAAATTACTTATTTAATTCCAAAACTTACACAACTCACACATCTCTCTCTTTTTCTCTAGAACCAGCGCCCCCTCCCCATTTGTCCTCTCTCCAAATTGTTTTATTTTCTTTTGTTTAATCCAAAGCAAACCCTAATTCATTTCCCTATATATACATTCTTGTGCCCACTCCCTTTCACTTTCTTTCTTTCTTCCTTTTCACGTTAGAAAATTTTTGCAAAAACTCTCTCCTTTTTCCTCTCAAAATCGTGAGCTCTCTTCCTCTTTACACACACACACACACTTTGATTTTTTCTTTCAAGTTTCTTACTCCACACAACCAATATGTAATAGATCTATACCTTAGTATCTTAAAAACATGTAATGGCAAGTTCATTCATGTGTGATTCCACATAAAAATCCCCATGAGCTTTGAGTTAGGGACGTGGAAACACTTAAACATGAGATCCTTGCCATCAAAAGGTTTCAGATCTTGTTATTTGAGTTATTTTGCTATTATCTTGTTTTGTTATTAAGTTATGTTATTATTATTAATGATTTGTGCCTATGATCATCATCTATTCATATTCACATAACCATCATAGTGTTCATGCATTTGTGATTAGAATGGTAAATCAGATCTAGTTGTTTTAAGTTCATACATGCATTAGAATTTTGTTTTATGTTCTTAAATGACTTGTAATAGCTTGATGATAGTAGAAAAGAATTAGAAAGCTCAAGATCTATTTTGGTTTCAACAAAAATACTTTTGAAAATTCGGATAAAAAAGGAACCATATTTAGAAAAGCTATTTTTCAACGTCAAAA
This sequence comes from Combretum micranthum, assembly GCA_024138025.1. Taxonomy (NCBI): domain Eukaryota; kingdom Viridiplantae; phylum Streptophyta; class Magnoliopsida; order Myrtales; family Combretaceae; genus Combretum; species Combretum micranthum. The sequence continues at coordinate 195,697 of JAMXBD010001328.1, forward strand.
TGTGTATTTTTCATTTAAATGAAGGGTTAGGGAATAGATATCATTAATGAATGATCTTGATAAGAAAATCTTAGATCTACTAAGGAATATTTTCAAAACAAAAGCAAGTTTAAGAAAGTTATATTCAATCTCAAAATAAGTTTTAAATTCGTAATAAAAAAAGCTTGAAATGTAAACACCCATTTTTCAACTTCAAAACAAGATTTTTATTAAAGAAATGGAAGCTTAAGGGGTAGGTTTGATTAGGAAATGGTATTTGAAAGACGTAAATGAGTTTTACAAAGAAAACAAACTCAAACGAATTTTCAAAATTCAGATTTGAAATAACCATTATTTAAACATCTATTTCCAAGTGCCAAAATGATAATTTTATAAAAAAAAAAAAAATGGAAGTCCTAGGGGTATATGTAATAAAGATCCAATTTTGACAAGAATAAGAGAGATTTATCAAAATATGATCGTAGAATCATAAATGGTTTTTAAGAACAGGTGAAACAATATTTTCATTTTTAAAATTTTGTAAAATTAGACTTAGGCAAACCACTATTTAACACCTATTTTCTAACCTCAAAATGAAGGTTTTTATATTTTAAAATAATAAAGGTGATGGCTATATAGTCATCAAGGTTAAGTTTGATGAAAGCAAATGTGATTTTTCAAGAAAGAAAACCACCTTTCTTAAGTCTAGTAAATTCCAAAGCTTTGCAAAGTAAAAGTTTTTCAAAAGAATTCTTGATACTATAACATTAAGGATATGTAATAGATAGTTCATTTCATGACCTTCATGATAATAGGTTGTAGATATTGCATATATAAATGATGCGCTTGTGGAAACAAAGTCAGAAAAGTAAGGTCACATATTTCTTGTTTGATAGTATCTAAGTACATGAGAAATTAAAATTTTCCGACACTTAGGAATCACGCATGATATTGAGTTATATACGTACGTAATAGAGTCCTACAAGATATAATGATAGCTAAGTATCTATCAAAGCTTTAATATGATGTTTGTTTTGAGGATAAAAGTTGAATTGTGGAATGGGAAATTTGTGTAGTATTCTGTACGCTACTATTCATGGACCAACCAACTTCATTTGTAGAAAACAATTCTAGAAATAGATAGTTCTCGTCGAATAGGTAGAAATCGGTATATAATATGTGAAATTCGAGTTAAAATGACCAACTTATGGCCGTTTTAGGTTGGAATTTCCTCTTAGATGAATTTTGTTGAATTTGATAGAATAGAATTTATAAGTTCATTCAAACTTTATAGAGATACTCATTAGCTTTATTTTTTTTATTAGGAGACTTGGGAGATGGACTAGACCTTCTCGAGGGTAATTACGACTAAATGGATTTCCATGCCATGGCAAAGTGAGTTCATTTCTTAAATAGTTGTGCTCATGTATGTGCTTGTAATCATAGTGGCATTAGAATTAGGAAAAGATAAAATTGTGATGAGTTGTGATCTAATCTTGGTTGAATGAATGTTAAGTATATCGAGACAAGACTTGTTGTAAAAATATTGTATGAGCTAGTATAGACTTGGATTGTCTAAAATTCTCTATGATCGCACTCAACCTACATAATTAACATGCCACGATTATATGAATAAACTGTACATGCATATCACATAATGAGTCATATTGCATTAGCTAATATACCTTTGGTGGGACAAAAGTATATTAGCGTAGGCGAGGGAGCCTATGTTAACATTAAGGATACGAGATCGCTTATGTTAATGGAAGTAGGGTAAGCACGTGGATCAACTACATAAAACAACAGATGTTATATACTGTTGTTGAGCATTAAATATTTAGGAATGAATCCCACTAAGCATGTAAGCTTATACCCCAATAGTTTCATGTTGCAGTATGAATATTTCTGGCTATCTTTGAGAATCCACTTTCCTCAGGTACAACTTTTGGACCCTAAGGAGCTCTTTGATGAAGTCAGGACCTAAACATAGGCATAGACTTCTAGTTGAATCACCTAAGTTGATATTTGATGGATGTTGTAAGAGACTTTTGAGAACTTAAGAACTCTTAATATTTTTGACGGGGGTATGCCCCTTAGATCATGTAATAGATTAAATCTAGATATAACTGCTATGATTCACATTCTTGTTGCTATGTATGTCTCCTTAAACTATTTCGAAGCAAAGTATAGTCCTTATATGTTGAACGTGAGCTTACACCCGATGTTAAACTCATGAGAGACTAAGGTTGACTTACTTGAGTTTAAATATCGAGTGTGGCGGACTATCGCGTTTAAGGTACCTTTTAGGGTGTGACAGTCCATGCCTATGGATACCCCCAACACCGATGGTGTTGCCGCGTATGTCGGGAGTGCTGATCTCTATGCCGGCGGCGATGAGGCGGCACACATCATAGCATAGATATTTCGAAAAATTACAGACCTCCCCTATTCAAAAATGCAACTTTTTACCCAAGTTTTCATTTTCAAACTTCCTCTTAACACATTTCCAACACCAAACCTTGACCTATATGTATTCTAACTTCTTTTCACACTCAAAATCTTCATTTCAACCTCATCAAACACTCATTTCTATCATTTCAATCACAAATCATCATCCATCCTCATTTAGCCCATACATTTTACCCTAAACTATCATAACCCTACTCATTTATAACTTTATTCACTTCAACACTACTTGTTACCTATTTAAAACATACCAACAACTCATATATCATCAAAATCCTATCTCGTATACAAATAACACATGCAAATCATCAAAATTCATTTTAACATAAAACTCATATTCTAACAAAACCTTAAGTCAACAAATATATTCTTAACACAACAAACGCATACCTTTAGAGTCTTAGGCTTGGTTTTATGGTCTTGCCATAAAAAAATGATGGCCTTATTTGAGAAAAATTTAGGTGATGTTTGGACTTGAATTGGGTGAGCTTTGGAAGGTGAAAAATGGTGTCTTTAGCTTCTCTATTGGGTCATATTGGTTTGTCTGATTTTTCACATGAATTTTGCATAATTTAGACTTGATAATTATCTAAATATTGACTTTTGAGGCTGCCTAAGAATGGGCTTTAATTGACATGGGTTTAGGCTCGATTTTTGGCCTACAATCAATGCATTTAAGGCTTGTTTGTGCCCAAATTTTCTGCTAAAAGTGGAAATATATATTAAACATATTTAACTTGTTCCAAACTAATTTTCATACACTTTATTACATTTATAAATTTATAAACTCAATATTTAGTTACACTAAGATATATAGATATTTAAACACATTAACATAATACATATATCATATACTAATATAAATCATATTCATCATGCTTCATGATAATGCATAAATTCATTAACACATTTATAAAATATGATTTGGGAAATCATGACTATTTCAATTTTATTACTAACTGTTCTTCTATGATGTTATCTCGATCTATGTACTAGCGATCGGGCATGGAAGTGAATTGATTTAACTGATGAAATTTTGGTTTGATAAATTAATACTCTATTATAGGAATTCATTTCTATTATCTTATTATTAAATACTACTTAGATATACTATCACAATTTGTGTGTTAGAAGTCAGATAAAGGAATTGTTTAGCGTAGGGTTTTCAAGTCGAACAATTATCAGATATTGTTTTATCCTTTAAGGTATTTGTTTTCTTTAGGGTTCTGTTTTTAACTTGGGTGGGTTTTAGGGTTCTGTTTCTGGTATTAGCTCTACATTCCCATATAAGAACATTGAGGAATCAAGGAGCTTACACTAACTATTGTGGTAGAATAATAATATATTAATTGAACATAGAAGTATTAAAATTTACTACATTCAATAACAAATAATAAGTTGAATTTACCATCAAAATTACACAATGATGAAATTAGAAAATATCTATAAATATATATACATAGTATTATCTTAATTTTTTTCGATGGTAAGAGACGTTTCATTAAAAGATCAAAATCTAAAATGAAACGACTTAGATCTAACCCGGCATATCAAGATATGCTGATAGGTAGGAAAAGGTTCAATTCATTATAAGAAACTAGAATATCAAAAAAAGATATAAGCTTATGTACAGTAGGAAAGAGCTGATAAAAAATAGAAAGGGAAACACATCTTGTGAAGAAGAAGTCTTTGTCATAAGTTGCACATCCTTGAACCAAATCATGTGGGATGGAGTTCTCTTCCCTAGGCATCTAAGATAAGTGGACCCATGGGATTGTCGGGATCAATTGCTTGCATTGTAAGATGAGGTTTGGTAAGAAAGCATAAGAGGTAAGTTAAGATGAGATACAATTGAGAGCATTGATGGAATTAGTCTCAATGATAATTGGATATCCTTGAAAGGATTTAATGACTTTAGGACACAGAAAATGCTCCAAATTTCTATAACTGGATATCCTTGAAAGGATTTAATGACTTTAGAACCTAGAAAATGCTCTAAATTTCTACTTCCAGTAGGCTAGTGGAAAAGATTCTTTTGCATATCTATTATGCATCTACCTCTTTCATCATGAATATAACCTGCTATTCCAACCCAAGAAGTTTCTGTTTTAAATCCAGCATCAACGTTTAGTTTTAACATTCCTTCCATGGGGGCTTGTTAAATAACATCTTTGTGTAAAAGTATGGATTTTCTCCTGGCAAGTTTCATGGTGTCTTAAAATTCATGGGTGTTGCTTTGGGTCATAAAATTCTAGTCTTCTCTAGTTTTTTCATATCTAAATGCAACATCATTACGAGCTTACCAAATTAACCATAATGTAAAAGAGAAAGTAGTTTCCCATGGTGGAATATTAGCATGAGCACTATTTGCTTTGTATTTGCATTTATTGACAGCCATTTATTGAAATGGAAGTCAAAAGTAGATAGGAATTGCGTGCTATTGTTAAGGAATAACCAATGATGCTTAGACCAACTGCAGCTGATGAAGAGGTGGTTATGGTCTTCAAGTATTGATCCGCATAAAGGACATATAGGATCCATGTTCATGCCTCTTAAAATTAGGTTATTTCGGATGAGTAAACAATCTCTTAAACAACGTAAAAGGAACATTTAGATCTTAGCGAAGGTTTTTACTTTCCATATCCAAGTAAACCTTCCTCTTGAAATTATCTTAATTTTTGTTCTTTTCACTTTGTCACTTTTAAAACTCTATTAGACTTCATCATTTTCTGTTGATATGCTTTCTTTGTGTCTTTTTGTCTTTCTCTTCTTGAATGTTGTGCATCATATACTCACTTCATTTGTCAACAAATCATACTTCTCTTAATGCTTTAACTTCCTTTCCTCATGCCATTATAGGTAAAATTTCCAATCACATGTTTGTCTAGATTCTTTTTGTAGATGATTGATAAGGAACCATCACGACAATAAGTTTATATAGATAAATGGACAAGTAATTTGGTAACTATATCTAATATATTGCGAATTAATTTAGAAAGTAGATGTGATAATTAACAAAAATTATGGACATAACTGTGAAAAAAATTAAATGGACGTGTAATTTGGTAACTTCATCAAATATTTTGTTAACAAATTTAGAAAGTAAACATGATTATTAACAAAAAAAAAAAAAAACTATGAAGAAAAGTAAAATTACTAAAAAGTCTATGATGCTTTTAATCCACATTATTATATAATGCTTAATTTAATATATTTAGGGATAAAATTGTACTTGAAAAGTGGAGTCCATGATATATTTGCTTAATAATATAAAATATACATATATATCTACGTGTGCGTAATGAAATCACATAACTATAAGAGGTAAAACTCCCCTTTCAATCCTCAATAAATTAACCTGTGAAAAGGAATGTCGATTCACAAATTCTGGAACTTTATATCTATTATCCGGAATGGCAGCTTACACGCACATAAAGGATTGTCAAAAGTGTCAGCAAATACATGGTGGGCAATAATTTGCTCAGGTTCCTTTCATCCCTGCCTGTTACGCCATGGACGGGACTGCATTGAAAAGGAAGGAATGGAGAGCATGTGATGTATATGTAAAGACGCATCGTGGTCCATGAGCTACGTCGGCTCTATCTAACTGGAATTGTGGTCCATGAGAGACACCGAGGACTTGTGGCTCTTGAGAACGCTGCAGTTAACCGTTCGACCCACGCCGCATCTGTTTTGTGGATTAAAATTGCTTTCGCTAATCCATCGACCTGAAAGCTCTTTATAGACTATCTCAACAACCCATATTGTTGTTTCAGATTCTATCTACGTTTCTCCATCGTGTGGTAAGTTGTGTTAGGTGACAATGAGTACTATGCGATACGATTATTTATTTACAACCTAGGTTTTTCAAAAGACAACGACCTAGTTGCTTTATAATTCGAGCATAATAGGTTGGATTGTAATATGTTATCAGCAGAGGCGGCCGTATAATTATACAACTAGGGGTCGGGTTTTAATTAAGTTCTTCTTAAAATTATTTATTAATATCTACTCGCTATTATAATTATATTACTTTTTATATATTGATGATAATTTCATAATGATTTCAATGTGATATTTTTTAAAAGTTCATGAAAAAATCATTTAAATAATTATTAAGAGTGTTTAGTGCATTTCATAAGATATGGTATATATATCACTTGAAAATTAATTATTAATGAAAAATATAGAGTTTATATATGTATAAATTTTGTTTTTAAATAAAATAAATCATAAAATATATCTAGATAGGATATTTATTCAATACTTTATGTTCATTTTTTTTAGCATTACGTATGAAAAAAACAATATTACTAAATCAAATTCTATAATTAATATGCAATATGATTGCTTTTAGCACAAATAGATGATAAAATATATATAGTTAGGATAGTTATTCAATAGTTTATGTACATTTAAATCATATTAATTGAAAAAAAAAGTTATTAAATAAAATTATATGATTGGTGTGCAATAAGATTTTAATTGCAATATGGATAATAATAATTATTACCCTATGGTATACTTTGAATATAAAATAGTTATTAATAAGAATTTATTTAATTTGATAATTTTATGATAAAATAATTTAATGTTATTAGTTATTGTGAAAGAAAAAAGTTAAAAAGAAAACACACACACTATATATATATATATATATATATACACACACATATACAGTGAGAGAGAGAGAGAGAGAGAGAGAGACTAGCTACTGTAAGAGAGATAATGTAATAAATGCATATTGAAAAAAAGTAAAAGAAATACTTCTATTGGATTTGAACCCATGACCAGATACTAAATCGTTAAACCACACTTGGTTTTATGTTATGTTTTTTTTTATAATATACATATAACAAATAATTTTAAAAAAATATTTAAAAAATAATTTTACCTAGGTCTGGGGGGATGGGGTCTTCATCGACCCTCCTAGATCCGCCCATGGTTATGAGTAGTTTTTTATCACACACTATATTTGATTGAACAGAATGGAATCAATATTCCAACTTTATTCTTATGAAATATCTATTCTTTTGTTTCATCTATGAAAAATTTTATCAAAATAATATTTATTTCATATGATACGAAATAGATAAGAAATTCTTATTTTTTTCATTTACTATGAATAATTATTTTTAATAATCAAATATATTTTAATCTAAAAATACTCTAATTATAAAATAAAAAATTATTATTCAATTCCAATCTTATTTTATTTCGTTGAAGCAAGCGTATCAAAAATCACCGGCCAGTGGGGAATGACCCCTGCCATTAGGACTCATCCAAGACGCTAAATTTCACACTACCCGAGGCGATGGCGTGATTGCCGGTTTAAATAATGAGGGTCCACGTGCTGTGAGCGTTTCCGGTCCGAAATATTAATGTTAATATGAAAGAGTTAAATTTTTTCAGAAGGAAATAAAATCAAAGAAAGAAAAAATGATTTCAATCTTCTTTTCTTAGTAATTGTTATAAAATCATGAGCTTACACTAATAGTTTATTTGGTTTGAGTTATTTGAAATATAATAAAATTAAATATAAATTCATGTTTATCAAAGCGTGCAAAAACAGGTAAACAATATTGTTGGTTGAAAAGGGGAGAAGAACTGGCCCGATTGTAAAGTCCCATAACAAAGACCGTGTGTCTAAGTAGGGGGAAGATTATGACATCCTCGTGCTTGTAATCCTCCATAGATTATTAGATTAGAAGAAATTTCTGTTGATTTTTAAGAATAAGCATTCAACGCCGATAATAAGTTTTTGTATCAAGTGGTTTAAAAAGATTGTCACTAATGTATGTTGGTTAAGTTATTAACTACTTCTGGCTTAGAACGTTTTATATGAAATGCAATATATATGCAAATTATTAAATTTAGGGTTATTGTCACATTTGGTATGATATTTGCACTTTACATATTTTTATAATTAACTATTTAAAGTTTAAAATAGTTAATTTAGTTCATAAACGTTTCTCATTTTTACAATTAACTACTTGAATTTTACCAAATATTACAATTAACTATATGAATTTTATCTATTTTTGCAATTAATTACCAAACCTAGATATTATAAATGACCTTAAAAGATTTATGTGTAGTAAATTAACTTTTTTAAACTTCAAGTAGTTAGTTGCAAAAATGGGTAAAGTATAGGTACCAAATGTGACATTTACTCTTTATTGGTGTTTTTCAAAACTAATATATAGTTCTTAAATTGAGTAATAAGAATTATTGTTCAAAAGAAAAAGTAATAAGAATTAGTAAATATAAATTCTATAATTTAATTATTACAAAGGAAATTGCTGAAAATTTATTAATACAACAATTGTTATAAGATAGTCTCATGTTTTCAAAAGGTTGTTGTTGGTTCCAAAAGAATAACCAAGAGGGGAGTAAATTGGTTAATTGATAAAAATTTGTGTTTTTCAAAAAATCAACCAAAGGCACACCACTTAGTTAATCAAACAACAATGGCTAATAAACTTACATGAAAACGATTAAACTTGATCACAAATATTGTTAATATTAATTATGATTTAACTAAACTTAGGTTCAATTAAGTTAAAAAAGAGTTAATCAAAAATAAAAAGATTTAGCTTCTAGCTACTTTCTGATTGAGTCTCTAAGTTCACTATGCAGCAGAAGTAAATAAATAAATATGCAAGAAATTAAAAAGATAAGAAAGAGAAGGGTGCAAAATCGATTTATAGAGGTTCTACCTTAAGCGTCGGTCCTCTCTTCCAGCTTCAAGCCAAGGACCTAGTATTCTACACCGGTATGTTCCACTATATCCAAAAGAAATGAGAGTACAAGCTTATCCAAATACAATGGACTTCAATCACTCTGCTTAGCCTATCTAGCTGCACTCAAGCTATTTACTAATCTATAGAGAAACAAATGTCACTCTCACTATTCTACAATCTCACATGAGATATACAAGATCTTATGGAAACAAAGAATTTAAACTTCCTTACTTCTCAGCTTAATGAGTATAAAATATGAATGACAAAGTTTTAGATCAGAGGCAACAAGGATTTTTGAAATTTTTGAGCACGTAATATATTTCTCTTTTTCTCTTCACATGTATGTATCTACTGTGACGGTCTTCTTTTTCTTATCCTTCATTGAATAACGGCTAGGAAAAAAAATCATTTCGAATTTGAAATATGGTTGTTATTTTATCATATAGTTTCTTAAATTTGGCTTGCAAAGATGGATTGATCTTATCTTCTTAAACAAATCTATTATTTATATTTGAGAAGCTATGTGCCTGGTATATTTTGATGTTAATCCTTCAAAAATAAATTTGTTGTTATCATCACGATCAGCTTCTTGTTGGAGTATCTTCCATATGCCTAAAAGGTAGCATAATATATTTCTTCTCTTTATCTAAATTGAACGAGCTTTAGGAAGGTTGACAACTTCTGCAGCTTCAAATAATCATATTTTCATCAACTAACTTGAGCTTATTACATAAACACTTGAAGTAATAAGACCTGGAACTAATATGATTTTTCTATCATGTGTTCTTGAATTTTTCATAAGCTTTGATTAAAAAAAAATTCAAATCCCCTCGGATATGCTAACCAACTTTGTGAAACATGTAAATGCACTACCCAAATACATTCAACTTTAGAGCTCGGTCTTCAATTTGATGTAAAATTTCTCAAATATGATATTCGAAATATTTTATTCAAACACTGTCAGTTACAGGCTCACTCTCTAAGTCAGTATCTAAGTATAATAGTTTGTTGCAATTTTCCAGAAACTCTCTAAGTTATCTTTTGACTTTATTTTTGCCTCACTTTAACTTTCATAAATCTTCTTACTTATTCCTTGAAAGCTTTAACTTCACTTGTTTTGTCAATTCATAATTAATAGAAAATCATTGAATACTTAACAAATTCATTAATAATACTTGATCTTTTTGTTATCATCAAAACATCTAAAGAGAGATACTAATATTTTTATTTTCTTAAAAAAAAACATTTCACTAATTTTATAATTCTAAAATAATAGTATAAATTCATAATTTAAAAAAAATTAAGTTTCTTGAGAAAAAAATTACTAAATGTGGTTTTCATTAATATTGCATAAAATAATTTGATAAATATGGCTTTCAAAAAAATTAAGGTAAGATTTTTAAATTATGAAGAAAACCGATAGTAAGTTCATAATTTCGATCAATATTGCAAATCATAATATATAATTATTCTTAAAAAAATGTAATAGAATTAGTAAATATAAATTTTGTCATTTAATTATTACTAAAAAATGTAAACAATTGTTATAAGATGGTCTAATGTTTTCAAAAGTTTGTATTTTTGAAAGAACATTTTACTAATTTTATAATTAAAAAATAGTATAAATGATGTAGATCAAGTGGCCTAAACAAAAATGATTGAAGATTACTGTGTCAGAAAAATGTTTGAAGCGGAATGCTATCATTTTCCTTGGAAAGTCATTGAATTTGGAGTTGCAGACCCTATACGCCAACATGTATGCTGCCGGCCTTCATGGCCTATGCTACCAGCATAGGAGTGAATCGAGCCCGCTTTCAACCAGTATTGATCACGGAACTTCGGAGTCGTTTGTAGCATGTACACCACTGGCTTTCTTCTTACACTGCCAGCATTTCCTGATATGCCACTGGTTTATCTCCCAAAGCTGCCGGCCTTTTTGCCTCGACAAGAATTTCAATTTTGTCTTTTAATTGTAGCCCCCTATGTTGAATTATAGCCTACCAGCCTATGTTTGTCCAAGACATGTTTTTCTATTTTGTTCTTTTGTTTTTCTTATGAGCTTTTATATGTGTTTCCTTATTTTGTAATGGACAGTTAAGTTGAATGAAAACACTTTTGAGAGAGATTTCTCAATTGGTGAAAGTTTCTTTGTTCTTGTGATAAGAACAAAACATATGATAGTTTTGGTTCTAATCAACAGTTGTGATTAGGGTCAAACTCTGTTCTTTGTGACAATATGGTTCCAAGTGATAGGTCTGTCTAGGGTCAGGTTACGTTGCTGCGTTGTTTGATAACCATGGTTTTAGATGGTAAGTTCAATTGGGGTTGGGTTGCTTATTGATTTATTTCAAGATTATCGTAAGGCTAGTAATCCATCAACAATCAGATGGGTCTTAGGTTTCATATACCTAGCATTTGCAGATCGTATCAATAAATTTAAATTTTTTACAAAATTGCATAATAATTAAGTTTCTTTGAGAAAAAAAATTGCTAAATTTGATTTTCACTAATATTACATAAAATAATTTGATAAATTTTGCTTTCAAAAAGATTAATGTAAAATTTTGGAATTATAAAAAAAATGATAGTAAATTCACAATTTCTATCAATATTGCAAATCAAAACATAGTGTCACATATATGCAAAGAAGAAATAGAATTCAATTGAAAAAAAAAAAAAACACATAAAGCAGCAACTATAACATGCACTTCATAATAGGGGGATATAAAGCACAACTTATATCCTATACTGTAATATACAGGTTATTAAATTTTATACTTGAAATCCATCCTGTGACACCATATAGCTATCCTATGCTGTTTGAAACCTATACATACAAAGTACCCTATGGAATTTAGATTTTTCTATAAAATCTTTATATCTTTTTTCATTTCTTTCTTAAATTTCAAATTTATGGTATTTGATATGGTTTCATGTGATATATAAAAATCATTGCAAATAACATGTGAAAAGGAATATTGGAATTAATTTTTAATATGACAAAATTTCAAAGATACCAAATCTAATTATGTGTAAAATTTAAAACCTACAATAAATACCCATAAAACCTATATATGTGACATCAACCAACATTGTAGAACTTGTTAAAAATTGTGAAACTACTTTTGTATTAATAAAGTCATGGAAGATAAACAATATTTCTATATAATTTGGGAGTTCAACTATATATAAACAAGTTCTTGTAAAGTAAAAGTAAATTGTTCTAGAATAAAATAGTATAAGTTCTTTAATAATAAAAACTAGAAGGTAGTTTTTTATATCTTATATACTAACATTGTTTTTTTAATATTTAATAAGGTAAATACATGATGCCTTGAAAACTTGTACCTTTAATATATTAGACTATAGGTTGTAGAGTCGTGCCCTATCATGTGAAAATAGGTTCTAAAAATCCTATGATCTTTAATACCCACCTGGACTATGATTAATCGAGTAGGGTATAGGTAGATACCTTACATGATAGAGTTACCCACTCATCCATACTTTATTAAAAAATAAAAAAATTTGGAATTAACAAAGAAATGTTAAAAAGGATGTCAACTTTACACCATAAACAACTTATAACCTATAGATAATATATTCAAACATAAAGTTTAGATTTTCATTAAAAAAAATTAAATAATATAATTATAAAACTTGCATATTAATAATTGAAATTTGTCCAATACAAAGCCTACAATGTCATAGATGTCAAGGAGAGGAGAAGTCTTTAATGGGTGGAAATTTTACAAACTATCTTTATGAGGGAACACAATGATGACTTAACAACATATATAATCTAAAACATAAATTATTAGGCTAATGTGTTTCCCTTTTATAAATACTTCACATCATCCACATACTTCCATTGGCTTTGATACCACTTGTTAGTAAGAGGAGGAGACTTCAACAAAGAGAAATTGTACAAATGGACCTTATGAACACAAATTTGGGCCTTTTGATTCGTGACATACAGGAAGAAGGCATTGAGGAAAAAACTAATATTTAAGAAAAAGATCATAAAAACGCCACTAGTTAAAAATTAAGGGTAAGTAGGTAACCCTGTCGTATAGTGTACCTACCCAGATCTTGCTTGATTGAGTGGGGTCTAGGTAGATATTAAAGGACACAGGGTAGGGTACGTGTATTAATTTTTCAGAACATGCTCTCATAGGATGGGTATAGACATAAGGTCTTCACACCCTGTACCCACCTTGGAACCCGTATTATACTATAATATCACGTTTGATACGTGAGAATCGTTCGAAATGGAATGTATTAGAATAAGAGGAATGGATTGGAGTTGAATGGGAGATGAAATGATAAATCAATTCCTTTATTTGTATACATCATGGAATGGAATGGAATTGATATATTATTTGTCAAAAATATCCTTAGTAATTAATGTGAATAATAAATAAATAAGAGGATAACATGATAATTCAATATTAATCGTTTATGAGTAAGGAATGGAATCGGGATTTCGCCTTTGAGAAGGTGGAATTGAATCCCCTTTTAAAGTCAAAATCGTCGATTCTTAGGAATCGTGATTCTAAATTTTAAAAATGTAGCCAAACATATGAATAGGAATAGATCTTGGAATTGCGATTCCATTCCGAGTTCATTCCCACATATCAAACATGACATAAAAAATATAGGTTCTAGGGGATCATGTATCCATCCTATTAAATATTATACAATAATATTAATATATAATAAATAATGATATTTGATATTCTATTTTACAACCACTTAAATTCAAGATTATTATTTGTAGACTATATTTCAGAAAGTTTTATTATAGAAGGATTTGTACTATTTTATTTTAGAATGACTTATTATTTTTATTTTAAAAGAACTATGATTGTATGTACGTACTTGAACTCCGAAATTATATAAAGATGTTGTTCATATTATAACACTAATTAATTTATAGAAGTAGTTCCAAAGTTTTTAATTTTGGAATTTTATGCAAGCTTTATAATTTTGTTTAATAGTACATAAATAGGTTCCTCAAGTATTTTTTATAGGTTTCAACTTTCACACATGAAAAGATTCTATATATTATAGAACTTGTGATATTAATAAATTACTTTTTAAATTCCATTCTGCATGTTGTTTATATTAAATGTCTGAAAATAAGATTGTGTTGCATAGTCTATGAAAACATATCAAAGACTATAAGCTTTATGTTTTAAAAAGAAAGAAAAGATATAAAGATTTTGTTAAAAAAATTACAAGTTCCATAGGGTATCTTGTAGATTTTATAGGATACAAGGTATAAGGTACAAGGTACAAAGTAAGTATAAGATGTCACAGGATAGGTTTCGGGTATGAAATTCAATATCCTATACCTTATAGGACAGGGTATGGGTAATGCTTCATACCCTACCCACCTTGTGTCATGCCCAGAGGGTATCCTAAACGTAGCAGTCCGCCACATACGGTATTAAAGCTTAAGAATGACTTCTCAAAGTTGCACAAAAACTTCGACACCATATGAAAGGTGTCCATCATAACAAAACGAGATGCAAGTAGGAAGTGTAGTTTGAGAAAGTAAATATAGTATATAAGAATCTAAATAAACATTATCTTCAAAATTATAAAAATATAGTCTTTACATTATCATAGGGCATTTCCCCACTAAATCTTGATAAGATCATATTTTACATAACTTTTTATAGCAATTAGTGATTAAATTTGTCTTGAATTTTATAAAAATTGCTAGAATGGGTACTTGGATTGGTTAAATTCATGTTTCAAGTCTAAATGGAACAAAGGAAAGCAAAATAAAGAAGTTTAAGATGAAATTGAAGAAACTCAGGGGTACCTCGGCTTTTCTAGAGTCTAAGCTGCTGGCGTACAGTCGACCTAGAGGTCAACACTGCCTTTAAGCTAACGGCGTTCGTCCAAGATTTGGTTGAAATAGATTTAAAGATTTAGAGGCCGACACAATTGTCATATACGTTGCCGACCTTGTGGCGGTGTTGGATGAAGATCAATAAACAAAAATCAAGCACTGGCTCAACACTGCCAGTGTAGAAAAAAGGGAAAGCCAGCTTCTGCAATTTTCATTCAACGTCGGCTTTCTGGAAATCAACGTCGCCAGTGTTGAGACAACCTTGAGCAACCACAGAATTGGAATTTTAGAAGCTGCCACTTGCACGCCGACCTAGAAGTAGATCTGGCCAGCCTTCTATGTTTTCCCTTTACACCGGCATTTCAAAACCCTACGCCACTGGTGTTCAAGCAGCATAGGTTATCCTCAGTATTCAAATCCTTAACGCCGAATCCAAAGCCACCAGTGTTCAAGCGATGTAGGAGAGTACACCATCTCTACACTGCCGACATACGTTTTGTAACAGCAAAAATTAAATGAAACGTCTGGAGTTTTGTCTATATTGTCACGCCCCGAAGGGTACCCTAAACGTGGCAGTCCGCCACATATAATATCAAGGCTTAAGAATGGCTACCTTAGTCACGCGAAAGCCTTAGTATTATATGTAAGGCGTCTAACACGGTAATAGGAGACGCTTTTGGGAAGCATAGTTTAAGCAAGTAAAGATAAACATACAAGAATCCAGAAATAAAGTATATCATATCATTAATAACCAAAGGTCTATTACATAACTTCTTAGGGGCATACCCCCGCTAATCCCATGGATCGTGATAAACTTTATAACATCCAAAATACTACATTAAAGATTTCAAAGGAATTCTAATCTAAGTCTTCGAGTAGATTTCCTCCAAAAGCTTCAATATGTAAACTTACACGGATACGGGAAGACCTCGGGCACAAAAATAGGTGTTCCTGAGAATACAAATATCTATAGGGGTGTAAGCTTATGGGCTTAGTGAGTAAATCCCAAAATTCATACTCGAAGAAAATTATCAATCAAGTTTATTATTCAAACATATGAAATGCAACAACCACGTGAGCATACAAGACATATGACTTTCCGGGAATCATATGTTGAATGAATTACGCCCTTCATTCGGGGTTGGGTATTCAGGCCAATTACAGCCACAACTTTTAAAAACACTTTTATAGATCTTACCGGCTCCTATACGCCATCAAAAACTTGTAGTTATTACAGGCTCCTACTAGCCACCAATTTAAGTAGTTCTTACTGGCTCCTACTCGCCACTGACATGATATACCGGTTATGTCTACCACCACTATTATACACTTGTCCCACCAATTGTATAGTAGTGAATGCAATGTGACTCAACATATGAAGTGCATGAATAATTTCTTTAATTAAAGTCTAGTAGTTACATTTAACTTCTTTCAAGTGATCAATCAATTTCAAACATTTCAAGATATTAATTCACATACAACTTTATTACAAACAAATCGAGTTTCGATATACTTAGTATTCTTTCAACATATTATCATACACTTCCTTTTGATTTTTCTTAAATTCTAGTGCAACTAATTTTACAAGCACAATCAAGAGTATGAAAAATAACGGGGAATAAACTCACTCAGCCATGATGACACCTTTCTTGAAACGGATGAGTCGTTCGGGATTTCCACTAATCGTAATAATCTTCGGGATATGAACAATCCTCCTCGAGATTATCTAAAAGAAAGAAAATACTTAAGATGAGTATTTCATGAACTTCTTTTCTTGAAGATTCTAATCTTTTCTTAAAATCGCGGTAAAATCGTATAAGGGGAAATTCCAACTTAAAATGGCCATAACTTGCTCATTTTAACTCGGAATTTCGCGTATAATATACCGTTTTCTACCTACTCGGAAAGATCTACGCATTTCTAAACTTATTTTCATAAAACTAGGCTTTGGGTTCCGAAAAGACAGCGACCAGATTTGCCACGAATTTGCAAACACTTGTTTTCCTTCTTGTAAACAAAGCTCATTTGAAAAGATAAATATTTCAATTATTTTGTAAACTTTTGAAAGGTATATATATATTTGTAATGACTCATAACAAATGTATGAAGTAAATGAAGTTGTCTCAACTTATAAAAAGTAAGGTTTTAAAAGACTTTGAACTTGAGATTCTATTGAATATTTATTTTACTTTTGAAAGATCTTGAGTTATTGAGATGAATATTCTTTTTCTAAATTTAATCTCTCGTAATTTCTTTAATTTCCTAAAGGTGGTTTTATTTTCTAAACTTGGATTCAAAAGTAGTAAAATGACATTTTTATTTCTTGTAATGATTCCAAAAGAATTTCTTTCTTGATGAAAGATAAGTTTTCATAAAACCTTTTGTTTATGTAAGAAAAATCATTCCCATGCATGTTCATGGGTTTTTAAGAAATCCATTTTCCATATTTATTTCTTTAGAAAGAATCTTTAATTCAAGAAAACACTTTCTCATTTATTTTTGTTGAGACAAAAACATTATGTTCATGCATGAATATGAATCATAAGCTATAGAAATATAAAGTAAAATAATAACTTGAAAGCTTAAGTAAATAATAAAGTAAATCAAGTATTGGGACCTTAGCTTCTTCAAGGTACCCCGGGACTAAGAAAAGACTAGTCCCGAAAAGAAAAGAAAGAGAAATTGTTTTGACTTGATGAGGACAAGTCTAAGACTAGAATGACTAGTCTTAAAATCAACTTGAAATTAAATAAATTGCATGAAAGATAAATAAATTGCAAGATAATGAGCTTATATGCTCTAAATAGTATATATAGCTATATAGATATATTAGATAGTAATAACATAAAGGAAATATAAAGAACATAAAGGAACATAAAGAGATTGATATTATGAACAAAAACAAAGTATGAACTTATTGTTGCTTTCTTAACCTTTATGGTTTTAGAAAACACACACTAAGTCATACTAAGTAGATGAACATGAAGATTCTTGAAAATATTACCTAAAAGAAAAGAAGAGAGGACTCTTGAGAAGACTTCTTGAGAGAATCTTGAGAGAATTGAGAAGATTTTGTATAGTAACTTTAGAGAAGAAGTGGTGTGAAAGAAGTGAAGGTATGAGGGGGTATTTATAGGAAAATGTGGGAGATAAATTTGTTAATTAAATAATTGAAAAATAAAACAATTGGATTAGGGGGGGGGGGGCCGGCGCTACTTTCATGCATAGAAGAGGGGGAAAATTTATTTTTTGTTATTTTGTTAATTAAAAGTAAGAAATGAAAGATGTGAAGTTGTATTGGAAATGAAAATGTGTAAGAAATAGGTGTATGGGTTGTAAGAATAGGTTGTAAGAAAAAGTAGAGATAGGTGAATAGTGTAGAATAGTAGAAAATAGTGTAATGTAAAAGTAGACATGACAATTAAATATCGGTAGTAAGAAAATACGCGTATAAAAGCGATATCTGATATTTTTAGCTACCGAAAAATTACGAAATTGATATTTTTGGAAATCTCATATTTTTACGAGTCTAACGGTATATTCGGAATATTTTTCCTATTCCGAGCTCCGGACACGTTTTTCAAGAGTCGGTTCGATCGGGATCAAAGGACACTCGAATTTTGAAAAACTGATATTTTTATAAAACCTATGGCTATTACGAACTATTATAACTAATTTTTCCAACTTCGTTTTCTAGGGCTTGAGAAAACGGCAATGCCGGACTTAAGCAGTTACGGTAAACTAGGGTTTGGTTGACTCTGGGAAATCCGGTTGACTTCCGATTAGGGTTTAAACTATAATTCGGATCCAAAAATTTCGGGGATTTACATATATATTCTTGGAGTCTCCTTCACTTTGAAACAACAAAAAAAATACAGAAAAAGATAAAAATTAGATTAGCTTTCATTCCATTGTTAGAGAGAGAGAGAGATCATTTTGGAGCTTTGTAAAGATCTTGCAATTGAAGACCTTGTCAATTGAATTGGTGATATTCACTTTTATTCTTATGAAATTTAATTGTCTGATTTTGTTTTTCAATATGAATTCAATTGCATTTTCATCTTTGATTTGTGAATCATTATTCATGAGTAGCTAGATTTTCATTGTGCGAAGTTGACGAGCCTTAAGCATGCTAATATGATTCTTGAAATAGTATTATGATTGTTAAGGTTATGAAATATTCATATTGAATTCCTGTCATTTATCTTATTTCTATTCGGAATTTGATTTGTAAGAATCTTGATAACTCAGAAGGTTAAGATTCATAGGAATTCTTAAATAAAGGTTAAACAACAATTGCGAAAGTGGCAAAGTTTAATCTGATTTAGAAATTGTCATTGTGATTCATGTAATGTTTTTAGGTTGATTTCTCACTAAGAAATTAGGAGAAATTAATTTAAATCATTAGTCAATTGTAGAATCGGGAGATTTATAATTGTGAATAAGATTCTACTGGTAATTTATTTAACGGAAGCTAATAGGTTATTTTGTGGTTTATAAGATATTAAAACTTGATTTCAAGTTTTAGATCTTTAAAATTTCATATGAATATTCATAAGTCTAATTATCAATATAATATGGTTTCAATTTGATTAGCAATGTTAAAGTAGATTCCTTTTCTTCCCACATTAGTTTGATATATAATATATATCTAACAATCTCATTGCATTCATCAATAGCTATTACGTTATATCAGAATTAGATAATTAGTTTAGATTGATACAATTCGATTGCCTAAATATTATTTAAAGCTATATTAGTCTAGTAGTTAAATTGATCCTTATGGGAACGATACTCTACTCACTTTTGCATTACTTGATCAGACCCAGTATACTCGCTGGTAGAATCCGTATTTTATTTATATGCAATTTTAAGTGGATCAAGTTTTTGGTATTGTTGCCAGGACCAATTAATATTAGACCACTTTAGTTTTGCTAGTAGTTTAGGTATTTTTCTAGGGTTTGATTGTTTTCTTTTCCTTTTGCAAGTTACATGCATAGGAGTAAAAGTAGGGAACTTCTACCAATTGATCCTGAGATTGAAAGAACTCTGCATCAGCAAAGAAGAGAAAACAGAATGCGAGAAGAAGTGTTACAAACTGAAGAAATGACAGAAAATGAAGCATGGAACAATGTGGGCAACAATGATCAAAACAATAATCAGAACAACAATCAGATTCAAGTTGCATCCGTTAGAGCACTTCGGGATTATACGGTACCCACAGTTCAGGGGCCCGCTATGAGAAGGCCATCAGTTCAGGCTAATAACTTTAAGCTTAAACCGACGTTAATTCAAATGGTTGAGTCACATCATTTTAGAGGATATCCTAATGAGACATCAGATGAATACATTGCCAAGTTCCTCCAATATCGTAATACTGTCAAACTTAATGGAGTATCTGATGAGGCCATAAGAATGCAGCTTTTCCCTTTCTCCCTTAAGGATAAAGCTTTTGCTTGGTTTAATTCTCAACCACCTGAGTCCATTACTTTATGGGTAGATTTGACAACGAAGTTCTTGAAGAGATTTTTCCCTCCTGCTAGAACTGCCAAATTAAGGAATGAGATTACCAACTTCACCAAGTTTCCTGGAGAATCATTGTATGAAGCCTAGGAGAGATTGAAGGAGGCAGTTAGAAAATGCCCACATCATGGACTTCTGAATAATCTTTTGATTGAAAATTTCTACCTCAATCTAGATGAGACTTTGAGGTCATTAGTGAATGCTACATCAGGAGGATCACTCATGGGAAAGACATATGATGAAGCTAATGCATTAATTGAGGAATTAGCTTTTAGTGCTCATAACTGAAGCTATGAAAGAACAAGATTGAAGGTGGGATCTATTCAAGATAGTGAAGCCATGAAATAGCTCACTGCCCAAGTTTCAGTTTTGACTACACATGTAAGTAAACTTATATTATCTAGTTCTTTGAATATTAATCAGGTTGCTACTTGTGAGTTGTGCTCAGGACCACATTCAGTTTATGATTGTCCTCATGGTACCGTACCATCATCAAGTGGAGAGTAGCTCAACTATGTTGGAAATTTTGGAAGGGTTAATTATGGACCATATGTAAACACTTATAATCCAAAATGGTGTAATCATCCAAATCTATCTTATAGAATTGAATCAAATGTGCATATACCACCTGGGTTTCAAAAACAAGGTCCTGCAAGGAATGCCCTACCTCCATCTCAACAGAATCAACTTTCAACTGATGAGTTATTGAAGACTTTTATAAGCACCACACAGACCACACTCAATAATCAGCATGATATTATTCAAGATCTTCAAGGGAGATTTCATCAACTTGCTCAGCAAATTGGTGATAGACCATCTGGTTCTTTACCAAGAAACACAGAGGAGAATCCTAAAACCGTAAATGCCATAATTTTGAGAAATGGCAAGGAGGTTGAACCCATTGAGGAAAAAGTTGAAGAAACTAAAGTGATTCTAAGGAAAGATAAAGGAAAAAAGAAGATGGAGGAACCAATGCAAAAACTATTGAAGATAAAACCTTATGTTCTACCTATTCCTTTTCCAGGAAGACTGAAGCAGCAAAAATTGGATGAGCAGTTTTCAAAGTTCTTGGATGTTTTCAAGAAGTTGCAAATCAATATTCTGCTCTTAGAAGTGATTCAAGAAATGCCTTCATATGCAAAGTTTATTAAGGAATTGCTTACTGAGAAGAGGAAGATCGATGGGAATGAACCAATGATGCTAACAGAAGAATGTTCAATGATTCTATAAAAGAATACATCCAGCTTGCAACAAAACAAAGAGATCAGGGGAGTTTTACTATCCTTTGCACTATAGGAGACTTTCACTTTGATAAAGTTCTTATAGATTCTGGTGCAAGTATTAATCTTATACCCCTATTTATTTTCAGGAAATTAAGACTTGAAGAATGCAAAAAGACTCACGTTACCTTGCAACTTACAGATAGAAGTGTCAAATACCTATGTGGTATTGTTGAAAATGTCTTAGTAAAAGTTGACAAGTTCATATTTCTAGTAGACTTTATAGTCTTGGAAATGGATGAGGATCATGAAATCCTAATGATTCTTGGCAGACCGTTCCTTACAACCAGTAAAGCATTAATTGATGTGGAACAAGGTAAACTCACTTTAAGTGTAGAAAATGATCAGGTAACCTTTAATGTTTTTGATGCAATGAAAAAAAATTGATAAAGGTTCTTGTTATACTATTGATATTATTGATGAGTTTATCTCTGAGTCTGTTGAAGAAAAAGCAGGTGTGGAAACTGTGGAATCTGTGCTAAGAGATCTGGATGATTGAAGAGATGATGAGCAAGAAGAAGAAGTTGAGCAAGTTCCTCAAATTAAAACCAGATATTATGAGGAGCTAGGCACTAGTAAAAGCAAGCCAATACCATCATTGATACAACTACCAAATCTTGAGCTTAAACCACTTCCTACCCATTTGAAATATGATTTTCTAGGAACTAGAAGTACCTTGCCAATAATTGTTTCATCTTATTCGATAAGTGAATAAGAGCAGTAGCTGCTTGAGTTCTAAGGGAGCATAAAGAAGCAATTGGCTGGACTATTGTATATCAATGGAATTAGCCCTATGATTTGCACTCACAAGATTCTGATGGAAGCTGAGTATAAACCTACAGTTCAACCACAGAGGAGACTCAACCCAACACTTAAAGAGGTAGTGAAGAAAAAAGTTCTAAAACTACTTGATACAGGTATTATCTATCCTATCTCTGATATTAAGTGGGTTAGTCCAATTCAAGTTGTTCCAAAGAAAGGTGGTATGGGCTGTAGTGAGAAATGACGAGAATGAATTGATTCATACTCGCATTGTGACTAGGTAATGAGTTTGCATTGATTATAGGAAGTTAAATGATGCCACCAGGAAAGATCATTTCCCCCTTCCCTTCATTGATCAGATGTTAGAGAAACTTGCAGGGCATGAATATTATTGTTTTCTAGATGGTTACTCTGGTTATAATCAAATTTCTATAGCACCCGATGATCAAGACAAAACCACTTTTACCTGTTCCTATGGTACTTTTGCCTATAGGAGGATGCCTTTTGGTCTTTGTAATGCACCTGCTACGTTTCAAAGGTGTATGATGGCTATTTTTTTGATATGCTTGAAAGTTTTATTGAGATATTCATGGATGATTTTTTTGTTTTCGGAAAGTCTTTTGAAGCTTGTTTAGTAAAACTTAGCCAATGTTCTTAAAAGATGCAAAGAAACAAATCTAATTTTAAATTGGGAAAAATGTCATTTCATGGTAAGAGAAGGGATTGTGTTAGGTCACAAAGTTTCAAAGAAAGGAATTGAAGTTGATAAAGCCAAAGTTGAAATAATAGAGAAGTTGCTACCACCCACAAATGTTAAGGGAGTCAGAAGTTTCTTAGGACATGCTGACTTCTATAGAAGATTCATAAAAGACTTCTCTAAAATTTCTAGACCTTTGTGTAATCTTCTTGAAAAAGATTATGTGTTCAATTTTGATGACAAATGTTTACAGGCATTTAATTTATTGAAGGAAAAGCTCATATCTACACCAATGATTATTGCACTTGACTAGGAGCTACCTTTTGAACTCATGTGTGATGCCAGCAACTTTGTTGTGGGAGCAATATTCGGTCAGAGAAGAGGTAAGTTGTTTCATGTTATATACTATGCTAGTAGGACTTTGAATGAGGCTCAAAGAAACTATGCCACAACTGAGAAAGAGCTCCTTGCTGTTATATTTGCTTGTGATAAGTTTAGACCTTACTTGATAGGATCTAAAGTCATAGTATATACTGATCATGCTGCTCTAAAATACTTGTTTACTAAAGCTGATGCAAAACTTAGGTTGATTAGATAGATATTGCTACTGCAAGAGTTTGATCTTGAGATTAAAGATAAGAAGGGAACTGAGAATGTGATTACAGATCATTTATCTAGACTAGAATATGATAGTTTAGATATTCCTATTAACGAAAAGTTTCCTGATGAACAATTCCATGCAGTAAAAATCCTATGTTTGCCTTGGTATGCTGATTATGTTAATTACTTGGTTAGCAAGATCATTCCATATGATTTGTCCCATCCACAGAAGAAAAATTTTTGCATGATGTGAAAAATTACTTTTGGGATGAACCATATTTGTTTAAAAAATGTGCTGACCAAATAATTAGGCGATGTGTGCCTGAATCTGAACAGCTTAGCATAATTGAACATTGTCATTCAAAGGAAGCAGGAGGTCATTTCGGTCTTCAAAGGGCCGCAACTAAAGTTTTATCATCTGGTTTTTATTGGCCTAATTTATTTACAAATTGCAGGAAATGCATAATGTTATGTGCTCAATTTCAAAGGACTGGAAACATATCTAAGAAACATGAATTACCACAAAACAACATTGTGGTAATTGAACTTTTCGATGTATGGGGAATTGACTTCATGGGTCCTTTTCCCTCATCCTTTTAAACAACTATATACTTGTGGCAGTAGATTATGTTTCAAAATGGGTTGAAGCTATTACTTTACAAATAAATGATGCCCGAGTATTTTAAGATTTTTGAAAAAGAATATTTTTACCAGATTTGGGTGTTTAGAGCTATCATTAGTGATGGGGGGAGGGGGGAGGTCACATTTTTGTAACAAGCAATTTGAAAAACTTTTGTCAAAATACGGAGTTACACATAAAATTGCTACCCCCTATCATCATAAACAATGGACAAGTTAAGGTATCCAATAGGAAGATCAAAAGAATTTTAGAAAAAAACTGTTAATGCATCTAGAAAATATTGGTCTTCAAAATTAGATGATGCATTATGGCCTATAGAACTACTTTTAGAACCCTATTGGAATGTCCCCATTTATGATTGTTTTTGGTAAATCATGCCATCTTCCTATAGAGCTTGAGCACAAAGCATATTAGGCCATAAAATTCTTAAATTTTGATGGAAAAGCTGCAAGTGAGAAGAGATTGCTTCAATTAAATCAATTGGTTGAATGGAGGGATGAAGCTTATGAAAATGTTCGTATCTACAAGGAACGAGCAAAGAAATGACATGATAGAAACATTATCAAGCAAGTGTTTATGCTTGGACAAAAATTTTTACTTTATAACTCTCGTTTGAAGTTGTTTCCAGGAAAGTTAAGGTCAAGATGGTCAGGACCATTTGAAATTGAAAATGTTTTTCCCTACGGTGTAGTGGAATTGAAAATTGATGATAATCGGACTTTTAAGGTGAATGGGCATTTGCTCAAACACTATTATGAAAGGGAAAACCATGACAATGCTACCACTGTGATAAATCTTATGGAACCATGAAAAGAATTGGGAAAGTCGGCTAAGCGACTCTAAACTAAGCGCTTTTTGGGAGGCAACCCATGTCTAACTTAAAGTAGTATTTTGTTTTTTTGCTAACTTAGTTTTTAGTATGTACAGATCAAGCAAAAGAGGAAAATTGAGTTTTTAATTGACAAAGGAGATGCAGCTTCACAAGAAAGAGAGAATGAGGAACAATTTGGTCAAACTGGGAAAGCTTCAAGGAATTGCAAGGTAAGTATTCTAATTTTTAGAGTACTAATTTTTTTATTAGAGCATTATTCTAAGAGATTACTTGTCACGCCCCGAAGGGTGCCCTAAACGTGGCAGTCCGCCGTACACAATATTAAAGCCTAAGAATGACCACCTCAGTCACGCGAAGGCTTCCATACTATGTACAAGGCGTCTAACACATGGAGGAGACTCATCGGAGTAATACATTTTACGTTGATATAGCTTGAGTAACAATACAAATTTACTATACTTCAGATACAAATCACTACACTTCAAAATACAAATCATTCAACTCCAATTACATTCATCCACAGACTTCCCTACACAAACTATTACAAGACAAATCATAAAACTAGCAATAACTTCAACATTCGTATTCCTTGCCGAAATCCCAAAGTCATTCCCGACTTCAACCAATTCGGTCCCACCTTGCATTCTTGAGATAACCTGTTCATTTAAACAACTATTGGGGTATAAGCTACACTAGCTTAGTGAGAATTCCTTAATTCCGTACCATAACAAACAAGTATTAGTCAATCATATGCTATGCATGAACAAACACGTGAGCAAGCAATTATATGGGTATCCGGAACCCACACACAGAACGGATTTACGCCCTCCGTATCTTGGGTTAGGAATGGTATTGAGTCTACACGACCGCATCTAGTCCCCAAGCCCTCGGCTCTTAGCACTCGACTCGGCTAGGCTCATCCAAGAATGCATCCACATGCGCCTTAGTACCCCTGAATGAGCTCTGGCACCGGGTTCGTTATCCAAACGATCATCCACGGACCATACCGATCGACCTGCGTAGGAGTAGCATGCTACCAAATGCAATATGTCCAATGCGATGCATGACCAATTTAATTTTTGCTTAGGTCAAAATATTTATACATTCTTAGAGTGACCAACCAATATCACACATATAACAAATAATATGAACGGTGCATTATTCAATCAAATCGTGGTTTCGATATGCTTTAGTATTCTTTGGCATACATTCATCACAGTCTCATCATATCTCCCATCCCCATTCATATCGATTTTTATCTTGTTCCTATAATTCTAATGCAACTAACTACAATCACAATCAAGGTAACAAAACAAGGAGAAAACTCACTCGGCCATTGGATCACCGGTCTTCTAGTTAATAGTCGGTGGTAGGGAATCGTCGATTTCGGGATCTCCTAAAAAGGAAGAAATACTTTAATAAGTATTTCAACTCAAACTAATCCAAACAATTTCATACGAACTATCAAGTTCGTAATTCTCGTCCTAAGCGGGAATTCCAACTTAAAACGGCCATAACTTGGTCATTTTAACTCGGAATCTCGCAAATTATATATCGATTTCTATCTACTTCGAAAGATCTATCTAATTCTAATATTATTTTCAAGTTTTGAAAACTTTGAAGCTTCGAAAAGTTCGGATCAGATTAGGTCAGCAACAATTTCAATTTCCGAAAAATAGTTTTGTAAATGTTTGAAATGTTCCTACTATATAACTTAACTATACATGCAATATGAGTGATTTCCTAACATGAATGACATGAGATGAGCCTATTGCATGCATGATCTTGATGATTTTACTAAAAGGAAATTTTATAACTTTTTATTTTGCAAGACCATAATGACAACTTACTTATGAAAAATCTAGTTTTCTAACTTTTATCATTTCCATTTGTTTTGGATTTGTTACTTAAGAAAATATAATTATTTTTGTCAAAATTGAGTCTTCATTATATATACTACTTATGACCTTCATTTCTACATAAAAATTCCCATTTTACACTTTGTAAATATGTTTTCCAATATGATTTACTCAAAAATCCGAATTTTAGAAAATCCACTTTTTGAATGATTCATTTGGGGAAAACTTGTTTAATGCATTAAAATTTAAGACCTTATGATACCTATTACTTAAGGACTTCATTTAATACATAAAACTTTCATTTTGAACTTGGATAATAGGTGTTCTTATGGCCTTCACTCAAAATTACGAATTTCACAAATTGGTTACTAACTCAAAATTTTCTCATCTTGATTCTATTTCTTGTTTTATACATTAATCTCATCAAAACTCATTTCAACTTATAAAAATCACTACTTAATGATACCTATTACCTATATACTTCATTTTTCACATAAAACATGAGTTTTGATGTTGATAAATGGGTTTTAAAAATTGGTCTTGGTTGGGATCCGAATTTACAAAATTCATTTTTGGACATATCTTTTGATAAAACCTATCTAAACTTATGAAAATCCATTCCTTACATATCATATCTTAAGAGCCCTTCATTTCTTGAATAAAAACTTTATTTTTGAGTTGGAAAACATGTTTTTACACTAGGCCTTGGCCAAAATCCGAGAATAGAACTTTGTTTTGAAAATTAATCTTTGAAAATCATCTTTGAACCATATAAAATGAAGTCTTGATGCTATATATATATTAAGCCTTCATTTTCTTATGTAAAAATTACATTTTGACACTTGAAAAGTAGTTTTTAAATATGGGTCTTGCCAAAATACGAATTTCACAATTTTGTTTGAGTTCATAACTAAGATCTATACTTAATATGAACATAAACATAAAACAAATGCATGGTAATAAGCTATAAACATCATGGATCTAAACTTCACTTATCAAAATCTTTCATTTATGGTATCTATACCCTAAGCCCTTCATTTTAAATGAAAAATATACATTTTAAAGTTGAAAAACCACTTTTCTAAATAGGGTTCCATTTTCATCCGAATTTTCAAAATTGATTTTTGTTGAAAACAAAATAGATCTTGGGTTTCCTACAACTTTCCTACCATCATCAAGCTATAGCAAGTTGTTCATGAACATAAACAAAGATCTAATGCATCTATGAACTCAAAACTTTAGATCTAGTTTTCTAAACTAGTTTTACATGCATGAATCACTAAGATAGACATGTGAATGCTAGATCTATGCATAAATCATAAGGAATAACAAAAATAACAACTTAAATAACAAGATCTATGGCATAAACAAAAATCAAAGCCATAAAAAGTTAGATCTACAAAATATAATAACTTTAAACAAGAAAATAATTATAATACAAGATAATAAAAGTGGAGAAGAGAAAGATTTCATTTTTGGCATCATCATCCTAAGCTTTTAAGCTTATGGAAGTTCATTTGATGCATGAAACCTTCATTACACTTTACCTATATCACCTATGGAGCTTTGAGATGAAGATTTGCTTAGAAATCTTAAAAATGAAGTGGGAAGCCATGGAAGTGGGGGCAGCTTGTTCTTGAGAAACAAGAACAAGAAGAGAAGAAAAGAGAGGAAAAAGAGAGAGAAAAGAAGAATGAAAAGGAAAATGAGTAAATGAAGGAGAGAGAGAGAATGAGTGTATTAATGTGTTTTAATTAATTGTAAAAAAAAAAAAATAAACAAGGCAGATTGGGGAGCTTTCCACGTGAAGAAGAGAAGAGAGAGAGAGGAATTTGTGAAAATTTGACTTGAAATTAAATTGTGTAATAAATGGTGTGTGTAGCTTCTTTAAGAAGGAGTGGAAAATAATTAATTGGTCAAAATGGAGTAAATGAAGGACAATGGCAGCCATAAAGAATTCAAAAATCTACCATGAAGTGATTTAATAAAGTGTAAAAAGATTGAAGTGAAAAAGAAGTGATGTGTGAAAGGTGTACTTGAAAAGATGAGTTGTAAGAGTACTTTCTTAATAAAATAAAACAAAATAAAATAAAATTAGAAAAATTATTCCAAATAATTGTAGCAGATTTTTCATAATTAAAATTAAATAATTATTTGAAAATTTTAGT
Source organism: Combretum micranthum (assembly GCA_024138025.1). Lineage (NCBI taxonomy): Eukaryota > Viridiplantae > Streptophyta > Magnoliopsida > Myrtales > Combretaceae > Combretum > Combretum micranthum. Next base: position 225,106 of record JAMXBD010001328.1, read on the forward strand.
ATTTTAACAAAATGTTACCGGTATGATCAAAATACGCGAATATGGGATATAAATGATATTTTTATAACCCGAAAAATTCTAAAAAATTATTTTATGAAAAAAAAATTTTTGAAAATTTTTCAATTATTAAATTAATTTATTTTATTTTTAGTATCGGATCTTAAATAGAATCTGATCCCATAAAGACCCGAAACGAATTAATTTTAGAAAAACAAAATTTTCTATAACATATAAAATATTATCTAAAAAATAAGGCTTTATAAAAATAATAAAATTTTGTAATGAAATAAAAATGAATAGTGCAAAGATGACTCAATTACTGGTAATAATGGAAATACGATAAAAGGTTATAATTGTAACTTTTATAACCCGAAGAATTATATAACTGATATATTTAGAAATCTTATGAAATTACGAGTCTAACGGTACTATTGGTATTTTTTATATCTCGAGCCCGGGACACGCTTTTCGAAGTCTGTATCCGAACGGGTTCGAAATAGGTTAAAATTCACCAATCTGATATTTTTAAACAAACTCATATTACTATGAGCTATTTATATATTTAAACTATCTCTCCGCCTCTAGAGTTAAGGGCACTAGATTGCCGAACTTACGCTATTGTATTCCGATTAGGGCTTCCGGTGATTGATTTCCGGTTTAGGCCTTTGCCAATTTGGAAACTGATATTTATGTTTATACAACATATTTAAATTGAGAAATTTATTTTAAATCTTATTTTTGTAAGTATTTATACTCTTAATGTTCTCGGAATTCCTGAATTGAGTTTTATTTCCGAAGGTCAATCATTATTTACTTATTAATAGTTTGTTTTTGGGCTTTATATTACCCGATTTTATAAGCCGGAGTTAAATATAGAATTTTTCGTACGTCGTGGTTTGGAATTTGAAGACCACTGAGTTTTTTTTTATTGTTTAAGGATTTTCGTTTTCTCATGATTAAGAAGTTTCAGATTCGTTCGTGATTTAGGACTTGTCGAAATTCGATTTTAATTTGGAGTGATTTTTAGGGTTTATTTTCGAAGTTCATCTTGAAATTATTTACTGAAATTTTCCGGGGCTTACATTACCTAAAAAATAATAAAAAAAAATGGCTGAATGCCGGCACTTGGAAATTTAAGGCCACCATCTTAAAGCCAATGTTTGCAAACAAAGTTAAATTAATCAGAACGCTGGCTTAATACCATTTATGCCGCCAGTGTTTAAGGCGGCGTAAACATCATGTTTTAATGGTATTCAACCCCGACCAACGCTGGCACCTGGGTTTCGAGGCTGCCAACGTTTTAACCGGCATAGACCTGTACGCCGGTAGTGAGCATGGGAAAGCTGCCAGCCATTTGCTCTTGGCAAGAATTAAATTTTGATACATTGTTTGTTCTGCAAAATCAATTTTAAACAAGTATCTCTCTCTCTCTCTCTCTCTCTTCCTCATTTCTCTCTAATTCACTCTCTCTATTACGCATACTCAACTCCTCCACTCTCTCTCTCAACAAATTCATCCTCCCACTCACTTGGATTCAATTGTGATCAAGTAAGTATCCTAAACTACTACCTTTTATTTGTTCATTAATGCAATTGTTCTCATATATGCTTTAAATCTATTGATTGGAGAATAGGCATGTCGAAATTGGTGGATGGGTTGACTAATTCAGATTTAGATGGGATTTGGTGGATTGAATGTGTTAGATGAAATTTTGGAGTTGGATTTGAACTCCTTACATGTTGATTACATTTGTTGATATAATGATTCATGAATTGTAGTCTATGCATGAACTAGGGTTCTTGATTGACAAATTTAGGAGATGGATTCGAAATTTGGGGCTTTTGTGTTTTTAATGAAATTAGATGAATAAAATGGTTTCTATATTGTAATTTAGCTCCAATTGATCTAATTGCTCCAATTTGGACTTAAGAATTCAAATTTGTCCAAATTTTGAAGAGAAAATAGGGTCTAGAAGTGTTTATGATGGAATGTTTTTGAAAATCACAATTTACACTTCTCCTAGTGAACTTTGAATTCCTAACGTTCAAGTCTAAGCTGGCTAGTCTACGCTACTAGCTTTAAACCCATTTTGCAAGTGTACATTTTTCAACACCAATTCCATGCCATATGCTTCATTGTTTGATATGCCTAGGATCTCAGATTTATTTAAACTCATGTTTTGAAATGCATTAGGCATATATTTTGAGTGCATTCAACCAAATTACACTAGGATTATTAGAATTTTGCTAAGCCTTGTTCTTTAATGTTATGACATGATTCACTAGACTTAGGCTTTATCTCAAACACAATTCTGATATTGATATATTGTGAGTGATGATTTCCTTTTGTAATTAAGATTAATATTATTGCAGGAATGGCTCCTAAGCAGAAAAAGTAGAAGACTACTGACGCTTCTACTTCCTGTTCACAAACTAAGAATCTACTATCGAGTCAACAGTATGCAAAGGATAGGAAGAAGAGGCTATTGAAGATGGATTTTCTAAACACCTAATAGCTAGATTGGAGTTTGCTGGATGAGTATAGATTGACTGATAGAGCTAGAAGTATAATCTAAGATTGAGCTTTGATAAGATTGTTTGATTTCTGGGAGCCAGCGTATAAGAACTTAACCATTGAGTTCTTATCTACACTGAAGAGTTTACCTGACAGAGCTGAGTCTACTTTTCAGTTTCAGGTGTTTGGAGAGATTAGGGAAGTCAAACTAAAGAAAATGGGAAAACTCCTGGGTTTATATGATGAGGAGGAGAATTTTCATCTGCCTAACAACTGGCCTGAGGGAGAAAATCAGATGACACAGGAGGCTTACTGGTATCAGCTAATTCCTCCAAAGCAAGCTAATGAACCATTTGGTCCCTCAAAGTCATTGGCCACCACATTCTCTACTGTTAAGCACGAGCTGCTCCACCACATTCTTGCACATACGCTGAGCTGCAAAAAGACTAGTCACAGCAAAGTGACTACATTTGATATGTTTTATCTCTATAGCCTTATTAAAGGCTATAGAATTGATTTGGGGGTGGAGATAGTGAATTCCATCTATAGGTAGGCTGATGATACTAGGATCAGACTCTTGTTCTGTGGTGGTTATATCACTAGATTGTTAAAGGGTATGGAAATCTTTGAGGAGCCTGAAGGAGATGAGATTTTCATCAGCACCCTTCAAAGGCTGGGGATTGCTTAAAAACCCCAGAGGAGTTCAGCCACCAGCTGTAGAGGAGTTAGAATTTTAGGATATCTTTCCTGGTGATATTCCTACTGACATACCATTCTCTTCTGCTCCTCCTCCTCCTATAGGTACTTCTTTAACATATGATATGGACCAGCTTAGGCTAGATATCCAGGATTTAAAGAAGCAAAATCAGAAGCTCAAAGACTGACAAAGTAAGGAGAACAAGAAGAATAAGAAGTTCAGGAAGATGATATTTAATGTAATGAAGACTGCAATCTACTGCTTGAATCCAGAAAAAGGAGCTAAGATGACTTCTGAGACTTCTACTGAGTCTAGACATAGCTCAGAGCGTATTGCTAGACTTGGCCCAAAGCATACCAGCAAGTCTAGTCCAGGGCCAAAGAGCTAGAGACCCTACTAGTTCTCATTTGTTTTTAATTGATTCTTATTTTTCATATTGGCCTGTATTTATTATGAGCACCCAAGACCCTGTGGGTAGACTCACTCTGATATGTACTTATTCTAGTATATAGCTCTTTATTTTTTTTGCTTTTATTTTCTTCTTATTTTTCTTTTGTAGTGATTACAGGGTAGAAAACAAAGCAAAACTCTCTCTTGCACTAACATTGTGATGACTTTGAAAAGAATGAAATTAGGAAAGTATCTTTTTTTTTGTTGCATTTTTTATTCCTTTCCTATAAATGAAAATTGTTGAGAAACAATGAGGACACTGTTTAATTAAGTGGGGGAAGGGATAATTAATGGAGAATGAATTATCTGAATAAAGTTGTGAAGTTGATCTGGATGTCTGAATTGTTGTGTTTGAATTGCTATTATTATAGTACATCTATAGGATTGATCTAAGTGAAATAACCACCTTGAATTTTTGTCTTAGAGCAATTTATGGCTAAATTCTGCCAAAATTTTTCTACAATCTCTTGAAATTTAGAGATAGTACAAAGTATTGATTGATAGCATTTGATTAAACAAAAAAAAAAAAAACAATGAAAATAACTTGTTAAAGTATCTTACTCACCTGCTGTTATGATAGGTTTTCTTAGTTGAAATTGAGTTGCAAAATCCTTAAGGAACAAGTTTACTTTATTTTTAACTTTAGAATTAAAAATTTGAGAGTCGGTCAAGTCCTTTTGTGAAAAATAAACAGGTTTACTTCTAGGAAATTTTAGTTTGTATATAATATTTGAGTTGTATTTATAACTTTATCACACTTAGTAAAAGAGGCAAATGAAACTTTTAACTTAGTCATCTTTTATAAAAATAAGTCTTAGATTTGTTTTTTTAAGCCCCGGAAAATTTCAATAAATAATTTTAAAATGAACTTTGAAAATAAACCCTAAAAATCACTCCAAATTAAAATCGAATTTCAACTAGTCTTAAATCACAAACGAATTTGAAAAATTTTCGAATCTTAGGAAAAATAAGAATTCTCAAAAACAAAGTAAGAACTCAACATATTACAATTCCAAAATCACTATGTACGACAAATTCCATACGTGACTCCGATTTATAAAATCGGGTAATATAGATCCCAAAAACGAATTATTAAAAAGTAAATAATGATTAACTTTCGGAAATGAAACCCAATTCAAAAATTCCGAAAAGTTAAAAGATATTAAATACTTACAAAAATAAAATTTAAAATAAATTTCTCAAATTAAATATGTTGTATAAACATAAATATCAGTTTCCAAATTGGCAAAGGCCTAAACCGAAAAATCACCCGGAAACCCTAACCGGAATACAATAGTGTAAGTCCGGCAATCTAGCGCCCCTAGCCCTAGAGGCCGAGATGTAGTTTAAAAATGTAGAATAGCTCATAGTAATATAAGTTCGTTTATAATTATCAGATTGGTAAATTTTTGAACTATTTCGAACCCGTTCGGATACAGACTTCGAAAAGCGTGTCCCGGGGCTCGAGATATCAAAAATATACCAATAGTACCGTTAGACTCGTAATTTCATAAGATTTTCAAATATATTGGTTATATAATTTTTCGGGTTATAAAAGTTACAGTTATAACCTTTTTACTGTATTTCCATTATTACCGGTAATTGATTAGTCTTTTGCACTATTCATTTTTATTTCATTACAAAATTTTATTATTCTTATAAAGTCTTATATTTTTAGATAAATATTTTATATGTTATAGAAAATTTTGTTTTTCTAAAATTTAGTTCGTTTCGGGTCTTTACGGGATCAGATTCTGTTTAAGACCCGATACTAAAAATAAAATAAATTAATTTAATAATTGAAAAATATTTTAAAAATATTTTTATTTTCATAAAATAATTTTTTTAATTTTTCGGGTTATAAAAATATTATTTATAGCCCATATTCGCGTATTTTGATCATACCGGTAACATATTTGTTAAATTACTAAAATAATTCAAATAATTATTTAATTTTAAATATGAAAAATCTGCTACAAATATTTGGAATAAATTTTTTTATTTTATTTTATTAAAAAAGTACATTTACAACCCATACCTTCAAGTACACCTTACACATATCACTTCTTTTCACTTCAATCTTTCTACACATTATTCCACAAGTGATGGCAGATTTTTGACCCTCTTTATGGCTGCCATTGTCCTTTATTTATTCTATTTTGACTAAAATTAATTATATTTCAATCTTTTTCAAAAAGTTACATTACACATTAATTATACAATTCAAATTTGAGTCAAAATTCAACAAATCCACTCTCTCTCCTCTCTCAATATTCACGTGCAGCATGTCTTCTTGGCTGCCTTGTTTTATTTTTTTTTTTCTCTTCTTTTATTCAATTAAACACTCATTTTCTCTCACTCCTTCATTTACTCACTTTCCCTCTTTCATTCTTTAACTTTTCTCTCTCATTTTTCCTCTCTTTCTTCTTCATTTCCTCTTGTTCCTCCATAAAAAACAAGCTGCCCCCTTCTTCTTCCATGGCTTCTACACTTCATTCCTAAAGATTTCTAAGCCAATCTTCTTCCCAAAGCTCCATAGGTGATATAGGTAAAGTGTAATGAAGGTTTCATGCATCAAATGAACTTCCATAAGCTTAAAAGCTTAGGATGATGATGCCAAAAATGAAATCTTTCTCTCCCCACTTTTATTACCTTGTATTATAATTATTTTCTTGTTTAAAGTTATTATATTTTGTAGATCTAACTTTTTGTAGCTTTGATTTTTGTTTATGCCATAGATCTTGCTATATGAGTTATTATTTTTGTTATTACCTATGATTTATGCATATATTCTTCATTCACATGTGTTCATGCACTTAAAACTAGTTTAGAAAACTAGATCTAGAGTTTTGAGTTCATAAAATGCATTAGACTTTGTTTTATGTTCATGGATGACTTGTGATATGATGATGGTAGGAAGTTGTAAGAAACTCAAGATCTATCTTATTTTCAACAAAAATCAATTTTGAAAATTCGGATGAAAATGGAACCATATTTAGAAAAGTGGTTTTTCAACTTCAAAATGTGTATTTTTCATTTAAAATGAAGGGCTTAGGGTATAGATAACATAAATGAGTAATTTTGATGAGCAAAGTTTAGATCTATGAGTTTAAAGTTTGTTTTCATGGGTTTCATCTAGGTGTATGTTCATATTATATGTAGATCTTAGATTTGAACTTGAATAAAATTTGTGAAATTCGTATTTTGGCAAGACCAATATTTAAAAACCACTTTCCAAGTGTCAAAATGTAATTTTTCTTAAGAAAATGAAGGCTTAATATATGAATATCATCAAGACTTCTTTTTACAAGAATCTAATGTGATTTTCAAAAGTTATTTTCAAAATAAAAATTCCATTTTCGGATTTTGGCCAAGGCCTATTTTAAAAACATGTTTTCCAACTCAAAAATGAAGTTTTTATTTAAGAAATGAAAGGCTCATAAGATATGATATGTAAGGAATGGATTTTCATGAGCTTAGATAGATTTTATCAAAAGATATAACCAAAAATGAATTTTGTAAATTCGGATCCCAACTAAGACCAATTTTTAGAACCCATGTATCAACTCCAAAACTCATGTTTTATGTGAAAAATGAAGTATATAGGTAATAGATATCATTAAGCAATGATTTTTACAAGTTAAAATAAGTTTAGGCATGAGTAATGTTAAACAAGTAATGGAATTAAAATAAAAATTTTGAGTTAGTGATCAATTGTCAAATTCGTAATTTGAGATGATGCAATGTAATCACTAGTATTTGAGCTCAAATTGCAAGTTTTATGTGTTAAATGAAGTCCTTAGAAGATGTAGTAAAGCCTTAAATTTAATGTTTAAACAAGTTTTTCCCAAATGAATCATTCAAAAAGTGGATTTTCTAAAATTCGGATTTTTGAGTAAATCATATTGGAAAACATTTTAAGTGTAAAATGAAAATTTTTATGTAGAAATGAAGGTCATAAGTAATAGATATAATGAAGACTCAATTTTAACAAAAATAATTATATTTTCTTAAGTAATAAATCCAAAACAAATGGAAATAATCAAAGTTAGGAAACTAGTATTCTTAAAAGTAGTTATCCTTGAAGTCTTGTAATATAAGGAGTTATGAAATTTTCTTTTAGCAAGAATCATCAAGACCATGCATACATTAAGCTCATCTCATGTCATTCATGTTAGGAAATCATTCATATTGCATGTATAGCCAATTTCTATAGTAGGAACATTACAAACTCTTACAAAACTATTTTTGGAAATTGAAATTGTTGCTGCCCTAATCTGATCTGACCTTTTCGAAGCTTCAATGTTTTCAAAACTTAAATATAATATTATAATTAGGTAGATCTTTCGAAGTAGATAGAAATCGATATATAATTTGCGAGATTCCGAGTTAAAATGACCAAGTTATGGCCGTTTTAAGTTGGAATTCCCGCTTAGGACGCGAATTACGAATTTGATAGTTCGTATGAAGTCGTTGGATTAGTTTGAGTTGAAATACTTATTAGAGTATTTCTTCCTTTTTAGGTGATCCCGAATTCGACGATTCCCTACCACCGGTTATTATTACTAGAAGACCGGTGATCCAATGGCCGAGTGAGTTTTCTCCTTGTTTTGTTACCTTGATTGTGATTGTAGTTAGTTGCATTAGAATTATAGGAACAAGATAAAAATCGATATGAATGGGGATGGGATATATGATGAGACTGTGATGAATGTATGCCAAAGAATACTAAAGCATATCGAAACCACGATTTGATTGGATAACTGCACTGTTCATATTATTTCTGTTATGTGTATGATATTGGCTGGTCACCCTAAAGAATGTATGAATATTTTGACCTAAGCAAAAATTAAATTGGTCATGCATCGCATCGGACATATTGCATTTGGTAGCGTGCTACTCCTACGCAGGTCGATCGGTATGATCCGAGGACTCGTTTGGATAATGAGACCCGGGATCAGAGCTCATTCATAGGGAACTAAGGCGCATCGGGGATGCATTCCATGTGTGAGCCTAGCCGAGGCGAGTGCTATGAGCCGAGGGCTTGGGGACTAGCAGCAGTCGTGTAGACTTCAATACCATCCCTAACCCAAGATACGGAGGGCGTAAATCCGTTCTGTGTGTGGGTTCCGGATACCCATACATAATTGCTTGCTCACGTGTTTGTTCATGCATAGCATATGATTGATTAATGCTTGCTTGTTCTGGTACGGAACTAAGGGAATTCTCACTAAGCTAGTGTAGCTTATACCCCAATAGTTGTTTAAATGAACAGGTTATCTCAAGAATGCAAAGTGGGGACTGAGATGGTTGCGCGAGAATGGCTTCGGGATTCGGCAAGAAATGAGAATGTTGAAGTTATCAGCTAGTTTTATGATTGTCTTGTAATAGTTTATGTAGGGAAGTCTGTGGATGAATGTAATTGAAGTTGAATGATTTTATTTTGAAGTATGTGGTTTGTATCGAAAGTATAGTGGATTTATTTCCTTTACATTGTTACTCAATTATATCAACATAAAATGTATCATTCCGATGTGTCTCCTTTATGTGTTAGACGCCTTGTACATAGTATGGAAGCCTTTGCGTGATCGAGGTGGTCATTCTTAGGTTTTAATATTGTATACAGCGGACTGCCACGTTTATGGTACCCTTCGGGGCGTGACAGTTTTTGCATGCAAAAAGAAAGAAACAAGTATAGCCTTTACTCCTCTGACTTAAAAATTTAAGTCATGAGTATCTGAACTTAAATTTTAAAGTGAGGAAGAGTTCTTAGGGGTATTTTGAAACCTTGTCACTTGGGTGATGAATCTGGGATGTAGCAGCTGAATGAACTCACTATAATAAGAAAGGAGGAAAAGCAAAATTTAATTTTTGAACTTTGAAAAACAAAAAGATGGAGGCAAAAACCTTCCAAAAAGAAAATAAATGCTTGTATGAAAAAGAAAAGAAAAATGAATGCAAAGATTCAAATGAAAGGAAACCTGTAATAAAGAAGGAGAAAATCTAAAGAAAAAGTAGATACCACATGCTTTCATTTGGTGTTACTAAGAGTATATGTAAGCTAAAAGTCCAATGAAGTCTAAATGAGTGTTTTTCCTTAGTGGATTGTGTATCTGCTTTTGAATAGAATGTTCTTTTATTAAAAACTGAGATTAAAACTTGTTTTGTCTGGTTTAGCTCCTTAATTTTGATTAAAGTGCTCTAATTACAAGAAACTAGTGTGGTTAGAGCAATAGGTACAAGAAAAGCAAGTTAAAAGAAAATAATTGATGCATAAATTAGAACAATTGTACTATCTATGACAGATTTAAAAAGTTTTGTTCTTAATTGTTTTGCTTGAGGACAAGCAAAAGTTCAAGTGTAGAGGAGTTGATAAGATCATACTTTACATAACTTTTATTAAGCAATTAGTGATTAATTTGTCTTGAATTTTATAAAAATTGCTAGAATGGGTACTTGGATTGGTTAAATTCATGTTTTAGGTCTAAATGGAACAAAGGAAAGTAAAATAAAAAAGTTTGAGATGAAATTGAAGAAACTCAAGGGGTACACCGGCTTTTCTAGAGTCTAAGCCACCGGCGTACAATCGGCCTAGAGGTCAACACTACCTTTAAGCTACCGACTTTCATCCAAGATTTGTTTGAAACATATTCAAAGATTTAAAGGCCGGCACAATTTTCATATACATCACTGACCTTGTGGCAGTATAGGATGAAGATCAGTAAACAAAAATCAAGCACTGGTTCAACACTGCCAGTGTAGAAAAAGGGAAAGTCAGCTTCTGCAATTTTCATTCAACGTTGGCTTTTTGGAAATTAACGCCATCTGTGTTGAGACGGCCTTGAATAACCACAGAATTGGAATTTTAAAAGCTGCCACTTGCACGGCCGGCCTAGAAGTAGATCTGGCCAGCCTTCTATGTTTTCCCTTTACACTGGCGTTTCAAAACCCTACACTGCCGACGTTCAAGCAGTGTAGGTCATCCTTAGTATTCAAATCCTTAATGCCAAATCCAAATCCACTAGTGTTCAAGTGATGTAGGAGAGTACACCGTCTCTACGCTGCCGGCATAGAAAGTGTAACTGCCGGCGTACATTTTGTAGCTGCAAAAATTAGATGAAACATTTTGAGTTGTCTATATATTCTAGGGGTCTCCTTCACTTTGAAACACACGAAAAAAAAAATATAGGAAGATATAAAAATTAGATTAGCTTTCATTCCTTTGTTAGAAAGAGAGAGAGATCATTTTGGAGCTTTGTAACGATCTTGCAATTGAAAACCTTGTCAATTGAATTGGTGATATTCACTTTTATTCTTATGAAATTCAATTTTTGATTTTGTTTTTCAATATGAATTCAATTGCATTTTCATATTTGATTTGTGAATCATTATTCATGAGTAGCTAAATTTTCAATGTGCGAAGTTGATGAAGCCTTAAGCATGCTAATATGATTCTTGAAATAGTATTATATGATTGTCAGGGTAATGAAATATTCATATTGAATTCCTGTTATTTATCTTATTTCTATTTGGAAATTGATTTGTAAGAATCTTGATAACTCGGAAGGGAAATTAGGGTTCATAGGAATTCACAAATAAAGGTTAAACAACAATTGTAAAAGCGACAAAGTTTAATCTGATTTAGAAATTGTCGTTATGATTCATGCAATGTTTTTAGGTTGATTTCTCACTAGAAATTATGAGAAGTTAATTTAAATCATTAGTCAATTGTAGAATCGGGAAATTTATAATTGTGAACAAGATTCCACTGGTAATCTAATAGGTTATTTTGTGGTCTATAAGATATTAAAACTTGATTTCAAGTTGTAGATCTTTACAATTTCATATGAATATTCATAAGTCTGATTATCAATATAATATGGTTTCAATTTGATTAGCAACGTTAAGGTAGATTCTTTTTCTTCCCACATTATTTTGATATATATCTCTCTAACAATCTCTTTGCATTCATCAATAGCTATTAAGTTAGATCATAATTAGATAATTAGTTTAGATTGATACAATTCGATTCCCTAAATATTAGTTAAAGCTAATACCGATCTAGTAGTAAAATTGATCCTTGTGGGAACGATACTCTACTCACTTTTGTATTAATTGATCAAACCCAGTATACTCGCTGGTAGAATACGTATTTTATTTATATGCACATTTTAAGCGGATCAAATCTCCACTATTCAAAAGATAGTCTGAGTCTTAAATATAATAAAAAATATGATTACAAAGATTTTAAAGGAAATCTATTCTAAGATCTTCCAAAGGATTTTCCCGAAAAGCTTTCCAAAAGCATAAGCTTACCTAGACAATCGAAGAACTTAGGATAAGCGATATCAACAAAAATCTATTAGGGTATAAGCTCAACTAACTTAGTGAAAATATTCCCAAATTAGCGTCCTCGTTTCAATAAAATCAGACAAGTTATTAAACAAACTTATGAAATGCATCAAACACGTGAGAGGACAATACATATGATCTGCTGGAAATCATATGTTTGGATGGATTTACGTCATCTATTAGAGGTTAGGTGTTTTTGGCTCTTTAAAACCCATCTTTATCATTAAACCTGTAGTTCTTTCCAGCTTGTATTCGCCAATCTTGGCAGTCATACCGTTCCTACGATTACCTCATTATTATACTTTCGTCCCACCAAGGCATAGTAGCTACGAGCAATGTGACTCACTTGGTGATATGTATGAATCAATTAATATAATTCTTGACATGTTATCAAGGTATTTTAAAGGTGATCATAGAATTTGCAGACACTCTACCATAAGAGTAGAACACAAATTAAGTTAACAACAATTCATGTTTTGATATACTTAGTATACTTTCAACCAACATTATCATGCATATGCCATTTCATCTTTTTCTACTTCTAGTGCCTCTAGCTATAAGTACAAACTAGTACATAAAAGTAGGAGATAAACTCACTCGACCATTCTTGCCAAAAATTCTTCACTTGTAAAAGTCCTCCAAAGCGTCATCACCTAAATAAAAGAAATACCCGAAATAAGTATTTTATGGAAGTTCTACTTAAACTTTCTAGTTCTATTTTACTATTTTTGTTAAAAATCGGATGAATGTAAATTCCAAATTTAAATGACCATAACTTACTCATTTTAACTTGGAATTTTGCATATAGGATGTCATTTTCTACGTGCATGAAAAGATCTAATTATTTCTAATGTTATTTTAACATTAAAGGCTGTTTGGACGCTAGAATAGTTGGGTATAGATTTAGCACGAAAATCTTAGCCCTTATACTGTAACTTTTCAAAATCTCACTTTATCAAAAAAGTCCATAACAACACATAGATATTTATATAGTTTGAAAAGTCCTTCAATATAGATATATACTCATATTACATGTATGATTCTAGTGATATTGTATTAATAATGATTTTTCGTAAAACAATTTACGTTTTAGAAGTTTGGAAAAATGAAATTCTCAAAATCTTTCTTCAAGTTGTTGGAAGAAAATTAAGATATTGAGTTTGTTACTAATGAATGCCTATTCATTTAAAGCTATCATTTTTATATTTTCTTAACTTCATAAAGATGGATTTATTTCTTTATAAACTTGGTTCTTTAAGTTTTCTAGTAAATGTTAAGCTAGTGATTTGAATTTAATCTTTGACTAGAAAAACTTGATTATTCTTAATATTTTTCAAGGTGTGTTGCTATAAACCTTATAAATAAGTTTTTTTTACGAAGATTTTTGCATAGCAAAGAATTATTACATTAAAAATTTATGATAATCTTATTTGAATACTTTGAAAAAGATTGTACTTAAACCATTTTCCTCAGTTGTATCTATTTTATTTTCTAAGTGGATTTTTAACTAGCGACTTGATCTTAAACTTGACTTAGAAAAATTATTTGATTCTTAATGTTTTCCAATATGTGGGTGTGATTCCTATAAACAAGTTCTTAAGAAAAATTTATATAACAAAGAATTGTCAATATTAAGATTAAATAATTTATTTTAGTATTTTGAAATGAGAGTAAGAGAACCGCATAATTAAGTTTGAAGAATCTTTGCATAATAACAACACTTAAAAATTAATGATTAATTTATTATAGTTTTTGAAAAGAATATTATTGAATCATGATCCTATGTTTTAATGGAAATTTTTCCTAGGTGTTAAAATCATGTTTTTAGATAATTTAGTTCTTATTTTTAAGTGAGAGAAAATAACTCATTTTTTTATTTGGAAAATTTTATCAAGACAACAAAATTATGTTCATGCATGAATACAAACTTGTAAATATGCAAAAAGAATAAATTACATAAAAATAAAGGTCATAGAAAATTATATAAGCATATAAGTAAAATCAAGTATTAGGAAGTCTTAGCTTGCATCAAGGCTTACCAGAACTTGGAATAGAGTAGTTCCAAAAAGAAAAGTAAGAACATAATAAGAAAACATGGGAGTCTTCGATTAATGTCAAGGCTCCCCAGATTTAGATTATGGACAAGTCCTAAAGAAAGAAAAATAAATTGTTTTGACTTGATAAGAATAAGTCTAAGACTAGAATGACTAGTCTTAATAAAATTGCATAAAATACATAAATAATTTCCAAGAAATATAAGAGCATGAATAAATAAAAGTTATGTTAGTGAGCTTATAGGCTTCAAGAACATATATACAAAAATATACTTAGCAAAAGTTAGATTAAGAGCAAAAATAAAAGCATAATAATATAACGACAATAATGATAATATTTGAACATTGTTAACAAGACATGAACATATTGTTGCTTTTATAATACCCCATGGGTTTAGGAAACATACACTATGGGTATGTTATGTTAACATGAACATGAAGATAGTTTTAGGAATTTTACCTAAGGTTAATGGTGGATTTGAAGGTGGAAGAAACAAATAGATAATGTGTTTGATATTTTTCTTAGAGAAAAGTGGATGGTAGAGAGTGTTTGAGAGAGAAGTTTTAGAGAGAAAATTTGGGAGGAAAATTTGGTAGAGTTTTTGAATGGATAATGAGATGTGTAAAAGAAATAGAGGGAAATGGGGTATTTATAGATAAATATGGAGTGATTTAATATGTAATAAAAGAAATTGAAAAAGAAAAATAAATAGATAGTGAAAGAGAAGGGAGGCACCGGTTCTATGGAGGAGAAGAGAGAGAGTGAGTAAAAAAATTAATTTGATAAAGAAATGTAATGAAGTATAAGAGAACTTTAGTAAAAGGTTGTAGTGGAAATGAAAATTGTAAGAAGTAGATGTATAGGTTGTAAGAATAGGTAGTAAGATAAAATAGAGATAGATGAATAGTAATGAATAGTAGAAATTACACAATGAATAGTAGATTAGACAAATAACATACTGGTAGTCAAGAAAATACATGTAAACAAGCTTTATTTAATATTTTTAGTTACCGAAAAATTACAAAACTGATTTTTTTGAAATCCTTATATAATTACGAGTTTAATGATATTTTTGAAATATTTTTACTATCTTAGGCACCGAAGGCACATTTTTCGAGAGATGATCCCATTTGGGTCCGAAACGATCGAATTTTCAACAAATCTAATCTTTTTAGGCTTCCTCATATCATTCCGAACTATAATCTACTATTAGCTCATTTCTATTGTACTCAAGCTTTGAGCGCGGGATTACTAGAATTGAAATCGCTAGTTTGCCTTGATCATAGTTGACTTTTAAAGTTTCGGTTTGACTAGGGTTGGGGTTTATTCCAACTTTACCCTAGAAATTGAGGGTTTACAATCTACTCTTCTTAAGGAAAGTTTTATCCTCAAAACTTGCCTCATGTACTTAACTCATGATACAGATTCGAGTTCTTCAAAGGGTCCAATATTCTTCAATGGATTTACCTTCAAGTTCACATGATTCTGGATTTTTAAATTCAAGAACTTGTTGCTTCTAATCCATCCAACTCTTCTATCGGTCTTAGGATTTTCCATTTTTTTGGCTTATAGCAATGGTTATTATATTCATTCTTTTTGGACAATAGTTTATTCCAAGATCATGGTCCTTCATGAGCTCTAACCATCTCTTCTATCATGGGCTTAGATCTTTTTGCATGAACAAGCACTTAACGTTCTAGATCATGTGTCCGATAATTCATTTCTTACAGCCTCATCTGTTGAGAAGCATAAGCAATTACTTTTTCCATCTTGCATTAGCACACATCCAAGACCATTTCTTGATGTGTCTCTATGCACTATGTAGAAATCCTTTGAATTTGTAGTGTCATAACTGGTGCGAAGACAAGTTGTCACTTTGGTTCTTGGAAACTCTATTCTCTTTTGTCTGTCCATGCAACTTCTCATTTTCTCCTGGGTTAATGGAGTCGAAGGCTTGGCTATCTTGGAAAAGTCTTCTATACTATCATGCCCCAAATGGTATCCTAAACGCGACAATCCACCACACTCAATATCTAAACTCAAGTATGACAACCTTAGTCATCCCATAAGTTTAAACATCGGGTGTAAGGCTCACGTTCAACATATAGGGAACCATACTTTGAATTGAAATAGCTTAAGGAGACATTCATAGTAATAAGAATGTAAATCATTACAGTTATAACCAGATAAATCTATTACATGATTTAAGTGGCATACCCCTGTCAAAATATTAAGAGTCCTTAGGTCCACAAAAGTCTCTTACATCAATATATATATATATATATATATAATTAAAGAGATTCAACTAGAAGTCTATGCCTAATATCTAGGTCCCGACTTCTTCAGAAAGCTCCTTGAATTCCAAAAGTTGTATCTGAGGAAAGTGGCCTCTCGAGGCTAGCCATAAATAATCATACTGCAATAGGAAACTATAGGGGTATAAGCTTTTGAGCTTAGTGAGTTTCACTTCCAAAATTAAATACACAACAAGCAATATATATCAGGCAAGTTATAGTAACAGCCATATGAAATGCACAAGCACGTGAGCATACAATACATAAGACTTTCCAGGAGTCTTATGTTGAATGGGTTTACGCCATCTATTCAGGGTTAGGTGTTTCAGGCCCATACGACCACAGATTTCAATTTTTCTTATTTATGTTGTGGTTGATACAGGTGCCTACCCACATATAATTTGTAGTTGATACAAGTGGTCACGCCCTAAAGGATATGCTAAACGCCACAATCCACCACACTCGATATCTAAACTCAAGTATGATAACCTTAGTCACTCCATGAGTTTGAACACCAAGTGCAAGGCTTACGTTCAACATATAGGGAATCATACTTTGAATCGAAATAGCTTAAGAAGACATACATAACAATAAAAATGTAAATCATAACAGTTATATCCAGATTTAATCTATTACATGATCTAAGGGGCATACCCACGACAAAATATTAAGAGTTCTTAAATTCTCAAAAGTCTCTTACAACAACCATTATATATATCAATTTAGGAGATTCAACTCGAAGTCTATGCCTACATCTAGGTCTCGACTTCTTCAAAAGCTCCTTAAGTTTCAAAAGCTATACTTGAGGAAAGTGGCCCCTCGGGGATAGCCATAAATATTCATACTATAATAGGAAACTATTAGGGTACAAGCTTACGAGCTTAGTGAGTTCTACTTCCAAAACTAAATGCTCAATAGCAATATATAATAGACAAGTCATTAACAACCATATGAAATGCACAAATACATGAGCATACAATACATAAGACCATTCGGAAGTCTTATGTTGAATGGATTTACGCCCTCCATTTGGAGTTAGGTGTTTCAGGCCCATACGACCAAAGATATCAATTTTTCTCATTTATATTGTGATTGATACAGGTGCCCACCCACACACATTTTCAATTCCGGCCCATACGCCAACATTTCAATTTTCGGTCATTACGCCAACATTGGAGTTTACAGGCCTCTTGTTTCCCAGCTATTATGCCTTCTTTCCACAAAGGTATAATAACCTATGCAATGTCACTCACATATGGTATGAATGGCCAATTTGATTATAAGATCATGGCATATTAATTTAACAATTTATGGGTGATCATAGATATTGTAGACAATTCAATTCTATACTAGGTCATACAGATATTTACAACAAACTCATTTCGATATTCTTATCATCAATTCACCCATGTAGAAATCATATACACACAGTCAAATTTTTATTTGCCCTAATTCTAATGCCACTAACATTATAAGCACAAGCACGAGCATATAATTTAAAGATGTGAACTCACTTTGCCATGGTATGAAAATCCACTTAATCGTAATAGTCCTTGGGAAGGTCTAGTCCGTATCTCAAGTCTCTTAATCAAAAGAAATAACTCTAATGAGTATTTATATGAAGTTTAAATGAACTTATAAATTCTATTCTAACAAGTTCGTCAAAATTAGCCTACGAGGAAATTCCAACTTAAAACGGCCATAACTTGGTCATTTTAACTTGGAATTTCACATATTATATACCGATTTCCACCTATTCGATGAGAGTTATCTATTTATAGAGTTATTCCTAACAAAAAAGGTGTCACGCCCGAAGGGCACCCTAAACGTAGCAGTCTGCTGTACACAATACTAAAGCCTTGGTATGACTACCTCAGTCGCGCAAAGGCTTCCATATCATGTACAAGGCGTACATCACAACCAAGGAAACGCATTAGAGTAGCGCAATTTATATTGATAATAAATAAGTAACGAGGCAAAGGGAATACTTATCATAAAACATAAACATATTAAATTACAATTCTTAGGGGCATATCCTTCTATTGTCTTCAAATAAATATACATCACTAATCCTATAAGTCATTACATATAAAGAACCTTACAAAATTACTTCATCTTATGATTCCATTTCCTTCATAGAAGCTTAACATCCTTCCATGACTTCCTTAATGTCACGATCCTTAATTTAAGCCACGGGTATACCTATTTCAACAAAATCTATAGGGGTATAAGCTACAACTAGCTTAGTGAGATATTCCTTTTCATTCGCACCATATTTTCAAACAAGTTCATTTAAACTTTCACACATATGCTATGCATACAATGTAACAATCACATGATTATGCAAATATATAGTTATCCGAAAACCATATATAGAACGGATTTACCCCTCCGTATCAAAGGTTAGGGAATCGGGGTTGAAGATCCTCGATCTTCTACTGCCAGTCCCCAGGTCCTCACCACAGTGTTCGGTTGGCTCGGTCCGAACCTAGAGTCTCTTTCCCCGAGCGATTTGGATTCTCCAGGAAGGAACATGGCCCGTGTCACCGTACGATCACAGCCAATCCAACTGTACGCGTAGGAGTAGCTGCCTTCTGAAAGAGATGTGACTCAATAGATGCTATGCGTGAGTGTTTCATTTTCACAAGCTAAACCTTTTTAAGGTTTGTTAGGGGGCAATAAATCAATTTAGCAATTAATAAGCAGTCATACAAGTAAGTAAACAAAATTATTTAAACAAGCAGTTTGAAGTTGCGATATTTTTAATTCTCATTTCACGCATAAACATAGAATCACATATACACTCATAATCCCGAAATCCCCAAATATATATCCATTTTTATATTCTCTTAGTATACTAATGCTACTACTTTACAAGCACAAGCAAGGTAACGAAATTAAGAGGAATAAGTCACTCGTCCATTTCGCGATCTTCTTAGTCATAGTAATCCTCGGGTAGGGTAAATTCGTATCTTTCGTCACCTAGACAAAAGAAATACCCGGGATAAGTATTTCATAGAAATTCTACTTGAACTTTCTAATTCTATTTCACTATGTCCGTCAAAATTCGTATAAAATGAAATTCCAATTTAAAATGGCCATAACTTGCTCATTTTAACTCGGAATTTCGCGTATAATATACCGTTTTCTACATATTCAAAAAGATCTATCCATTTCTAAGATTATCTTTGTCATATAAGGTCATTTGGGTTCTGAAAACATTCGGTACAGATTTAAAACGAATATTTCTAGATTTTTGCAAAACCATTTTCTAACTCAATCTTTATTTTAAAGACAATCCTTTTGTGACAATATATATAATATATATATATATTTGATAAATAATTTGAGTATATAGGTAAGCTCACTTTATATGCAAAAAATCTAATGGTAGTGTCTCAACAATTTATTTCATAGAACAATTCATTTTGAGTTGTTAAAATTTTAACTTTGATAATTTCTTTTCAAGTATTTGAAGAAACTTTATATTTTCCTAGGTTGTTATAAATGAGTATTTTCTTATTTTATTTTCTCCATTCTTTCTCCATAAACAAGTAAATTTTCTTTTAACCTTAGTCTTTCATAAGTTTTACTTCTAGTGATAAAAGATCAAATTTATCAAAAGTGTATTAAGTTGTTGAAACCTTTTTGTATTTATAATAGTTTTAGAAATTGAGTCTTGTCTTTTTTTATTTTAAAATATAAGTTTTTTTTCCTTAAAACTTGTTCTTTTATTTCTTTGAAAAGAATTTTCTTTATTAATAAAACCCTTTGTTTTTAATCCTATCTTGTTTATATTATTTGAAAACAAGTTCTTTCTTTAGAAATTGAAAATCATTATTTTTCCTAAGTGGGTTTATAACTTTATGGGTTGAATTCATCTTAACTTTGAGAATTAGTTTGTTTCTTAGCTTTTTATGGAGTGAAAAAGAGTTTAAATCTTAAGCTTTTTGTAAAACTTTGAATATTGACAAAAATTATTACTAAAAACTTAGGTTACCATTAATATACAAAGAAAATACTTATTCCTTATGTTTCTTTGGTAAAGTTATCTTTGTTATTTGAGAAAACTTGAAAAAACTTGTATTACTTTATTTTTATGTTGTTGATAATAACTTTATTATTTTGTGACAAATCACATAATAGAAAATTTGGTTTTAAGTTCCTTTAGTAAAGTAAAATTCTAATTTCAAATTAGTTAAGACATATCATTATGTAGATGTAAGTATTATGAGCATGTAAAATAAAAAAACATAAGAAAATACTAGAAACAAATAAAAAGCAAGAAAGTAAAATATCAAGTATTGGGAATCTTAGCTTCATCAAGGTATCCCGGTCAAGTATTGGAGCCTTAGCTTCATCAAGGTATCCCGGGACTAAGAATGGACTAGTCCCGAAAGATTAAAGAAAATAAATAAAAGATTGTTTTGACTTGATATGAACAAGTCTAAGACTAGAAAGACTAGTCTTAAGGAAATACCATGAAGTAAATAAATTGCAAAGCATAAAATAAATAAATAACGAGTGAGCTTAGATGCTCTAAAGATTATATATAAATACATAAATATATTTAATTAGATATGAATAATAAAGTTAACATAACAAACATAATAAAATAGGAGTTTATGTGCAAGAACAAAACATGAACATGTTGTTGCTTTTACTACTCATATGAGTTTCAAAACAACACTATAGTTATGCTAAGTTACATGGCATGGGTAAATAAATGAGTGGAAGAAGGTTACCTAAGGTGTTTATGTGATATGAAGATGGTAGCTGAAAAGGGTATTATATGAGTGTGATATGTGGTAAATAGTTTATGTATAAGGAATGATTTTTGTGAGGAATTGGTTTAAGAGAGTTTTGGTAGAGGGAATTCTTGAAGAGAGATTTGTGGAGAGATTTTGAGTGAGTTTTGGTAGTATAATGAATTGTGTGAAAGAATAAAAGAGGAAGAGGGTATTTATAGAATTTTTAGAGTGAATTTTAGATGTAATAAAATAAATTGAAAAAGAAAAATAATTGAGAGGAAATGGGGAAAGTTGCGCGGCCATAGGGGTGTAGAGGGAGAGAGAGTTGATTTTTGTTTATATTTTGTAAGAAAATAATTAATATGTAAGATATGATTTGATATAAGATGTATTGGAAATATAAAAATAAGAAAATAGATATATAGGTAGTAAAAATAGGTGTAAGAAAAAGTAGAGATAGTGGAATAGTAATGAATAGTAGAAAAGTACTATGAATAGTAGACTAGACAATTAATGTATCAGTAGTAATACAAATAAGCGTAATAATGCGATATCTATAATTTTTAGCTACCGAAAAATTCTAAAACTAATATTTTTGAAACCTTATATTTTTGAAAACCTTATATTTTTACGAGTCTATTGGTATAAACGGAATATTTTTAATATTCCAGACTCCGAGACACATTTTTCGAGAACTGATCCCGTTTAGATCCGAAGGACGCTCGAAATTCACGAATCTGATAATTTTATGTTACTCTATATTATTAAGAACTATTTTAGACCATTAACTTAATTTCATTTTCTAGGGTTCGAGAATGTGGGATTGTCGGATTCTAAACACTAGGGTTTGTTATAGGCTTTGTTGACTTTTAGCGTTTTGGTTTGACTTCCAGTTTTGTCGAGTTATACGTAAGATCATAAAATTTTCGAGTTTTGACCGTTTTATATTTTAGCTAGTACCTATGGTTTATCTTATTTTATTTGTGATTATTTAATAGTCTTTAGTTCTCGGGATCGTTTAACCGAGTCTAGGGTTATGAGTTGACTCAGTTTGACTTTTGATAAAAATTGAAATTTCTTATTCTGAAATTTACCAAAGGATTTAAGATCTTATCATTTTGTTGTTAAGCGGTATTCGGATATATCGCTTTGATTTGCGTTTTAGGAATCGGGTAGATGATTTGATTGGCGTACGGATGTTGATTCAATCGATAGTTGGATTTTATATTTTGTCTCAAGGGTTCTCGTTTTCTCAAGACTAAGAATTCTTGTTTTTGACTTGATTTAGAATTTGGTTTTAACTTGGGTCGATTTTTGGGATTTAAATTTTTAATTTTAGACTTCTAGGATTATTTTCTAGAATTATGAAAATTTTCGGGGCTTTACACAAGGTCAGTTGGTCCATAAACAATAGGGTACAGAATACTACACGAATTTCCCATTCCACAATTCAACTCCTAATTTCAAACCAAGCATCATACTAAAGCTTCGATAGATACTTAGCTATCATTATATCTTGTAAGACTCTATTATATACATATATAACTCAATATCATGCATGATTTATGGGTGTTGATAATTTTAATTTCTCATATACTTAGATAATGTCAAATTGGATGTATAAGACATTATTTTCCTAACTTTGTTTCTAGAAGTGCATCTCGTATATATGCAATATCTACAAGCTATTGTCATGAAGGTTATGAGATGAACTATCTATATGTATATTCTTAATAGTATAGTACCAAGAATTCTTTTTCAAAAATTTTTTCTTTACAAAACTTTTGAAATTTACTAGACTTAAGAAAAATAGTTTTTTTTCTTTGTAAAATCACACTTACTTCTATCAAACTCAACGTTAATGACTACATAGACATCACTTTCATTATTTCAATAAAAACCTTCATTTTGGGATTAGAAAATAGATGTTTAAATAGGTGGTTTACCTAGTTACGAATTTTATTAAATTTTAGAGAATGAAAACATTGTTTAATCTATTCTTGGAAACCATTCCTTGTTCTAGGATTAAACTTTGATAAACCTCTCTTATCCTTGCCAAAATTTGATCTTTATTACATGTATCCCCTAGGACTTCCATTTTTCTACAAAAATCATTATTTCGGCATTTGGAAATAGGTGTTTAAGTAGTGGCCATTTTCAAATCCGAATTTTGAAAGTTTCATATGAGATTTTTTTCTTTGTAAAATTCATTTAGTCCTTCAAAACCATCTCTAATCAAACCTACTCCTTAAGGCTTCCATTTCTTTAATAAAATCTTGTTTTTGGAGTTAAAAAATGAGTGTTTAAACTTCAAGCTTCCCTTATTATGAATTTAAAACTTGTTACTGAGATTAAAACATAATTTTTGTAAACTTTTCTTGTTTTAAAAATATTCCTTAATAGATCTAAGCTTTACTCATCAAGATCACTCATTTATGATATCTATTCCCTAAGCCCTTCATTTTAATGTAAATACACATTTTGAAGTTGAAAAATGGCTTTTCTAAATATGGTTCCTTTTTATCCGAATTTTCAAAATTATTTTTGTTGAAACTAAAGTAGATCTTGAGCGTTCTAATATTTTTCCTACTATCAGCTATTACAAGTTATTTATAAACATAAAACAAAAGCCTAAGACATTTATGAACTCAAAACAACTAGATCTAGTTTTTATACTTAGTTATAAATACATGAACACTATGTATATTATGTGGACAGGCTAGATGATGAATATATGCACAAAATGTTAATAAAATAACAAATATCTTAACAATAAACAAGATAATAGCAAAAAAATCTTAAATAACAAGATCTACTACATTGTGATGGTAAGGATCATGTTTAAGTGTTTCCACATCCCTAGCTTAAAGCTCATGGGGATTTTTTGAGTGAATCACACATGATTGATCTTGCCATTACATGTTTTTAAGACAATAAAGTGTAGATCTATTACCTATAGATGTTTTGGAACAAGAAAACTTAAAGAAATAAAAAATGTGTGTGTGTGTGTGGTGTGTGTATAGAGAGAGGGAGGTCACGACATGTAGAGGAGAGGAGAGGGAGAGAGGGTTTTGTAAAAATTTTTCTAAAGTGAAAAAGGAAGAAAGAGAGAAAATGAAATGAAGTTGACATAAAGGGATATATATAGATAAGTGGATTAGGGTTTGCCTTAATTTAACAAGAAAATAAAACAAATTGGAGAGAGGGAGAGAGGGAAAGAGAGAGAGGGGGCGCTGTTTTGCAAGAAAGGGAGAGAGAGAAAAGTTGTGTTGTGTAGGTTTCAAAATTAAATAAGTAATTTAAGTAGTAAAAGTTGTATTGGAAAAATAAATTGTAAGGAAAATGATGAAACAAGAGAAATATGTTGTAAGAATATAAGGAATAGGTTATGGGTAGTTGTACTTGATAAATAGTGTGAAGAAATCAAAAAGTAGATTAGACATTTAAAGTACGATAGTAATGAAATATGATAAAAAGATTATAACTGTAACTTTTATAATCTAAAAAATTATATAATAGATATATTTAGAAATCTCATGAAATTACAATTCTAATGGTACTATATCATATATTTAATATCTCGGCCCCGGGACACGCTTTTCAAAGTTTGTATCCAATTAGACTCGAAATAGATCAAAAATTCGCTAATCTGATCTTTTTAAGCACCCTAATATTATTACGAACCAAACTACATTCTTCACTCGTATTTCAACTTCTTGGTTTAGGAGCATGGGATTGCCGGCTTTAAACTGCTAGGGTTTTCTAGGGATTTGTTGACTTAGGGTTTCCGGTTGACTTTTCGGTTTAGAATTTGAACTTGATATTACCCTGAAAATTAGGGGCTTACATAACTGCCTACAACACTACCATTTCAATTCCGGCCATTACACCAACATTCGAGTTTACAGGCCCCTCATTGCCCAGCTATTATGCCTTCTTCCCACAAAGGTATAATAGCCTATGCAATGTGACTCAACATATGGTATGCATGTCAATTTGATTATAAGATCATGGCATATTAATTTATGATTTATGGGCGATCACAGATATTGCAAACACTTCAATTCTATACTAAATCATACAATATTTACCACAATTTCCATTTCGATATTCTTATCATCGATTCAATCAATTTGAGTTCACATGCACATTCTAATTTTATCTTGCCCTAATTTAGTGCCTCCCAAGTCTCCTAATCAAAAGAAATAACTCCAATGAGTATTTCTATAAAGTTTGAATGAACTTGTAAATTCTATTATAACAAGTTCATCAAAGTTCATCTAAGAGGAAATTTCAACTTAAACGGCCGTAACTTGATCATTTTAACTCGAAATTTCGCATATTATATACCGATTTCTACCTATTCAACAAGAGC
Source organism: Combretum micranthum (assembly GCA_024138025.1). Lineage (NCBI taxonomy): Eukaryota > Viridiplantae > Streptophyta > Magnoliopsida > Myrtales > Combretaceae > Combretum > Combretum micranthum. The sequence goes on from JAMXBD010001328.1 coordinate 250,594, forward strand.
TATCTATTTCTAGAGTTATTTCTATCAAACAAGGTCGTTAGATCTATTAACAATAGGGTACATAATGCTATACAAATTTCCTATCCCACAATTCAACTCCTAATTTCAAACCAACCATCAATCCAAAGCTTTGATAGATACTTAGCTATCATTATATCTTGTAAGACTCTATCATATACATATATAACTCGATATCATGCATGATTCATGGGTGTTGGTAAATCTATTTCCTCATGTACTTAGATAATGCTTAATAGGATATATAAGACAATATATTCCTAACTTTGTTTCTACCAAGTGCATTATATGTACATGTATTACCTACAAATTATTATCATGAATGTCATGAGATGAGCTATCTATATGTATATTCTTAATGATATATGATATCAAAAATTCTTTTTAGAAAGCTTTTGCTTTGCAAAACTTTTGGAAATTACTAGACTTAAGAAAACTAGTTTTATTTCTTGCAAAATCACACATACTTTTATCAAATTTCAACCTTGATAACTTATATATCCAATACCTTCATTATTTTGATAAAAACCTTCATTTTGGGGTTAGAAGATAGATGTTTAAATAGGTGGTCTACCTAATTACGAACTTTACAAAAATTTTAAGGAATAAAAACATTGTTTAATCTATTCTTTGAAACCATTCCTTGTTTTAGGATTATACTTTGATAAACTCCTTTTATTCTTGTCAAAATTAGGTGTTTGTTACATCTATTCCCTAGGACTTCTATTTTTCCATAAAAAACATCATTTTGGCATTTGGAAATAGGTGTTTAAATAGTGATCATTTTCAAATCCGAATTTTGAAATTTTCATTTGAGACTGTTTCTTTTGTTAAACTTATTTATTGTTTCAAAAACTATTTCCTAATCAAACCTACTCCTTAAGGCTTCCATTTCTTTAATAAAAATCTTGTTTTGGGGTTGAAAAATAGGTTTTCCTATATCAAGCTTTCCTTATTACGAATTTTAAGTTTGTTATTGAGATTGAAACATAACTTTTGTAAACCTTTCTTTGTTTTGAAAATATTCCTTAGTAGATCTAAGCTTTACTCATCAAGATCACTCATTTATGATACCTATTCCCTAAACCTTTCATTTTTAATGTAAAATACATTTTGAAGTTGAAAAATAGCTTTCTAAATATGGCTCTTTTTAAATCCGAATTTCAAAAATCCATTTTTGCTTAAACTTAAATAGATCTTGAGCTTTCTAATATTCTCCTACTACTATCATGCCATTACATGTTATTTATGTGCATAAAACAAAAGCCTAATGCATTTATGAACTCAAAACAACTGGATTTAGTTTGTTATACTAGTCATAAATGCATGAACACTATGATCTTTATGTGGATATGGTTAAATGATGAATACATGCTCAAAACATTAAAAACAACAACATAACTTAACAATAAAACAAAGTAATAGCAAACTAACATGAATACAAGATCTATAACATTGTGATGGCAATGATCTCATGTTTAAGTATTTTCACATTCCTAGCTTAAAGCTCATGGGGATTTTTTAGTGAAATCACACATGAATGATCTTGCCATTACATTTTTTTAAGGTAATAAAATGTAGATCTATTACCAATTAGATGTGTGGAGTAAGAAACTTAAGAAATGTGTGTGTATTGAGGGAGTGAGGTCATAACACAAAGAGAGGAGAAGGAGAGCATTTTGCAAAAAAATTTCTAAAAGTAAAGTGAGGAAAGAAGTAAATAAAAAGGTGAAGGCATAAAGGAGTTTATATATAGATAAGTGGATTAGGGTTTGCTTTAATTAAACAAAACGAAAATAAAACAAAATTGGAGAGAGAGAAAGAGCATAGGGTATGCCGATTTTGCATAAAGGAGAGAGAGAGATGTGTGTTGTGTAAGTTTCAAAATTAAATAAGTAATTTATGTAGTAAAAGTTATATTGAAAAAGTGAATTGTAAGGAAAATGACGAAATTGTAAGAATAGGATGTAAGGATGTAAGAGTAGGTTATGAGTAGTTGTACTTGATGAATAGTATGAAAGAAATCAAAAAGTAGATTAGACAAATAAAGTACCGATAGTAAAGAAAATACAATGAAAAGGTTATAATTGTAACTTTTATAACTCGAAAAATTATATAACTGACATATTTGGAAATCTTATAAAAACGAGTGTAACGGTACTAATATCATACTTTTAATATCTCGAGCCCCGAGACATGCTTTTCAAAGTCCGTATCTGATCGAGTACGAAATAGGTTGAAAATTCGCTAATCATATTTTTTTAAGCACCATAATATTATTACAAACCGAACTACACTCCCTACGCGTATTTCGACTTCTTGGTTTAGGAATGCGGGGTTGCCAGATCTAAACTTCTAGGGTTTTATGGGAATTTGTTGACTTAGGGTTTCCTGGGAATTTGTTGGCTTAAGGTTTCCAGTTGACTTTTCGTTTTAGGGTTTTAGCTCGAAATTACCTTAAAAAATTAGGGGTTTACATATACACTTCCTATAATAATTATCTTAACCTAGAAAATCATCTTGGGCAGTTTCCATGCTACCACCCCTTTCATCTTTTTCGGGATTCTCTATTATGTTTTTATTGGAAACTTCATGATCCAAAAAGGGAATTTGGTTTAGCCAGAAATCACACTTGGGTAACTTGGCATATAACTTGTGTGCTCTTGACATTCGTAACACCATTCGTGGACGATGCTCCTTATGTTGCCTATGTGTTCTTGAATAGGTAAGGTTATCATTGATGAGGACTATCGCACTTTTGTCCAATAAGGGATTGTACACTTGATTTCTCAAGTCCATAAAGGTGATGGGTGCATTCGTCATTCCATAAGGCATCACCAAGAACTTATAATGCTCGTAGCATATTCAGAAAGCAGTCCTTAGTGCATTTTTCAACTTGATCCTCAACTGGTGATATCCAGAACTCAAATCAATGCATGAAACACTCTCTCCTCATAGTTGATCAACTAAGGAAGTGGCTAGTGTATCTCCAACTCATTCTTCTCCACTCTGCTCTAAGCCTCGCCCTTTGTCCCGAGATTGAATGATTCTTCCCATCGGTCACTGAACCACCTTGATCCTCCTCTCTTGATGAACTCTCGGCTGATTCCACTCAAGCAAGAACAGCTTGAACAAGAATAGTTGATTCAATAGCTACAGTTCCCGATTCAATTGCTAGTGGTGGATAGCTTTACCTGATAAATCCTTATTCTGAAAACCTTCTCATACTTACTTCTTCAGTTCCTTCAACTCAACTAGTATGGTATGATTTGTTGCTTTTTATATAGACTCGGTATTCCTTACCAAGTTAATCTCAAAATCGATCTCCTACTTTGGTGGCAATTCCCTCTAGAAAAACATCAGGAAACTTGTTGACGATGGGGATGTCTGGGTTTCTCCTTCTCATTCTTTGTACTATTAACATAACTTTCAATTCCCTCTTCAACTTCTTCTGTCAACTCAAACGAACTCAGCTATTGTCTTCTGGAACTTTCGAATTTACCAATGAATGTCTCTTTCCTTTCATTTTATCCCGTAAGCTCCACTATCTTACTTCAGCAATCAACGGTAGTCTTAATAGAAAATAGCCAGCTCATTCTCGTGATTTTTTCCTATTCAATTATTTCTAACTTATAAGGTCTGTCGTGGAGGGACATCCTTGAATCTTTAGGGAATAATCTTTTCAGAATCTCTCTCATCATCATGATACTATCTATAGAGTTCTTTGTTTTAAAGCTAGAGGTGGTCATAACTATGGGTAATCTGATTCTCTTTGTCTAAACTATCGATGATGGATAACCTTCATGTCAAAAAGGGCTTGGTTAACTATTTGTATACACATCCTACATTCGATATGTATGGTCTCTTATTTCCCTTTTTCTATGGTTTTGCTTAATCATTTCTTCATTGCTTTATTATATCCTTATACTTATACGGAAATAAAGAGAACATAGATTAAGGTTTCAAGCTAACTTGTGACCAAGTCGTAGCTATAATCATTCTTATCCTCAAGGGCTGCTAACTCTACACCTTCATCGTCCATCTCCCCACGTATCCAACGACCTTGCAAGTTGTAAATCCTTATTCCCTGCATAGAGGCAGTACGACTCCTACTTCCATTACCATTTCCTGTTCTTATTGGGGTAGGCCCCCCAGATGGTCCAAACGATATAGTAGGGGCATTTCTCTTTGTGGGCACTCCTTGGCAACGTGACCAGTCTCTTTACACACATAACAAATGGAGGTTGCTTTCTTTGGATAATCCGGTAGCTTGTGGTTAGGATCTCCACAGAAGAGACACTTAACCTGCAATTGCGGATATCTTTTTGGGTAGAGGTTATCTTGGCATTTTCAACAAATTATATTCTTTGGTGCCTCTTTCCTTCCACTATCATCTCCCTCAAAGCTGTCATTCAGCTTGAACCTTTTTGATGGGTAGCCATAACTAGATCCTTTAGGAAATCTCCTTCTAGGAATGTGAACTTTCTTTTCTGGTGCATGCACCTTTCTTTTCTTCGCTCGTTCCACTATCCGGGCTCTCTCTCCTAGATCTTGGAAGTTTCTTATGTCAAATTCTTCCAACTTAACACATAACTCTTCATTTAATCCATTCAAAAAGACTTATCTCTTTAACTCTTCGCTATACTTATAGGAGATAGGCGCATATTGAAGTAATCGGCTGAACTCAATCTCATATTGTTCGATTATCCTTCCTCATTGCATAATATGAAGGAAGTCTATGTTATACTAGACTTGGAGACTACCTAGAAAGTAATCCTCCAGGAATTCTTGTCAGAACATTTCCCAAGTGATCGGGTGCATCAACTCTCGACTTTTAGATTCACACCATTCATAAGAATTTAGGCATGGCATGTAAGTACCATAATTGAGCCTCAAATGATACGACACTTCATATGCATCAAAAGATCTTTCTATTTATGCAAGCCAATCTTCTGCCTCATCTAGCTTGCTAAAGGCTCCATCAAAATATCTATTACTCTTGATGAATTTCGACAAAATACTCTTATAAGGTCTTGGCAGTAGCAGTGGTGGTAAAGGTGCAATACGTGACTGCTCGTCCTGGGGTGCAGGTACTTCCATTGATGCCCGCTATGTGTTTTGGGGTGGAGCTGGAGCAGGCATAGGTGCATTCTATTGTTGCATAAGAGTATTCAACAATTGTGTTATCTTTCTAAGAGTGGCTTGGAAATCAACTTATTGATTCGGTGGTAGTACATCTTGCGTATTTAGAGAAGGGATTCGGGTGGATTCCTTTCCTTAACTGGGGATTGATTCGAAACACGATGTTTACGATTCCTTCCTCTTCAAGTTCAGCTGTTTAAATACTTTAATTATGTAAGTTCAATATTTTCTCTATTTTATTAAGTTTTGGCATGATATTTAATGGAAATCACAGAAATTTAGCATATTTCAAATATCATAATTTTCAAAGCAAAGTTCAAAAACTTATGAAATTAAAATCATAATGAATGAGATTCAAATATTCACAAAATAGAAATTTCATTTAACGAAAACACAAATGGGCCCATGTCTCTTACAAAAAGCAATCATTAAAAGAACACACAATCAAACGACATCATTCTAAAGACATACGGAACATAGCACCACTTCGTTTATATAAATAAAATTTTTAATCGCTCTTATGACTTAGTCAATCTTATTACAAAATCTAAGGTAGATTAATGATGACGTTAACTTCAATTCTTTCCTTCTATCATTCGTCGTCCTTGGCATGATTTTCAGGGGGAGGGGATTGATTCATGTTGATTGTGCTTTGTAGAGCCTTTATGTCATTTTGTCAAGAACTACGGTCACGTATCTCCCAATTGATATCCTTTTTTCCTTTATTCGAGGGTCAAGTTCCCACCATACTTAAGCTTCCTTGGTCGAAAGTCTGATGTGGAGTAGCCTCTTCATCTAATTCAATCATCCTAACTTCATCATCTTAGATTTCTTCTCTTGCATTGTTCCTTGACAATGGCATGTGCGAATGGCTTTCGTTAAGCTCAAGGTTTGGTTGCCACACTGGATTGGGGATATCGCCACGTGGATTATCATCTTGGGCATTCCAAAAATGGTTCTCATATGAATCGTTGGGCTCCACTTCGGGACCTTATTCCTCTTTAGGGTATTCTTCTTCTACCATCTCCTCATCTTCGATCATGCCTTCTCCCCATTTGTCATTTGGTTGTGATACATGTTGTGGCTCATTTGGGTGCTTCAAAACATTGCGATAAATTTCATACTAAAAGAAGTAAAACTCTCCATCCCGTTGGTTCCAAATGGTATGATTAGCCAATTTCCATAAGCATAAACAAAGAGTGGTCCGAGGGAATTCCAAGTTCGGAAGTTAGGGAAAGTTGGGTTTTCTTCGTTCATCAAGATAAGCGTGGCCTCTTGAAGCATTGGAATGTTGTAATAGTATCCCATGATTCTTTCTACCCCATAAATTACTTCTAAGTTGGTCCGGATCTCTTTCCTTCTTACATTGTACCTTATTCCCTCTGTTATGTGTTCCCAAATGGTAAGCCTAAGTCCTCTTTTCCATATATTGAACATATATCTAGCAGATCTAAGTTGTCCAACTGAAGCAAAGTCTTCACATAATAGTCTAAGCTTCAATCTATAGTCCATAAAGGTTCCTTCGTACCTATCGTAAACTCTTGGGCCTTAGCTTTAACTTCTCCAATAGTCAGCTATAAAAAGCAAAGAGGTCATTAGTCCTTTAAGATTTCAGACTTATACTATCAATAGCTAAAGCTTATTTTACTACTCTTGATTTCATTCTTATTACTATTTTCTAACCTTGCTGCTTCGATATCACTTAAACTATCATGCCTTAGAGGATATCCTAAATGCGGTAGGTATTAAAGCTTAAGAATGATTTCCTGAAGTCACACAAAAGCTTCGACACCATATGTAAAGCCTCCATCACAGTAATAGGAGACACAAGTGGGAAGTATAGTTTGAGAAAGTAAATATGGCATATAATAATCTAAATAACAATTATCTTCAAATTATAAAAAAAATATATAGTATTTACATCATCTTAGGGGCATTCTCCTGCTAAATCTCCAATATTCAAAAGATAGTCTAAATCTTACATATAATACAACTATAACTACAAAGATTTTAAAGGAAATATATTCTAAGATCTTTAAAAGGATTTCTCCTAAAAGCTTCCAAAAGCATAAGCTTAAACGGATAATCGGAGGCCTCGGGTATAAGAGATATTGATCCTGCATCAACAAAAATCTATTGGGGTGTAAGCTCAACTAGCTTAGTGCGAATATTTCCAAATTAACGTACTCATCTCAATAAAATCAGACAAGTTATTAAATAGCCATATGAAATGCATTAAACACGTAAGTAAGCTATACATATGATTTATCAGAAATCATATGTTTAAATAGATTTACGCCTTTCATTCGGGGTTAGGTATTTCCGGCTCTTTAAAACCCGTTTTTTATCATCTAACATGTAGTTCTTTCCAACTCCTATTCACCTATCTTAGTAGTCTTACCGTCCGTGCAATTATCTCATTACTATACTCTCGTCCCACTAAGGCATAATAGCTACATACAATATGACTCACTTTATGATATGCACAAATCAATGAATACAATTCTTGACATGTGATGAAGGTATTTTAAAGGTGATTATAGAATTCGCAGAAACTTTACCATAATAGTAGAACACGAATTTAAGTTACAACATTTCATGTTTCGATATGCTTAGTATATAGTCAACCAACATTATCATGCATATTCCATTTTCATCTTTTCCTACTTCCAGTGCCTCTAGCTATAGGTACAAACAAGTACGTAAAAGTAGGAGACAACTCACTCGGCCATTCTTACCAAAAATTCTTCACTCGTAAAAGTCCTCCAAATACGAATCCTCCAAAGCATCATCACCTAAACGAAAGAAATACCGGAAATAAGTATTTCACGGAAGTTCTACCTAAACTTTCTAGTTCTATTTCATTATTTTCATCAAAAATCGGATGAATGGAAATTCTATAAACCCCCAAAGTTTTGTGATCATTTAAGCTTAAACCCTAATTAGAAGGTCGACCGGAATTCCTAAGGTCAACAAAACCCTAGTCAGACGTAACCGTTCAAGTCCGACAATCCCGTGTAAGTAACCCTAAGAAAGTAAGTAAAAGATTAGTATGTAGAATAGTTCATAATAACATGAGAAAGCTTGAAAATATCATATTAGTTAAACCGCGATTCATTTTGAGCACTAGTAGACATAGTTTTTAAAAAGCATGTCCTGAGGCTCATAATGATAAAAATATTCCAGATATACCATTAGACTCGTAAAAATATAAGGTTTTCAAAAATATCAGTTTCATAATTTTCCGGTAACTAAAAATATCATATATTGTAATTATACGTGTATTTTCTTACTACCGGTACTTTAATTATCATGTCTAATTTACATTACACTATTTATTACTATTCTACACTATTCATCTATTTCTACTTTTTCTTACAACCATACCTCTATTTTCTTACAATTTTCATTTCCAATACAACTTCACATCTTTCATATTTTACTTTTCATTAACAAAAATACAAAAAAAAAAAAATTCTCTCTCTTTCCTTCACAACTTGCGCCAGCCCCCTCTTCTTTCCCTCATATTGTTTTAATTTCCATTTATTTAGTTAACACAAATTTCCCTCCACATTTTCCTATAAATATCTCTTTTTCCTTCCATTTCCTTCACACCTTCCATATACTAAAATTACTCTCTCAAAATTTCTACAAGAGTTCTCTCAAAGTTCTCTCAAGTTTAGCTTTCATAGGTAATACTTCTTTAAGTTTCCTTTATGTTCATTTACTTAGTATGAGCTCAGTGTGTGTTTTCTAAACCATGAAGGTTAAGAAAGCAAAAATATGGTTATACTTTGTTTTGGTTCATGAATCTATTTTTCCTTTATGTTGCTTTCATATATATTAAATTAACTATATCTATGTAGCTATATATATCTTTTAGAGCATATAAGCTCCTTGTTATCGCAATTTGTTGACTTTCCTTGCAATTTATTTACTTTCAAGTTATTTTAAGACTAGTCTTTCTAGTCTTAGACTTGTTCTCATCAAGTCAAAACAATTTTTTTTCTTTTGGGACTAGTCTATTCTTAGTCTCGGGATACTTTGATGAAGCTAAGGTTTCAATACTTGATATATTTCTTTACTAGCTTATTTCTTTAAATTTTATATCTTTCTTATGTTTTCATAACTTTATGATTTTATATTCATGAACATGTATGAACATATTGATTTTTATCCTAACAAGATAAAGGAGGAAAAGTTTTCTTAAAATAGAAGTTCTTCTCTAAAAATAAATGTTGTTATGAAGGAAGTGATTTTTCATAAAAACTTAAGAATTTATCTTAATAAAATTTTTCTAGAAATCTAGAGGAGCTCATTATAAATTTTAAGAACATAGGAATTTTTTTTAAACAAAACATACATACACTTTACAAAGTCATAAAATGGAAAGAAATTCTTGATTAGAAAAAAGATTTACTAAACTTCACTTTTCATCAATACTAATTTAACAAACACCAAGAAATTTTCTTTCATAAAAGTAGAATAATCTTAAGAAATAAGGAAATTATTTCTATAAATATGAATTATTACTACTTTCAAAAAGTATTAGAAACTAAGCTTAGAAAATAAAATTCATCCTTTAGAAATTTAAAAAGACTAAGGAAATAAAATTAAGGAAAAGGAAAATACTCATTTAAAATAACTAGAGATATTTTCTGGCAAGCTAAGAGGAAATTTTCAAAAGTTTCACTTTTCCAAAATCTTTAGAAGACTTTACTTTTACCAAAAATTCATAGTTGAGACAACTTCATTAATTTCATGCATTTGATATAAGTCAATGAATACATGTACAAATACATTTCAAAGGTTTTACAAACTATTATAATTTCAATCTCTTTGATATAAGTTTTTGTAAAAAGAAGGAAGCGAGTTTTGTGAAATTCGTGGTGAATTTGATCACCACTATTTCGGAGGTCAAAAGAGTTTGATGTAAATAATTTTAGGAATAGATAGATCTTTTCGAGTAGGTAGAAAACGGTATATAATATACAAAATTCCAAGATAAAATGAGCAAGTTATAGCCATTTTAAGTTGGAATTTCCTTCAATCCGATTTTACCGCCAATTCAAAATAGATTTAGAATCTTCGAAAATAGAAATTCTATAAAAGACTCATTTTGGGTATTTCATCTTGTTTAGGTGAAGAAGGAACCGATATCACCTTCCCAGAAGATTACTTCGACTAGGAACGATCATCATGGAGTGAGTTAATCCCTTACTAGTTACATTTCCTTGTTTGTGCTTGTAAGTAGTAGCACTAGAAAATAAGGAAAAGATAAATGAACAAATGTTAAGTGATTTAGATTCATGATTGATTGAATAAAAGTTAAGAATATCGAAAGAGGAATTGATGAATAATTTATGTTTTCTTGCAATGATATGATAAATATTGTTTTGATCACCTTTAACTTGAACTCGACAATAATGGAATAACCCCATATTGAAAATGATTTCATGCATATCATATTTGTGAGTCATATTTATTTTGCACTACTATTCTTCGTGTGGGAAAACGAGGAGTTGTAGTAGCGGTTAGTAGGAGCCGAAAAGTCTACATGGGCAAGTAGGAGCCGGAAAGTCTACTTATAGGAGCTGGTAAGTCTATAAATATTGATGGTCGTATGGGCCCGTAACCACCCAACCCCCAACATGGAGGCATAAAATCCATGCTACACATGGTTTTCGGTTAATCGTGTGTATTTTGTTTGCTCATGTGATTGATGCATTCTCTATGATTGTCTAAATACTTGTGTGTTTTATGGAAATGATTTGTAGATGGGAGTTATCTCACTAAGCTAGTTTTGCTTATACTCCTATAGCTTTTTGTTACAGTATGATTACTTGTAATTGGCACCAAGGAGCCCCTTTTGTCAGGTATAAGCCAAAGGTGCTAGGAGTTTTTGGGAGAAGTTTATATGTATTTAGTTTTGAATGTAGACTTCTAAGAAAAATCTCTATAGTAGACTCATGTTATATTTATGTATATTTTGATGATGACTTCGTTGAACAAGACTATTAGAACGGGGAATGCCTCCAAGAAGTTGTAAGACACTTTTATTCTAATGAATATTACATGTTTATCTATATAAGTTCTTGCATACTTTTATTATCTGCTTAAACGTAATACCCCTGTGAGTCTCCTACTATCTTGGAAGCACGCCTTGCACATGATATTGAAGCTCCTACGTGACTAAGGTTGTCATTCATTAGCTTTAATATTATATGTGGCGGACTACCATATTTAGGGTACCCTCTAGGGCGTGACAAATTCCAACTTCAAATGACCATAACTTACTCATTTTAACTCAGAATTTTGCTTATAAGATGTCATTTTCTACCTACTTGAAAAGATCTATTTATTTCTAAGGTTATTTTTAACATTAAAGGCTGTTTGGACTCTAGAACAATTCGGTACAGATTTAGCACGAAAATCTTAGCCCTTATATTATAACTTTTCAAAATCTCACTTCATCCAAAAAGCCTATAACAACACATAGATATTTATATAGTTTGAAAAATCCTTCAATATAGATATATACTCATATTATATGCATGGTTCTAGTGATGTTATCTTAATAATGATTTTTCATAAAACAATTTACTTTTTAGAAGTTTGGAAAAATGAAATTCTCAAATCTTTCTTTAAATTGTTGGAAGAATATTAAGATATTGAGTTTGTTACTAATGAATGCCTATTCATTTAAAGCTATAATTTTTATATTTTCTTAACATTATAAAGATGGATTTATTTCTTTAAAAACTTGGTTCTTTAATTTGTTATTAATTTTAAATTTTCCTAAGTAAATGTTAAGCTAGTGATTTGAATTTAATTTTTGACTAAAAAAACTTGATTATTCTTAATATTTTTCAAGGTGTTGTTATAGACCGTATAAATAATTTTTTTTTTTTTTTTACGAACATTTTGCATAGTAAAGAATCATCACATTAAAAATTTATGATAATCTTATTTTAATACTTTAAAAAAGATTGTACTTGAACCATTTTCCTAAGTTGTATCTGTTTTATGTTCTATGTGATTTTTAACTAGCGACTTGATCTTAAACTTGACTTAGAAAATTTGTTTGATTCTTAATGTTTTCCAAAATGTGGGTGTGAATCCTATAAACAAGTTCTTAAGAAAAATTTATACAACAAACAATTGTCAATGTTAAGATTAAATCATTTATTTTAGTATTTTGAAAAGAGAGTAAGAGAATCACATAATTAAGTTTGAAGAATCGTTGCATAATAACAACACTTAAAAATTTATGATTAATTTATTTAATTTTTTGAAAAGAATATTATTGAATCATGATCCTAAGTTTTAATGGAAATTTTTCTAGGTATTAAACTCATGTTTTTAGAGAATTTAGTTCTTACTTTTAAGTGAGAAAAAATAACTCATTATGTTTATTTGGAAAATTTTATCAATACAACAGTATTATGTCAATGCATGAATATGAACTTGTAATTATGCAAAAAGAATAACGTACATCAAAATAAAGGTCATAGAAAATTAAATAATCATATAAGTAAAATCAAGTATTAGGAAGTCTTAGCTTACATCAAGGCTCACTAGAACTTGGAATGGACTAGTTTACATAAAGAAAAATAAGAAAAACAAGAAAAACATGGTAGTCTTAGATTTATATCAAGACTCCCTGGAATTAGATTATGGACAAGTCCTAAAGATAGAAAAATAAAATGTTTTGAGTTGATGAGGACAAGTGTATGACTAGAATGACTAGTCTTAACAAAATTGCATGAAATAAATAAATAATTCCAAGAAATAAGGGTATGAATAAATAAAACTTATGTTGGCGAGCTTATAGCCTCTAAGAACATATATACATAAATAACTTAGTAATATATAAAGTTAGATTAAGAGCAAAAATAAAACATAATAATATAACAACAATAATGCTAATAGTTGAACACTGTTAAACAAGATATGAACATATTGTTGTTTTCATAATACCTCATGGGTTTAGAAAACATACACTATGGTCATGTTATGTTAACATGAACATGAAGATTGTTTTGGGAATTTTACCTAAGGTTAATGGAGGATTTGAAGATGGAAGAAACAAATGGATAGTGTGTTTGATATTTTTCTTAAAGAGAAGTGGATGGTAGAGAGTGTTTGAGAGAGAATTTTTAGAGAGAAAGTTGAGAGGGAAATTTGGTATAGTTTTGGTATGTATAATGAGATGTGTAAAAGAAATGGAAGGAAATAGGGTATTCATAGATAAATGTGGATGGATTTTATATGTAATAAAATAAATTAAAAGAATAAATAGATAGTGAGAGAGAGGGGAGGTGTAGGTTCTATGGAGGAGAAGAAAGAGAGTGAGTGAAAAAAAATTAATCTGATAAAGAAATGAAATGAAATGAAGTGCAAGAGAAGTTTAATAAAAAGTTGTGTTGGAAATGAAAATCGTAAGAAGTAGATGTATAGGTTATAAAATAGGCAATAAAATAAAATAGAAATAGATGAATAGTAGAAATTGTACAATGAATAGTGGACTAGACAAATAAGATACCGATAGTAGAGTAAATACGCGTAAACAAGCTTTATATGATATTTTTAATTACTAAAAAATTACGAAACTGATATTTTTAAAATCCTTGTATAATTATGAGTCTAACGATATTGTCGAAATATTTTATTATCTCGAGCACTAGGGCACGTTTTTAAGAGTTGATCCCGTTCAGGTCCGAAACGATTGATTTTTCATGAATCTGATCTTTTTAAGCTTCCTCATATCATTCCAAACTATAATTCACTATTAACTCATTTCTATTGTCCTCAAGTTTCGAGTGCAAGATTGCCGAAGTTGAAACTGCAAGTTTGCCTTAGTCATAGTTGACATTTGACGTTCTGGTTTGAATAATGTTAGAGTTTATTCCTACTTTACCCTAGAAATTGAAGAGTTTACACCATACCCACTCACCTTAGTAAAAATAATCCAAAAAATAAACGAGTTAATATTGTCTCTTCAAGAAACAAGCTCAGATTGTAATGAACTTGTTTCTTTAAGAGACTAATGAAATATGAGTTAATTGCAATTCAAACTTATATATTAAAAGATGAGTTTAACTTATGTATTTTTGAGGTCATTTTCAACCCAGTGGCAATTTTGTGATTTTATTAATTAATTTCAAATATTTGTATATTTGTGCATATCGCATAATATATTCCAATAATATTATAGTAAATCTAATATAATAATACACATGCAATTTATTCATCATACATACTACATCTAATATGTAACCATAGCATTATACATGTTACATATTATAAAATCTATTTCATTGTGTGATGTGAGATGCATCATGTTATATATTTTGTTTTATTCATAACTCATGCTTGATGTATGTTTTATTAAATTGATATATGTATTAGATTAGTATACACACACATGCAACACACATGCATACACCACATATTACTAAGGCAATATATAGTTAGAGACATAATTAGGATGGGTTTGAGACAAATTATATAAAATCCGAACTTATTTTGATATCCCATAAGAATTTCTAAAACTTGAAAAAAAACTCTCTATTTTTTTTTTATTTTAGTACATCAACGACCCATCCTAATAAAAATTTTGTGAACACATAACTAGCCCTGTTTGAGCTGGATATATTGTAGATAATTTTCATATGATCAAAATTAAGGGGGTGCAAACAAGCCATGTTGTGCCGAGCCAAGCTTTTGATTACTTGGGATCAGCTCATTCAAAAACTTAATGAGCTTGAGCCAAGCCAGGATCTTAACAAGTCTGAAATGTATAGGCGCATGCTTGAGCCCATTAAGGATTCTTAAACTCGAGTTCAGTTTATTAGGCTTGTTTAACTAAACAAGTCTAAGTTCAGCTTGCTTATGTATATAATTATATTTTTAATTATATTTATAATATTGAATTAATATAAATAATTGTATATAATATTATATTAATATATCATTATATATATATATATTACACGAGCTTATTCACAAGCCTAGCTCACGAGCTTTAGACAAGCTTAGGCTTGCCTCATTTAAATGAATATGAGTTTTAGCAAGCTTATTGCTAACATGAAAATGCTTATCATATATATAGATGCCAACATTTGGAAAAATTTCAACACTTTTGGCTGATAAGTTTGTGTAATGTGAGATATAAAATTATTACTAAGCTTATTGCTAATAGACTCAAAGGTTTGATAAGTAAGTTGGTTAGACCTATGCAATCAAGTTTTATCATGGGGCACCACATAACTGATAACATCATTATAGCTCAAGAAGCGGTTCATTCCACGAGTTAGAAAAAAAGGTAAAACAGCTTAGATGGCAATCAAGGTAAACTTGGGGAAGGTGTATGATCGACTAAATTGGAGATTTATAAAAGAAACATTGGAGCTAGCAAGGTTACAGACTGAACTTATTAAAGCAACCATGATTTGTATTTCTACTCCCTCTATGAAACTTGTCTAGGATGGTGAGCTCTCTTATGTTTTTTTATCCGACTAAAGAAATACGATAAAAAGACCCCTTATTCCCTTACATTTCTATTTTGTGCATGGAACGGCTAGGACATATGATTGAGGAAGTGGTGAATCGAGGTAAGTGGAAACTGCTATCATTGGCCAAGAATATACTTAAGGTCTCCCATCTTTTCTTCATAGATAACCTGGTTCTTTTCGCAAGGGCATCTATAGATCAGGTTCATTGTATTTCTAATATCTTATATTCATTTTTCCTTGCTTCCGAACACAAAGTTAGTAATGATAAAACTCTTATATTTTTCAAAAAATGTTCAGTCCGAGCTAACAAAGGAGATTGAATTTAGGTTTGGTTTTAAGGTTATGCAAGAGATAGGAAGGTATCTAGGTGTTCCCATTATCCATGGAAGAGTATCCAGGGGAACTTACTCATATATAGTGGATAACTACAGGAAAAAGGTTACATCTTTTCAATCTGATTCATTTTCCTTGGTTGGGAAAACTCTTCCATCTAAATTAGTGATTGGAGCATTGCCTTTATATCTTTTGTAAGTAGTATTCCTGCATATTGCTATTTGCCATCAAGTTGATTCTATCTATAAGGATTTCATCTGGGGTAGCCATGAAGACAATAGGAAAGTACATCTAGTGAATTAGAATACTCTTTGCCAACCAAAAGCTTTTAGGGGTCTTGGTATTTGAAAGACTTCGATTAATGAGGCTTTTATGATGAAATTAACATGAGTCTTATACTTAGAGTCAAATGCCATGTGGTGCCAAGTTATGAGAGGAAAAATATATTGAATCAGCCATATGTTTTAATGCACTCAATAGTATGAAATCTAATGTTAGTAGAGGTATTGATAGAGTTTAGCGTAAGATGGAGGTAGGTATTTTTAAGGCATTGGGTGATGGAAGATTTGAGATTCTAGACTAGGAACTAGCTTCCAGTTATAGGGAGCTTGTTAAATTATGCAGTAAGTGAGATTTTTTATGAAGATGGGAGCATATGGTAAATTATTACGTAGATGATAATGGTGATTGGAACTAATCTTCTTTGCTTATTTGTTACAACACTCTATTCTTGTGTATATAGCAAACATGAAGTCCCCACATCCGGATGATGGATTGGACGAAGCCTTTTGGAGTCTTTCAAAAAGTGGTAATTTCTCTATAGAATCTTCTTATAAATTAGTATTAGGTTTTGATAATTGTGGAAGGCAACATATTTAGATTAAAACATGGCATTGGGGGTACCTAAGCATATTCATTTCTTCCTCTAGTTAGTTGCCCATGGCAAGCTTTTAACAAATGAGGAACGAGTAAAAAGAGTTATGTCTAATTCCTAAATTTGCTATTGCTGTCATAATAGTTTTGAATCATTATGTCATCGCCTAAGGGATTATATTATGGCAAGAAGCATTTGGTAGACTATTATTCCTCATGATTTAAGAAGACATTTTTTTCCTTTAGCATCTGATTTATGATTCTCATGTAATATTCAAAATAACCGCAAGTATGAAGGTAATATAGAATGGGTAGTAATTTTTGGTACTGCTTGCTAGTATATTTGGAAGAGAAGGAATAAGTTCCTTTTTTACAATCATTATGTCGAAAGGTCGAACCATGGGATTAATATAATGCAGATAGTCGTAGTTAAGGGTGTTTACGGATCGGTTAGCCAGTTTGTAGCCCTATTTTCTGAACCTAACCATAATGGTAGGTTTTTTAATATCTCGATCCTTAACCGATCAATTATAAACTATTAACCGCCTTAATGGTTAACCATTTTCTCTAGTTAATTTTTTCAGTTTTCAATTTTTAACCATTTAATATAATGGTTTCAACATATCAAATTGGTAGTTTCAATAAACTTTACTTTTTAGCCTTTACTATAGAGTTTTTTATAGCTAAAAAGAGGAAAATCAAATTAGGGAAAAAGGGAAAAACAAGTCTTTGGATGTATCGTAAACCAAGTTAATTGCTACATTAACTCCCATCAAACATAGGATAAAACATAGTACTTTAATAAAATCCAAGGAACATTAACATATGTAAACTATATATATAATATATTTATAAATATTGAAATGGTTAACCGTCAACCATCAGTTTTTTGTAATTACAAACCGAAATCGAAACTGAAAATAAAAAAAAAAAATTATAATCCTAAACCATGAAAACCTGAAAATGCATGAGAAAATACTCAAGAGAGGGGATGGGAGGTGAATTGAGTATTTGCATTAAAATGCTTTAATAATTAATTTTAATGCAAAAGATCAAATTTTACTTTAATAGCAACAGATGATACATAGCAAATTATAATATGAAATATTAAAGAAATAGGGATAGAAAACTTGAGTCCAGACTTAACATGAAGTTAGGCCCACTTCCTACTCTCTATGATCCACCAATGCCTCCAATCGATCACTTCACCACCACTTTATTAATCACCAAATAAACATGCTCAAGCTAAGTAATACACCACTTTTACAACACTTAGGAAATTAAAATATTTTCTTTTTCTCTCTAGATGTTCACTGATAAATAGCAGATATAAGAACAGAGCACTAGAATATTTTTCTCTCTCTTTCCTAATATTTAGAAGTTAATGAATAAGAGAACAAGAAAATTAATGATTTTTCTATTTGCAAGTAAAAGTTCTTTTTCACTTCCATACTTCTCTCTCTTCGCTTCTTTTTAAGGATAGAGTATTCATAGCCTTCAATAATTTAAATGTATGTTAGAGATAATGTCTTTAAGTCGCCAAGCATTAAGATGCGCTTCAACGACTCTTTTTGCTACATCAACTCCATATTTAAACTATTGCCCCTCAAGACTTTTCACACCTCAATGTGTTGTAACTCATTTTCATCTCTCGACTAAGTTTGTAATTCACTTGAATTCTCTGAGCCTTGGATTCAAACTTGTCATGCCCTAATGCTTATCGCATCTTGAACTTGTCACGCCTTAGACTTGACCCTCGACAGAAGATGTGCTTCTTTGATCTTGTCGAGTCTTAGATCTTGAACTTGTCATGCCTTGCACAATCGACTCATTAAGACCTCAACTTGACCCATGACCAGAGCTATGTATGTTTAAGCTTGTCAAGTGTTAGTCTTGAACTTGTCGCACCTTGATTAATTCACATGTCGAGCCCTTGAGGTGACTCTCGACCTAGACTATGCATTTTTTAATTTATCAAGCTTTAGTCTTGAGTTTGTCACGTCTTAGTGAATGAACAAGTCTAGCCCATGACTTGACTTGTGACCAAGGCTGTGCTTGACAATTTTTTCCCTGCTAAAAACCTACACAATCTCCATAAAGAGCACACAACATACATAAATATAAATTTTAGCATATTATTCATCATATTGTTTGACTAATTACGTGCATTTTTCCATAATTGGATTGTTAATTGTGCTATTATCTCATCAAAATCTACATTGAACATATAATTTCAATAATCTTTCCGTTTTTGCTGAAGACAATCATGCACAATTAACCCCTTTTCAATTTAGCATACTCCACCTCAAATAAGTATTTGGGTTTCAAAAGAATTTTCTCAAATTTAATTTAAAGACTTTTAGGAGAATGCAAATTATACTTAATTCATCATTTAGCTCCCCTTTTTGGGTTCAAAATAGATATAGCATACACAGCATACAACATACAAACATAATAGCTCTTCTCCCCCTTTGTACTCATCATAAACATATTTCATGCATGTTAATTATGTATTCTACATTTCTCCTTCGTTGTACTCATCAGAAAAATGACATATTGATGATATTGCAAATAAAGAGATATGTACAGGTAACATACAGGTTTTTAGCATCTAAAAACCAACTATTCTAAAATATGAAAAAAGGTCCAAAGAGCATCATAGAGCATATTCAAATATTCAAAATCAAGTTTTAGTAAAACTTTGGTTTGAGCAAGCACACATATAACAAATTTTTGCAAATAGAACAAATTACAACAATCACGGAAATATATATATGAATATCTAATAGCTTCTTAAATCCTTAGATTAAGTTCTAGATCATCCCCTCTCTATGATATTTAATACCCATCTTGCTTTACCATGCCCTTCGTAAATTGTGAAAATGATCCTCACTTAAGGTTTTTGTGAAAATATCAGCAATCTGATTATTTATAACAACAAATTTCAAGCTGATATCTCTGTTTAGAACATGATCTCTAATGAAATGATGTCTAATTTCGATATGCTAGGTCCACGAGTGTTGAAAGTGCACAACACCTATCGACAACTATATACTGAGCTTCAACAGTTGAAAGTGCAACCGAATTTTGCTTCTTTGAGTGCCAAGATATTATAGAGTTTTCAAAAAAGTGGCATGTGCCACTTGTGCTTTTTTTATGTACTTTACACCTAGCAAAGTCAGCATTAGAGTATCTAATAACATCAAAAGAGGTAAACTTTGGATACCACAAGCCAATTTTAATTATGCATACAAAATACTTAAATATGTGTCTTACTACATTCAAGTGTGTTTCCTTTGGGCAAGATTGAAATCATGCACATACACATACCAAAAACATGATATCAGGTCTAGAAGTTGTTAAATATAATAAGCTATCTATCATATCTCTATAAAGCTTCTCACAAACATTTTAATCATTTTGACCTTTGCCAAGTTTTATATTTGTGCTCATAGGTGTAGGTCTAGATTTGCAATTATTCATTTTAAAACTTTTCAAGAGTTATATGGTATATTTAGATCGATCGATGAAAGTTCTATTTTCAAATTGCTTTACTTGAAGAAAAATAATTGGTTCTCCTATCATACTCATTTCAAACTCATTCTTCATGGATTCGACAAATTCATTAATAAGACTAATATTAGTAGCTCCAAACACATTATCATCCACATAGATTTGCACAATCAATGTATCTGACTTGTAATTTTTTATCAATAGAGTTGAATCAATTTTTCCTCTAGAAAATCTATTATTTAAATGAAGCTATTAAGTCTTTTATACCAAGCTTTATGAGCTTTCTTACAACTATAAAGAGCTTTGTTTAATTTAAAGACATGATCTAGGAATTCATTATTTTAAAACCCGTTGGTTCCTTTACATAGACTTCTTCTTTTATAAAAACATTTAAGAAAGCACTTTTGACATCCATTTTAAAAAGAGTAAAATTTTTGAAAGCAGCAAAAGCCAAAAGCATTCTAATTGCTTCCAGTCTAGCAATCAGGGTAAAGGTCTCATCAAAATCTATGCCTTCTTCTTGATTATGTCCTTTAGTAACTCATCTAGCTTTATTTCCTGTTATTATTCCAGATTCATCAAGCTTGTTTCTATAAACCCATCTGGTTTCAATAATAGGTCTATTATCAGGTCTATGAACCAATTTCCAAACTTCATTTCTTGTGAACTAGTTTAATTCATCTTCCATTAATGTATCCAAAATTCATCCTTTAAGGCTTCTTCAATATTTTTAGGCTTGGTTTGACATAGAAAAACAAAATTACTTATATTTCTTAAAGATGATCTTATTTGTACTCTATTACAAGGTTCACCAATTGTTAGATCTTTTGGATGTGATATTGTATATTTCCATTCTTTAGGAAGATCATTATTAACAAATTCATACACAAAATCCTTATTATGTTCATTTTCTTCTTTATTAGTATTGTCAATAGAAAACTTACCCAAATCAGAACAAACAATATCCACATCATCATTTGAACATGAATAAAGCAAAGAATAATCAAAGCAACATGAATGGATTCTTCTACAACTAATGTTCTCTTATTAACACTCTATAAGCTTTACTAGTTAAAGAATAACCTAGAAAGATTCCTTCATGACTTTTAGCATCAAACTTAGCTAAGTGTTCTTTTCTATTGTTTAAGATGTGATATTTAGTGACAAAAGGATGGAAAATAAGAAGTGTTAGGTCTTTTATCTTTCCAAAGCTCTTAGGGGGTTTTCTTGAGAATTGATCTTATGAAAACTCTATTTCATATATAATAGGAATTATTGATTGGCAAATTATATTCATACAATATGGTTCTAGCCATTTCAATTAAGGTTCTCTTTTTTCTTTTGGCTATACCATTTTGTTGTGGAGTTTTAGGTGCTGAAAAAGTATGTACAATGTCATATTTATTGCAAAAATCATCTATTTCATAGTTTTGAAATTCTCCCCCATGATCACTTCGAATAGATACAATGTTAAGACCTTTTCCATTTTACACTTTCTTGCAATATCTAAAAAAGACATGGTTTGTTTCATCTTCAGATGCAAGGATAAAAGTCCATGTATACCTAGCAAGATCATCAACAATAATCAAGGTATATTTTTTCCTCATAAACTTAGAGTTTGAGTAGGACCAAATAAGTCTATACACAATAGTTCTAATGGCCTAGTAGTGGAAATAGAATCCTTAAACTTAAAAGAAGACTTAGTTTGTTTTCTGTTGACATGCTTGACAAATCTTATTCTTTTGAAAATTTATTTTTAGTAAAGCTTTGACAAAATTCTTTTTAACAAGTTTTCAAATTATATCCATACTATTATGTCCCAATTTTCTCTACCATAGCCAACTATTATCATTTTAGGACTATCAAGTTTCATTTGATGATTTAAAACATCTAGATTAATTTTGTTAATATTTCTTTGTCTATATCTTTCAAAATATGCTTGGTTATTGTCAATTCTTTTAATAGAACATTTACTAGCAAGAAATATTACTCTAAAACCATTATCACACAATTGACTTATACTAAGTAGATTATGTTTTAGATGATCAACTAGAAACATATTTTTAATAGTTAAATCTTTATTTATAAAAATATTACCTTCATTAAGAATAGCTGATTTGAGATTATCTCCAAAGGTAACATTTCCTTGATCTTTTAAGTCTAGAGATGTGAACTTGGGTGCATCTCCAATCATGAGTGTAGAGCATCCACTGTCTAAATATCATTTGTTGTTCCCACCAAGATCCCTACAAAACATAGTATTATTTCTTTGGTATCCATTTGAGTTTGGGTTCTTTTTGGTTAGATGGAAAAAAATCTCTATCTTAGGAACCAAAACCAGCTTCCTTTTATGATTCAAATGTATGTTTTTTCTTATTGCACAATTGTGTGCAATGTGACTAGATTTACCACAGTAATTACATGTCACAGGGGTAGCTCTCATAAAACAAGTTTTGTAGGACTTGCAACTACTTTCTCTACTATAACCAATTCGATATTTATTTAAATCACACCTTTAATTTCCAAAAAGTATGTTTAAATTCTTTTTATCATTTTTGAACTTAGGAATAGTTGCTTTTGAATCATCTAAGCTAGCTTTTAGCAAAATATTTTCATTTTTTAGTTCTTTAAGAATTTCATTACTAGTGCTAGCAAATTCAGTATTATTATTATATTAGTTTTAATTTCAAGATCAAACAACTCATTTTCAACTGTTAATTTTCCCTTGATTTAGCTTAACCCATCATTTTTACTTTTTAGCTTCTTACACTTATTATTCATCTTATCATTTTCTAATCTTATACTATTTATTTCTTCATGCAGTTTTTCATTTTCTATTTTAACTTCTCCATGCTTGTTTTGAAATTTATTTAGCTCTTCTCCTACTTTCATCATTAATGTTTTAAGTATGTTATTCTTTTTCTCTACTTTAATTAACTTACAGCATACTTTATCATACATAACATACAACTCATCATAAGAAGGTGAAGAGGGGGAATTTACCTCATCGTCCAATGCCATGAAGTATACATTCTCATCTGAATTATTTAAGTCATCATCACTCTAAGTGGCGATCAGTGCTTCTTTTCTATATCCCTTGCACGTCTTTTTTTAGATGTGTCCTGGCTTATGACATTTATAGCACATTATCACATCCTTCTTTTTGTATCTTGGTGAATTGTTGTCATCATCCACTCTCTTTTTCTTATTGCTGAGTCTCACGAACTTCTCAAGCTTTTGGACAAGTTCCTCATTCTCATGTCATCGTCATTATCATCATTGGAATATTTGACTTGTTCCTTTTAAGGCAATTTATCACGTCTCAAAGGGTACTCTAAACGTAACAGTCCACTACAAGCTATATAAGACTTAGGAATTGTTACCACAGCCGTTCCAAAGTCTCGTAAGATGCAAGGCGTACCTTTACGACAATAGAATACATGAACCAATGGAGATAAATAGTTTAATTTGACATATTATAAGCATCAGGATATAAACCATGAGTCCACATAATTAAGTACAAAAGTTCTAGGGGCACCCCCCGCAAAATAATATCAAGCTTAATAACAGTCTTTTACAGTCATCCGATAAATAATAGGGTTTTCTATGAAAGTCTACACAAAATCGAACGTAAACTTATAATGGAAACTCCTAATTTTTATACCTGATTGGTAGGATGCCTTGGCTTTAACCATATATAAGTATACTATGATAAGAAAAAGCTGTAGAGGCGTAAGCTGCACTAGCTTAGTGAGTGAGTACTTCCATAGAGACATTTACAACAAATTATTCAATTAAGTCAGTTAATCAATCGTATGGAATGCATCAATAACATGAACAAACAATCATATGATCAGCCATAAATCATATGTAAATGGATTTATGCCCTCCATTCGGGGTTAGCAGATTAACGAATACTACGGTACTATCGTTGAATTAAAGTGCCATTTATGGATCATGGGTAACCAACTTATATCGTTTATGGATCACAATCAACCAACTGATTTATGTCGTTTATGGATTACGATCAACCAACTTTTAGCGTTTAAGGATCACGGGTACCCAACATATGCTAATGCTCCATCTCCATCGTGAAGTGATTATGTCTGTATTAGTTTATCAATCTGAATAGTCATTAATACCAATTTCTTAGGTGATCCACAATTTCGCAGACAATCAGTCCTATAATACTCTAAACAAGCATAAGTTAATCACTCGATTCCGATATTCTTAATATCATTTCTCAACTCATCAATAAGCATACATAATCCCCCATAATTCCCATCATGCAATTCCATTTTTATCTTTTCCCTTATGATCTAGTGCAACTATTTGCTACAATCACAAGCAAGAAATGAAAATTAGGAAGTAATACTCATTCGGCCATTGATCGCCTATCTCTTAGTAATAGTAATCCGGTGGTAATGAACCCTTGGGATCCAAGTCACCTAAACGAAAGAAATACCCAAAAGAGCATTTCAACTCATCACTAATCCATTTTATTTCATAAAAACTATTAAGTTCGTAATTCTCAGCATTAATGGAAATTCCAACTTAAAAGCGGCTATAACTTGGTTATTTTAACTCTGAATTCCGTAAATTTTATATTGATTCCTATCTACTTCAAAAGGTCTATCTAATTCTAGTATAATATCTCAATTTTGAAAAATTTTAAGTCTCGAAAAGATCCGAACAGATATAGTCAGTATCCAAACTCCCATTTTTGAAATTGTTTTGTGAGGAATTATGATATGTCTACTATCCATACCTAATATGCATGCAATATTAACAATTACTATCATGAATGGTATGTTATGAGATTCCTATACGTATGTTCTTGATGATATTCTATTAGAGAACATTTTTAGAAACTTCTACTTACAAGATATGATGAATACTTAATCTAGCAAGTCTAGTTTTGAGTTCTAGACAAACCACACTTGTTTTAGAGATTTTCCTTAACAAATTTTATTTATTCTTGCTAAAACTAAGTCTTTACCATATCTATTCCTGAAGGTCTTCATTTTTCAACATAAATCCTCATTTTACACTTTGTAAACAAGTGTTTAAGTATTGACAATTCCTAGATCCGAAGTTTGTAAAAATAGTTTTTAAGTGATTTCTTTGAGGAAAACTCATTTGATACTTTAAAATTTAAGACTCCATTATTTCTATCCCCTAAGGACTTCATTTCCTTAATAAAACTTCCATTTTGAGTTTGAAAATAGGTTTTTACATATCCTCTTTCCTAGTTACGAATTTCATGTAACTATCCTAAGATCTAAATTTTCTATCTTGTAAATATTTCTTGTTTGATAAATTTCTTTTAGTAGATCTACCATTAACTTACTAAAATCATTTCCTATTGTTACCTATTCCATAAGCTCTTCATTTTTTACATAAAAATCATGCTTTGGAGTTGAAAAACAGGTTTTCAAAATGCAACTCATTTTCCATCCGAATTTACAAAAGTTTGTTTTTATAAAACCAAATTTGTTCTTGAGCTTTTTGGCTCATCTTCATAAATATCCTAACTTTTAGAAATAATGAATCATTCATTTACATAAAACAAAAATCTTTGTGATCATTTCCGCATCTTAAACATAATAAATGCATGAGATCTCCACTATCATGTAAAAGAATAAATGTTTAAAAGCTAGATCTAAGTGTAATGGTCATGTTAAATACATGAAATGAAATATACTACTTATGACAATGATGTAGTAGCAAGATTCCTACATGAACTCATCACTATATGAACATATATTATGATTATGAGAAAAACACAAGCTCTAATCACAAGATCCACAACTTCACAACTTGTGATGGCTTGATCTTCATGTTCTAGTGGTTTCATGTCCCTAGCATGAAGCTTATAGGGATTTTTATGAATCCACACATGAATGATATAGCCATTACATGTCTTTGTGGTAGTATAGTTTAGATCTATACTTATTTAGGCTTTGTAAACAAGAGGAGTTGAAGAAAATAAAGTGTGTGTGTGTGTGTGTGGCTCACGGCAAGGGAGGAGAGAAAAGAGAGGGTTTGTAAAAATTCTCTAAAAGTTAAATGAAAAAAGAGAAAGGAAAGGCATAAAAGAGTTTATATAGCGAATTGAATTAGGGATTGTGTGAATAAAATAAAGGAAGAAAAAATAAAACAAATGAGGGAAAAGGGAAGGAGTTTACGCCGGCTACAATGGAGAGAGGGAGAGAAAATGGGAGTTTACAAATTTTTCAAATCTAATTTGTGTAATAAAGTGTATTGGAAAAGCAAATGTAAGGAATGTAATGTAATAAGATAAGGCTTGATTGTAAGGATGTAAGAGTAAGGGTATGGCTTGTGAGTGTGAGTAGGGTATGGGCTTGTACTTGTGAATAGTAAGGAATAGTAGATTAGACAATTAAATTACCGATTAGTAAAGAAAATACGATATAAATGCTATAACTGTAATTTTTATAAACCAAAAAATTATAATTAATATATTTTGAATTCCTTATTAAATTCCGATCTTAATGAGTATTCTGGAATATTTTTCTAATTTCGAGTCCCGAGGGCCGGTTTTCCGGAACAGATCCCAGTCGAGTTCAAAACAAATAATTTCCCGAAAACTAATCTTTTTATGTTTCAATATATTTTTTAGAACTATAATTTAGGTAAACTTGCTCTCATAAGTTCTATGGTTTTATTCTTGATGAAGCCGAACTTATGGTTTCTAGGTTTCATTCTAACCCTAGCTATTCCGGTTTAGGGCTTTAGTTTCCAATCCGGTTCTCGGAGTCAAGCTTGGTTCCAAGGAAAACCGAGGCTTACACAATTGCTTTATTATTTGATTCCTCTCCTTGCTTTTTAATAAGTTCAAGTGTTTTCAATGCTCCGAGGAGTTGTTCTTTACTCATAGCACTTAAGTCTTGTGCTTCTTCTATGGCAGTTCTTTTTGCTTCCCAATCCATGGGTAGTGACCTGAGAAGTTTAGAATTTATTTCTAAGTTAGTAAAATTCCTCCCAAGTACACTCAAGGGACTTATGATGTTAATAAATCTATTATGCATCTCATCTATAGATTCATTTGGAAGCATTTTAAAGTTTTCGCACTATCCACACAAAAGACTTGTTTTTTTTATCTCTAACTCTAGAAGTTCCTTCATTAGTCTCTTCTAATTCATCCCATATTTCTTTAGTAGATTTGCATGTACAAATTCTATTCAAATCACTTTCATTTAGCCCATAATGCAATATGTTCATAGCAATTTCTTTTAAATCTAATCTTTTCTAATCATCTTCACTATAATCTCTTTCTTCTTTTCCTTCTATAGTTAAATTTCATTTTCTATAACATTCCAAATTAATTTGTTTTTAGCTTTTAGAAAAATTTTCATTCTACATTTCCAATATGAGTAGTTACCCCCACTTAGAAGCAATGGTCTATCCATAGTTTGCTTCTCTATGAACCCTATTGCATATGATGTCATGATCTTTACTTTATATGTAATTAAGCACAGAAAAGATAAAGATGAGGCTCTGACACCAAATAAAACATGAGAATGCCTTAGAAAATACTAAAGAGGGGGGATGGGGGTGACTTGAGTATTTGCCCTAAAATGCTCAAATGATTAATTTTAATGCAGTAAATAAATTTTTGCTTTAATGGAAGTGGATAATACACAACAGATTATAATATGAAATATTAAAGAGATAGGGATAGAAAACTTTAGTCCAGATTTTAATGTAGAGTTCGGTTCACTTCTCACTCTCTACGATCTACCAATGCTTCCAATCGAAAACTTCACCACCACTTTATTAATCACCAAATAAGTATGCTCAAGCTAAGTAATACACTCCTTTCTCTCTCTAAATGTTCACTGATAAATAGCAGATATAAGAACAGAGCACTAGAATATTTTTCTCTTTCTTTCCTAATATTTACAAGATAATGAATAAGAGAACAATAAAATTAATTATTTGTCTTTGTATAAATAGAAGCTCTTTTTTATTTCCACACTTCTCTCTCTTTGTGTCTTTTTAAGGACAGAGTATTTATAGCCTTCAAAAATTCAAATGTACATTAGAGATAATGTCTTTAAATCGCCAAGCATTAAGATGTGCTTCAACGGCTCTTTTTGCCATGTCGTCTCCATATATAAACTATCGCACCTCATTTTTGCCCTTCGACCAAGTCTATGATTCATTTGAATTCTTCAAGCCTTGGATTCAAACTTGTTGCATCCTAATGCTTGTCATGCCTTGAACATGTCGCATGTTAGACTTGACCCTCAACCAACATTGTGCTTCTTTGATCTTATTAAGTCTTAGATCTTGAACTCATCGTGCCCTAAACAATAGACTAGTCGAGCCCTCGACTTGACCCGTGACCAAAGCTGTGTATGTTTGAGCTTGGCAAGTGTTGGTCTTGAGCTTGTCGCGCTCTGACTGGTTCACTTGTCGAGCCCTAGATGTAACTCTCGACCAAAGACTGTGCATTTTTTAATTTGTTAAGCTTTAGTCTTAAGCTTGTTGCATCTTAATGAATGAACTAGTCTAGCCCATGACTTGACTCGCGACCAAGGCTATGCTAGAGAATTTTATCCCTGCTAAAAACCTACTCAAACTCCATAAAAACACATAACGTACACATATATATTCTAGCATATTATTCATTATATTGTTTGACTAATTAAGTGCAATGTTTCCATAATTGAATAGTTAATTGTGCATCATATTGTCTCATAAGTTCAACAAAACCAAAACAAACGAGTTGGTTAACCATTTTTTGGATTGGTTTTCCAGTTTCAATTCGGTTTTTCTATTTCATTAGTTTTTTTGCATACCTTTGGTTGTAGTTGTTCAAAGGGTCCATTATAATAGAGAAATGTGTTTGATATATTGATGCCATCCCCCTTCTGGTTGCCTTAAGTTAAACACCGATGTATCTTCTAATGATGGAAATGATTAGGTTACAAAGGATAGTTTGATTTGAGATTGGGATGGTTCTTAGATTTCTGGCATTTGTATGATATTTGTCTAACTTCTACTATTTTGGTAGAGCTTTGAGGTATTTATAAAAGTCTAGAACTGTGTTGGCAAAATAACATAACAAATGTATGCACAGAGGTTAATAGCATGACGATGCCCCTATTAATACTTTCTACTGGCTGGTAAGCAGTATCCAATTAATAACAAAAAGAAATTGTCAGGTGTAGATTGTACGCTTATACTAAGAGGGGATCCATCATGCTGATGTTGTAAACCCCTAAAATTTTCATAATTCATAGAAAATAATCCTAGAAGTCTAATATCAAAATTGAAATCCCAAAAATTGACCCAAGTTAAAACCGAATTCTAAATCAGGTCAAACACGAAAATTCTTAGTCTTGAGAAAATAAGGACCCTTGAAACAAAATATAAAATCCAACTATCAGTTGAATCAATATCCGTATGCCAATCAAATCATCTACCCAATTCCTAAAACGCAAATCAAAACGATATATTCAAACAAAAGCTTAACAACGAAATGCTAAGATCTTAAAACCCCTAGTGAATTTTTGGAATCAGAAAATTTCAATTTTCACCAAAAGTCAAACTGAGTCAACTCATAACCCTAGACTCGGTTAAACGATCCCGAAAACTAAAAACTATTAAATAATTACAAATAAAATAAGACAAACCATAGATATCGAGCTAAAAAATATAAAACGGTCAAAACTCCAAAATTATACGATCTTACGAATAACTCAATGAAACCAGAAGTCAAACCGGAACTCTAAAAGTCAACAAAGTTTACAAATAAACCTAGTGCTTAAGATCCGGCAATCCCGCGATCTTAAACCCTAAACAACGAAATGAAAATAATTGTTGATAATAGTTCGTAACAATATAGGGAAGCTTAAAAATATCAGATTCGCAAATTTCTAGTGTCCTTCGGATCTAAACGGGATCAGTTTTCAAAAATCGTGCCTTGGTACATCGGATGGAAAAAATATTCCGTTAATACCAATAAACTTGTAAAAATATAAGATTTTCAAAAATATCAGTTTTAGAATTTTTCGGTAGCTAAAAATTACAGATATAGCATTTATACGCGTATTTTTATTACTACCGGTATTTTAATTGTCTAGTTTACTATTCATAGTACTTTTCTACTATTCATTACTATTCCTCTATCTCTACTTTTTCTTACTACCTATTCTTACACCTACATACCTATTTCTTACAATTTTCTTTTTCCATAAAAATTCTACATCACATATTACTAAACTTCTCTCACACTTTTCTTCTAAAATTAATTTTTAATCAAATTTCTCTCTCTCCTCTTCATTTAAAACGAAGGGCTTAAGGAATAGATATCCTAAATGAATGATTTTGAGGAGCAAAATTTAGATCTATGAGTTTATAGTTTACTACCATGGATTTCTTTTATATTTATGATCATAGAAAGTGTAGATCTTGGTTTTGAACTTGAATAAAAATATTGAAATTCGTATCTTGGCAAAACCTATATTTAAAAACCACTTTTCAAGTCTCAAAATGGAAGTTTTAGTTGAAAAAATAAAGGTTTAGTAGATGTATATCATCAAGACTTCTTTTTACAAGAATCAAAGGTGATTTTCAAAAGTTATTTTCAAAATAAAAATCTCATTTTCGGATTTAGGCCAAGGCATAGTTTAAAAACATGTTTTCCAACTCAAAAATGAAGTTTTTATTTAAGAAATGGAAGGCTCTTAAGATAGGATATGTAAAGGATGATTTTTCCTAAACTTAGATGGATTTTATCAAAAGACATGTCTAAAAATAAATTTGGTAAATCCAAATCTCAACCAAGACCAATTTTGAAAACCCATTTTTCAACACCAAAATGAAAGTTTTGTTTAGAAAATAAAAGGCTTATGGAATAGATATCAATAGGAGATTTTTTTTTTATAAGTAAATAGTAGATCTACTAGTAGAGATTCTCAAAAATAGGAAGAGATTACAAAATATAAAATTTGAGTTTTATCCCAATTTTGTAAATTCGGATAATTTCAAAACCACGCCTTAAAAACCCATTTATCAACTTTAAAACTTGTGTTTTATATGAAAAATGAGGAGTTTAAGTCATAGGTATCATCAAGTAATGATTTTTATAAATTAAGATGGAATTTGCTAAGAAAAATATGTAGAACAAGAAGTAGAAATGAAGTAGGAAAAATTTGAGTTGCTAGTCAACTTAGGAAATTCGTAATAATGGAGTAATGATATGAAAACCCATATTTTTCAAACTCAAAATAGAAGTTTTATTAAAGAAATGAAGTCCTTAGTGTCTAGGTATGTTTGAGCCTTAATTTTCTAAGTATCAAATGATTTTTACTTAAAGGAATCACCACCAAAAACAATTTTTACTAAATTCGGATTTTGGGATGAACCAATTTTAAAAACATGTTTACAAAGTGTAAAATGAGAATTTTTATTGAAAAAAAAAGGCTTTAGAGAATATACATAATAAAAGCTTAATTTAAAATAAATAAATTTTATCAAGGAATTTTTCTAAAAGCAAGTGGGGATTGTCAAGAATACAAGACCAGCCTCCTAAGTTGATTTTCATAAAGTCTTACAAAGAAAAGGTTTTCTAAAGATTTCTTTTACTAAATATCATTAAGAACATGTATATATACGTCTTATGACATATCATTTATGATAGTAATTTGTTCATATTGCATGAATACTTGTTTTGGATAGTAGAAACTTCATGAACTTTCACAAAATCAATTTTCTAAATAGGTTTTCGCTACTGTTCTGATATGATCTGATCTTTTTGAAGCTTCAAGTTTTCAAAACTTAAATATGATATTAGAATTAGATAGATCTTTCGAAGTAAATAGAATTCGATATAATTTTCTAAATTCCAAGTTTAAAACGACCAAGTTATGGTCGTTTTAAGTTGGAATTCCCGCTTAGGACGAGAATTACGAATTTGATAGTTTGTATGAGATAGAATGGATTAGTTTTAAGTAGAAATACTCATTTGGGTATTTCTTCCTTTTTAGGTAACTCTAAAATCGACGATTCCATAC
The DNA here is from genome assembly GCA_024138025.1 of Combretum micranthum. NCBI lineage: Eukaryota > Viridiplantae > Streptophyta > Magnoliopsida > Myrtales > Combretaceae > Combretum > Combretum micranthum. The sequence continues at coordinate 283,037 of JAMXBD010001328.1, forward strand.
CACCGGATTACTTTTACTAAGAGACCAGTGATCCAATGGCCGAGTGAGTCTTCTTCTTATTTTGGTACCTTGTTTGTGCTTGTAGCTAGTTGCATTAGAATTATAGGAACAAGATAAAAACCGGTATAAATGGGGATGGGATAGATGATGAGATTTTGATGTATGTATGCCAAAAAATACTAAAGCATATCGAAACCATGATTCGATTGGATAACTGCACTGTTCATATTACTTCTGTTATGTGTATGATATTGGTTGGTCACTTTAAAGAATGTATGAATATTTTGACCTAAGCAAAAATTAAATTGGTCTTGCATCGCACGGACATGTTGCATTTGGTAGCGTGCTACTCCTACATGGGTCGATAGGTATGGTCCGAGGACTCGTTTGGATAATGAGACCCGGTATCAGAGCTCATTCATAGGGAACTAAGGTGCATCGGGGATGAATTCCATGTGTGAGCCTAGTCGAGTCGAGTGCTATGAGCCGAGGACTCGGGGACTAGCAGTGGTCATGTAGACTTTCAATACCATCCCTAACCCAAGATACGGAGGGCGTAAATCCATTCTGCGTATGGGTTTCGGATACCCATACATAATTGTCTACTCATGTGTTTATTCATGCATAACATATGGATGATTTTTTACTTGCTTGTTATGGTACGAAATTAAGGGAATTCTCACTAAGCTAGTGTAGCTTATACCCCAATAGATGTTTAAATGAACAAGTTATCTCAAGAATGCTAAGTGGGGACCGAGATGGTTGGAATCTAATATGACTTCAAGATTCCGGCAGGAAATAAGAATGCTTGAAGATATTAGCTAGGTTTTGTGAATTGCTTTGTAATAGTTTTATTTAGTGAAATCTTTTGATGAATTGAAATTGAAGTATAGTGATTTGTATTGAAGTATAGTGAAGTGTATTTCCTTTACATTGTTACTTAAGTTGTATCAATATAAAATGTATCACTCCGATGTATCTCCTCCATGTGTTAAACGCCTTGTACATAGTATGGAAGCCTTCGTGTGATTGAGACGGTCATTCCTAGGCTTTAATATTGTGTACAACGGACTACCACATTTAGGGTACCCTTCGGGGCATGATTGGGGTTATTGCTTATTCTTTCTATGCTCTTTTTTCTATTTCCATATTTTATATTGAAAATGGAAAAATTGTAGTCTAACATTAGATATTAAGAGACATATTAACTAAAATATAAGCAACAAGATGGTAAATTATATTATTTGATGCATTTTAGACAAAAAAAAAACTACTTCAACTAACATAGACTAAAATAACAAAAACACCACAAACTATGGTTTTTTAGTTACTCAATCTCAAACTTAGAAGTCATGTCACATTATATGGATAGTAAGGACTAGACATGTTGGCATATGTTGTATTTTCAAAAGGGTTGATATGGCCAATCTCATGGAGCACCCAGTGCCAAGTGGTCATGAAAACGCAACAACATAGGAGCTCAAGAAACGGCAACAAAAGAATACCTTAAACCTTGTACTAAGTTAACAAATTGTTGGGTTGACAATTAAGATAGATTTACCAGAAGAAGATTTCTTCCACTCTCCTTCAGTGTAATGTCTGTGTACATCTCCATCCAATATTTTTGCAAACACTCTCATGCTAGCCATTTTTAAACATAAATAATGACACACCACAAAAGAGAGAGAAAAATTTCAATGGAGTGTGCTCCTCTTTTAGACACGCTAAAATTGAACCTCAATAGTAGGCAAGAGAAACAATTGAATTTTCAAAGATTCAAATTTATGATGTTAATTTTTGTTAATTTATTTGATTTTAAGTTCACAAGTACAGTATTATATATATATATATATATTATGATGTTAATTGTATTTAGTTGGACAGGTGTCATATCTATAGTATTAGAATTATACTATGCCCCATTAGATCTTAAGAAATGAATTTATGTTTATGGAAATTTATTTAAAAAAAAAAAACAATAAAGAACAATGTGAGGTACTTATGTGCGTTGTATTTATGTTTATGGAAATTTATTTAAAAAAAAAAGAAAACAATAAAGAATAATGTGAGGTACTTATGTGTGTTGTATTTTGGTCTTCTTTTTTCCTTTTTCAAATGCATGCCTTGTATATTAATTGACTTCATTAGAAAATAGGAAACATATATACTAATCTTTTCACATAAGCTCTCAAAAGTTTGGTTTATAAAATAAAGTAAGATAGGAATTCATAATTATGAAGGAATAGAATAAAAAAATAGTATTATTTGCATTTTTTTTTTTTTTTTACATCTCTTGGGTACAAATGATGAAAAAATGCTAAAAAAAATAGTTATTCTATTTCTTTTAATCTTATAAAAGAATTATAATTTCTCATTATGCACCAATAAAAGCTATAATGTTGTTGTTCCTTTTCCTCAAACCTTTAATAGGTATTGTGAAAATTTTGCATGTCCTCCTAACCTGCCTAAACCTAACTATGTAGCTACTTCTCTAAAAGTAATCTATGGAAGATGTGTTTGGTAATTGAACTAAATTATAAGTTTTTTGTGAAGGAGCAACCAACTCTAGGGAATGAATGGTATTAAAATTTTTTACCATGCAACACTCAACATACTTAAAAATGTGAAAAAACATTTGAATGATCAAATAATAAACTAGGTAAGATCTTACGTAGTTCATGTGAAAAAATTGTTAACATATGTATATGTAAGTAACAACATGTTAACAAAATTTATCAAAGCTTATTATCATAACTAAATTTTATCTATATAGTTAGCTAATTACATGTATTTCATCGTTGATATAAGAAAAATTGATGAATACCCTACACACTCAATAAAATTATATTTGTGCATAAGAAATTACATATGTTATGTTATATTATAATAGGGGTGAGATGTGGAACCCTAGAACTTGTAAGACCCTAAGGTGGTATAATCGAACAAAAGGGGTAAATTTAATTTATAAAATTTCACAACCATTAGTTATGTGCTAGGGTTTAGAGTATGGCCTCATGCTTGCTGGGTAGTTTTCGTTTAGAATGTACTTTGCATATTACTAGTTTCAAATTTAAAGTTACTTTGTAGGTTCTCAATATGCAAGGTACCAGGAACCCCTTGTACAATATAACCCATGCGTATAATTTAACTTGACAAATATCATTAAAATCATTGGTCAAACATATAACATATTGTTTTAGCCTAATTCTTGGTTAAATGGTGAAATATATTCTAACCATAAGATGGTATTTGGTTTATGATTGTTTCCTTTTCTAGTTAATTTTCCTTTCCATAAGTTTTCATTATACATTTATGTGTATGTGTGTTATATTTAGATTTGAAAGTAATGCACTTATAACTTATAGTAGTTGGGATAACAACCAACTGAGTTTCGATGGTTTTCACTGGCTTTATATCAATTTTGTCCTTGTACTCTATGTGAGAAAGAAGCAAATATACCAATCCTTCACATTACTTGTCGAAACAGGCCCATTCTTGGGGATATCTACCATTTTCTACAAGAATATGACAATCCACTTGACATTAGTGCACTGCTATGGATACTTAATCTTGGATTTGGAATTCAATACAAACCCCAAAAAATAAAAATTCTTTTTTTAGCACCTTATTCATAATGCATTACCAACAGAAGCGCATCTAACATTCATTTTTAACTTTGTAAGTCTCTTCCCTTGTTGTCAAAATTAAATTGAATATCTATTTGATATTTTTGGAATTGCCTTGAGATTAGAGACACATGGATACAACTTGGTTTAGAGAAAATCCTAACAAAAGACTCTCACCTTCTTCTCTACACTTGGTTGTATGAATATGGAAAAGTTTCAAAACACTCTTTATCTCTTTCTAAACCACCTGATCAAGTGATCTTCTCTTTGGCTCTATAGCAGCTTTAACTATCTCAAAATTACCTACTTAGGTACTTACTGTTTACGACTACTCCACTAACATATCAAGAGTGTAGCCCATGAATTTTAGGCACATCATAAACAAAAAAGGACTTTAATTCATCTCTACCTAACCTACTTTAAAAATTGATTCCACCACTTGGAGCTTTGTAAAAATTAACATAAATGCTTCCAAGCACTCTCACACAAACTATGACATAATGGGTTGTGTACTTTGCAATGAAACGAGACAATGGATCGTTAGTCTAAGAGGAAAACTTAGTTGAATCTCTGTACTAGAAGTTGAGATTTGGGCCATTCACTATGATCCCCGCTATGCTCTTTACATTAAATTGCTACGAGTTATCACAAATACAAATTCATTATCTTTCTATTGATTGCTAGAAAGTGATCTTATTGTCCAAATGAAATATGATAATTTGCTCAAGATTTGCAAGCACCTCTTCCACCAATTGGAATCATGTAAAATGGAGTATCACTGACGTGAATCAAATTTAGTAGCTAATGCAATTGAAAATTATATGCATAGTTTTGAAGATAGTTTCTGGCTAGCTTTTGCTCCTCTTAAAAGATTCCAACCACTTTTGACTCAAGATACTAGTTTAATGTATTTACAAAGGGAGTAACTAGAAACATATAGCTATTTGACTCTCATTATAAGTTAATATGTTTTGCATTGTACTTAGTTTCTTTTTTTTTTTTAAGTAGATCTCAAACTATTAGATATGACAATGCTATCTATTTAATGATCGTCCACTTTCCATGAAATAAAAAATACTTACAACTTTCATACCATGGTTTTATATGTGAATGATTGATAAAATTTTAACTCATAGGAAAAAAAAAGTTACTTAGATTCTAAATGATACCGTAGAGCCTATAGATTAGACAAAGCATAGGTTCTTGAATAGTTTTAAAAACATATATTTATGGTGAACAATCTAAACACCCTAATTTATACAACTTGAATATGTTAATCATCAAGTATATAATGTAAGAAAAGTCACAAAGATTACTCCTGATTTTTTGCAATCTAAGAATATTAAAAATATGAATAGTTTAATTGTTGTTTTAAGAGTTAGAATATTTATTGATAAAATTTCAAAATACAAATTCATGTAACATTTCACAATCAGTGATCGATAATAACTCAACAGACTAATGAGATAATTAGTATGGTTTTAGTAAATTTAAAGGAATTATACAACAATTAGCAATTTATAAACCTTAGAAAATCTTCATAATTAGAAATCATAATTAAAAATAATAACTTGTAAATGTAGTATTTGTATGTAATTATAAAACTCAATAGGTAATAAATAACATTATAGAAATAACGACTCTAGTAGCAAAATGAACTTTTGTAATATCCATGATAAGTCAATAACTAAGAATATGACTAAAATCAATATTTTAATATTATGATTATGAGATAAAAGACAATATTAGGGATAGAATCAATAAATTTTAGTTTAAACTTTAAAGTTCTAAAACTATAGTTAAATAAACTTAATTATTTAATACTTGATTTTATAAGCTTAAATTTTAATAACTTAATCATGTAAGATTAAAATCATGTATAAGGATTTAAACTATAAACAATGTATTATAAATAACTTAAATTTTTTTCATTTTATTGCTTGTTCAAAAATATTAGTTTCTAAGTCTTAAATTCATAAACTTCAATTACAAATTAAACATCCTATTTAGCCAAATGTCTAAATTCCAATTCTTTAATCCCCATAAATTTTGAATGCAACTACTTATTCATAAACAACAATTTTTAAGCTCAAGCTCAATCTAAATATCAAGTTTTTACAAATTAAATTTCTAGACTAGATTTTCAATTCAAGTTACTAATTTTCTTTCCATATATTCTAAAATTTCTTCCTAATTGTTTTTAATACTTTATATAATCATCTAAAAGGTATAAGCTAAATTCCTCATCCATAAATATGCTTTGAATATCTTTCTAACCTTATCCTTCCTTTTTCTTTTTCATTTCTCACCTGCCTCCCTTTCTTTCCTTTCTTCTTCTTTTCCTTTTCTCTTCTTCTCTTTTTCTTCTTTTACGTTTCTTCTTTCTCTTTTCCTTTTTCCAAAATTCTAAATTTAAATTTCAAGAAAATTATAGAAGAAATGGAAGATAGAACATGGAGATCAAGTAGAAAGTAACTTAGTCAACAAAGAAAAAGAGGTGGTAATTCAAGTTACTTAATTTTGCTAAACAAGTAAGTTAGTTGTTTTCCTTGGTTTGATTGTTGTTTAGGCATGAATATAATGAGTTGATGCTAGATATAAGTAGGATATGTGACAAAAATTAGTAAACAAGTGATATATGAACATGTATGTCCAAAACTTAGGGTTATGCATATATATATATATATATATATGGAGTTAGATAATTAATGATATTAAGTGAAGATATATGTTGTAAAGATATGTATATACATGTTATAAGTTATAGTAGTGAGCATGCATGATGTTTAGGGAATATTTTGTTTAATCAAAGTGTAAAACAAGTAAACAAATAGTTAAAGCTTAGAAAAAAAGCGAAGGAAAAAAATGTGAATAAGTACAAAAGAATGATCACAGGCATGATCATACCCGTTATGCTTTCGGATTTGAAGTTTAAAATTGATCACGAGTGTGATATAATTCATTATGGACACTGTATTACAAATATAAGACCATAATGAACACAATAGATCTTGTTATAAACTCAGTTTTGAAAATTTTGGGTAATCATGAGCATGATGCAACCCATGATCACCTATGATCTTTTTATTTTCCTTAATCACGGGTGTGATCATCACGGGCATGATGAGCCCCTTGCTAAGAAAAAGAAGAAGATGAAGAAGAAGAAGAAAGAAAGAAAGGAAGGAAGAAAGAAAGAAAGAAAGATGAAATGAAATAGATTGATGATAGGTAATATGATATGTTAGTATTTGTATAAATAAGAATGAGTTAAAAGAATTAATAGATTTAATAATTGATTAATTAAGTATAAAATAAACTTAAGTTCAACTTAATTTAATGAATCTTAATGATCTAAAATGAAGTAGATTAATTAAGATCCTATAAGATATATGATAATCATCTAGTGAAATAATTGAATATGACTTAGTACTTGAATTAAATGATTAAGTCTAATCAACTTAACTAAGTTAAAGTTAAGCTAGACATAACATGTAAATGGCTTAGAGATAATGTAATTGTATGATGATAGGTTAGATCATGAATAATAAAGGGAATATGTTGTCGCAAATGTAAGTTTGCTAAAATGAGTTTTTCATACAAGTTGTTAATTTATTAAAATACTTACACGAATGGTAAGTAATAATGATATTTTTATAATGATTATAAACAAAGGAAAAGAGATAACTTGACAAACAATAAAAAACTATTTATATCTTAGCGTGGCAATTATTGCAGCCATGGTGGGGTTCTTACTTAGTGTTTGATTAAAAGAGTTTTTAAAATAAATGCTTAATATGAATTTGATATAGGTTGGCAATTAATTTAAATATTTGTCTGAATACATGTGATGAACAAATATATAGATAACTAATCTATCCTCTGATTTTGTTTAGATTACAGATGTCATATAAAATAAATAGTGACTTAAGTGCAAATTAGTATATAATATGGAAATTATGAGTAATATAATATATATAACTAAAGATAAATACTTAAAATAAGATCAAGAGAAGCACAATAAAAATAAATATAAGCATATGTTTCAAACAAGTGTACAATGATGAACTAAAAGTGAGTTTGAATACTAAAATTTAATATAAGTGTACATTAAGAAAAATAATGATTAATTATTACTTGTTTCATAGGAAAAATAGATCAATCTTTAGATTCTCAGAAGATTATTACGTTTTAGCTAAGATGACAAGTGAGTAACTTTAACCTTATCATATTATTTGTGCCTATAATGCAGTTGTAGATGTGTTAATATAAACACAACTGGCAGTGTGTGGGGATTAGATACTTTTTTGCTATTTGTGATTACTTTGGCTGATAATTCATTAAAATAAAAGTGATCATACATTGCTTGTAATAATTGAGTTGTTGTTGCATGTGAGTGTTAATTAATTGAATGACCACTTTAATAAATGGACCTAATACTATCTGGTTATTTAATTAAACAATCATGCATTGTAGGACTACATATAATGCATTTCTTTTGGTAACCACACTACATATTAGCATTTTGGTTCTTTCGTTATGCTTAGTTTTTCTAGATGAAATGTTCCTAGTTCTACGCAAGTTTTCCACTGTTTTGTCGATTCCACAGAAACTAAGCAGGCACTGATGAATGTTGCATGTGGTTTTGACATGAAATGGCTAATACTTAATGGAGTTTCTAAGTTCTAAGGTTAAGTTAAGCTATAATATTTTCTGACTAAAATAATGTATAAGGATGAATGATAAGTCTTTTATACTCTATTCCATTCATAGGAATTTAGACTTTATTCAATTCAATTTTAGATAAATTCCTATGAATTTTGTGGTTTTATTGTTTAAATGTTGTTTTTAAATTTCTAAGACCAAGAAAAGAAGAAACAAAGTGTTTAAGATCAGATTTAGAGAAAAACAACTACAAAGTTTAAAGACATAACTCAACCGAGGGAAAAAAAACAAGTCAGAACAAGGTAAAGTGTAGATCGCGCCTACAACTATGTCATCGATTACATCCACATTTTACTCTTAGATATTCGTGCTTGCAATACAAAGTACAAGATCAGTCGTGCCTAAAGTCAAGCCTGTGATTCCATCCGCAATAGAAACTGAGCTCAAAATCACGATTTTAATGAAGTAAGCACAGCTTAGATTGCAGCTAACCTCTGAGCCTAAAATCATACCCTCAAAAAGTGACCCTGTAATGAATGAGCTGGCTTCCACTCACACATGGAGATGAGGACGAATTTCATTATAAATAATCTGCGAAGTCAGCGAATAAAACCTTAATGATTTCTGTATCTGATGCCTAAAAATACTCATGTATAAATGCCTAATGAGTAGTGTACCATATGTAACAAACTCTACTAACCTAGAATGGTGTAGTGAGAGAAATTGAAACGCCTCGACCCTTAGGGTGATCAAGGGTAAGGTTGTTTCTCTGCACACATCACCTCCAAGCGACATATGCAAGGCTCCCGATATCTAAGCCAATTTCTAATCACATTTTAGTAATGAAATCATGTTTATACTCTTTAATAAAACCATATCGAGTCAAAAGAGAATTTATAAATAATTTAGAAACCACTACATCAATATGCGTAGAAGTCCTTTAAGAAAGAGTGGGATGAAAATTTTAAGGTTCAGAACATTTTAAGATAACGATCATAAAAGGGAAACTAAGCTCAACCCAATTACAAATTGGTACTAAGCTTAAAAGTAGAATTATGATTAAGGGTTTACAGTCATCCTTAAGCATAAAGGACAAATGTTTAAATAGTCTTTCAAGTTCCATTTGAGTCTCAATTAGTCATATTCACTCTCCATATTCATCGGTCCCGAAACCCATATAACCATAATGAAGATCTACATATGAGTCCTCACAAGTACCTAAAATAATATAAAGTGAGCGGTGAAGCCCAGTACAACAGTAATCAAGCACAGACTCGCATGTCATACACTCTTAAGCTAATGCAACAAGCACAATTTAAGTTTAATTAGCTTTAAGTCAACAACCAAGTATTTCCAGCATCACAGAAATACGAACACACACAAGAGTACTCATGACTCCCTCCAAACAAAAGGGGTAAGGTTCCCTCAGCGGATGATGCATCGAAGAGAGGGTTCAATAAATCCCTAGTACTTATTGGAAAGAAAAGAAAGAAATAGGCTTGTACTATTCAGTTAATCATAGACAACCATCACTAAGCACGGTTCATTACGACGCTTTATGCAAGAGCCCACACCTTCGCATAACTCCATTGCAACTTCTCACAAGCTCATAGTTAATCATCAAATTTCAGAATCGTCCCTATGGACTACCCACTTGTCCTTATCATGGACTTCATGGGGGTCCAAGTGCCTACAACTACCATATCATCTCAAAATTGCGACTCGTAACCCAATCCGAGGGTGCCACTCCTGGAGTAAACGGCCAAGCAATAACCAACATTCAATTAAGCCAAGTTTAAATTCTTAGTCCAATTATTGAAACTATCCTAACAAGCAACAAAACACACGTAATTACTTCATACATGTTGGTCAACCCGAGATTGTTATCCGTTCTCGAGTCAAAGTTCAATAATTGTTCATAATTGAAATTAAAATCATCTTGTGACTAATCATCTTCACTCCATTTATATTGTTTGTTACACTTATGTTGTTTAGGCTTAGTCATTCTACCCTATAGTCATGTGTAAAGGATTAATTATGAGTAAAGAAGAAATTGGAACAAGTTTTATTCAATTTGGATAAGGAATGGAGGAGGAAGAAGAATTCGAAGAGAAGCATGGTGGATACACAGTTGAATGTATGCCACCATGTTATAGAAAGTTTAATATATTTTCCAAAACCGAAAAGAAGCACGATGGGTACATGGTCGGATGTAGGCCATTGTGTTTCTCCGCCCCTTAATATATATCGAACAATAGAGAGAAGCACAAGGGAAGCATGATGTCATTTATCCTCTCGTGTTTCTCCGTGTTACATATCTCCTTGGAACACAGCGAGAAGCACAATGGGAAACATATCCTCGTGTTTCCATCGTGCTTTTTTGGGTTTGTGTTTTTCTTTTGCATCTTGGAACCAAGAGAATCATGATGGGAAACATGACATTGTGGTCCTAGCGTATTGTCCTATATTTCACTTTTTCTACATGTTTTAGAGGCCAGATAGAAGCATGGTGGGAAACATGGTATTGTGTTCCCATTGTGCTCTTCTGGGTTGGTTTTTTTGCGTTTAAACTTCATATTTTCGTCAAAACAAGTTTTTAAACAAATTTTATGGTGATATAAAGGTACTAGATGTTCGTGTTTATGCCTAAACTATTCATGTTCCTTATGTTGAAGCATGATAAATTTAAGATTAAAGCTCAAATCATTTATGTTGACAGTAGCTACCAAGATTATCATGGTTTCATTGAAATTTCCAAACATTTCTTGTGAAATCCTTTACTTAACTTACTCTAACACCCATAGTATTATTTTCTACTCATTCTATAATCTTGCCTATAATTTTCAACACATAGCAACATTTATTTCTCCTCGAAGTTAGTCTCTAGAATATTTCAACTTGAAACATGTTTATTTTCCTCTTTAATACTTCTAGACATGTCTCATTTCCTCACTATCACAAGTTCATTTCACTAAAGGTCGAGTTTTTGGTTTTACATCATTGTAGCAGCTGCAAGGTGATTCTTCAAATTCAAAATATTTGCAAAACTGATTTTCTTGCTCCTTTCACCTCCTACCAACATTCCTATATCAGAATCTATATCTAAAACACATTAAACATTGTGTTTTAACACTAAAAATTAGAACATTTACCTTATTATGAATTTGCTTGAGCTCCTCCTTCTCCTAGTTCATTTTCACCATGCACATTTCATGTCAAAAAACGGGGAATCCCAACTAGTTAGTGTTAATAATCTCTTAATCTCACTTGATTAAAATCTAAATAAGGCTAGGATCTAGGTTTCTCACCTTAAGGTTATTATAGGCTTCCTAAAAAGGCAATAGCAGAAAAAAAAATGATGATGATATAGGGCTAGGGTCTAAGGTCCCTAGGGTTTCTACTTAGAGTGCCACTTGGCATGATCACAGCTGTCCATTCACCTTAAGCTTTTCTAGATTTTCTAACCTAATTTCCATTAATTATCTATTTTCAAAGTCTATTTTATCGCGAACCTTATTCAATTTTGTTCGTCCTCCTATTAAATTTTCCCAATTATTTTTCGACTATTTTATTTGAATTTAATTAACTATGGTTGATGTTTGGATCATTTCAGAAATCTTTTTATCTTTTGCAAGGAATTCTGAGTTTTCTAGGTAATTTCATTTTAAACCCAAAATTTATTTTTGCAAGACTCTTTGTGCTTAATCTATCATATTCATTCATATTTTCATATTATTTCTCTTGAATCTATGCTTAATGTTTGTATCTATGGAGAAATAATCATCTTAACTTAAGGTTTGTGAACCTAATACGCGATTCATGTGATTTTAAATGTGTTTTTAATTGAATATTGATTGGATATTTGTATTTAGTAGCTTAATTTCATGGGTCTAAATGTGTGGTCCAACTTTTAGATCCATGTCTCATTTCAACTGAATAGATTGAGAGATCATTCTTTTGAATAGATCTTGGCTACTAATGAAGTTGCTCATAATAACCTTGAGAGAAGGATGGTGAAATTTTCTTTCACTTAGTTTTAAAATTCCTTAAAATGGGTTTTTAACAAAAGGATTCTTAATATTTATGCGGACCTAGATTGCTGATAACTTGTTAAAAGATTCCATTGGTTTAATCTAGATCTAAAATTTATGATCTTGAGAGAGTCTTTAGCTTACCTTAGTGAATTTAACAGTGTAAATATACTTAGCAAACAACTCTATGAGTTTGTCTAAAAATCACATGATAAGAAATTAGTAAAGCAAATTCTAAGTCATTTCTTGCATTTACAAACTTATCCTATAACTATCCCTGAAAGCATGTATATATTTTTAGCACTAACTTTAGCTTGGTGTTATTCCTGTGCATATGTTTTGCTAAATTTTTATTTGGTTAAATAATAAATGAAAAAATTAGTAAGGTAGATACTAACGATCCCTAAGGAATACGACTTAATACTTTCTATGTTGCTTCGATAGGTACGCTTGCCTATGTTGGTGACTATAACTGAAGTTGAACAAAACTTATTAGCATTTTATAAATTTTTGAAATACTTCAGCTTTGTGTTTGTTGTTTTAAAATGCATACGCATAGAGCTAACTCCAAGTCAATCAACAAACTTCTTATTCCTTAATTCTTAATCTCTTCTGGGTGTAGATTACTTGAGATGGTTCCTTCCACCCCCAAAAAAGGACGTAAATCTCTATTGGTTTGAATTCCGATCATCCAAATTATGCTTGTTCCATATGGTTGATTGTTGCATTGTGTATGTTGGTTAACTATATTTACATGATATTTGTTTGATGTGTAGTCTAGTCTAGTTACTTCACCGAGTTGTGGTTTAGCTCACACCTCTATAGTTTTGTGTAGGGATAACTCATGCCAGGAATGGGCTATGAATGTGCAGAGAGAGTTCTTCTTTAGTGGATTCCTTGAAGATAGAAATATGAACTTAGATTGCAAGTTATTTGATTAGTATAAAAGTTTGAGATTTTGTATTATGTAAGATAAACTTAGAATAAGACTTAGATAAATTGTATAGTTATTTGAGACTTGGTATTATGTAAGATAAATTTACAATATGAATTAGAGTAATTGTATAATAATTTGAGATTTTATAATATGTAGGTTAAATATCCTATTTTACTATATGGTAGGGAATATCGACTCTTTGCGGTTCTGGTGAACTATGAGAAATTGGATTTCACTTTAATTATCAAAATGTATTATAGAATTGAAACTTGTGAAGCGAATAATTAGATAGGTCTTGAAATCTCTGACTTGCAAGATGGTTCTTATATTATGGGTGCAGACATGATATGATAACTTCATGATAATCCTTCTAGATTCCTTTTTGAGGCGTGGCAAATACTACAAGTAAAAACGACTATTGTATCTGCTTAACCCTAATAATCAATTACATGTTAGGTTGATTAATATATTTTTATTAATAGGATTAATTAAAGATATTATATGAGAAAGAGACACAAATTATTGGGAATACACTATTATGGAAAAATAGTGATAGAAAATGAATTTAGATGATACAAGCTTAAAATTTTTTATATTACATTTCATATTATTTAATATATATTCTGATTCTTATTTTATATATTTCTTTTATTTGCTTATGCATCGAATTGAAGTTATTCCATCTTTATGGGAGAAAATGTTCATATAAACTCAAGCACAAAGTTTTTTTTTTTTTTCCCCACTTAAAATTAAATAGCAAGATGAATTTTCATTTTGTTTTACTTTATTAATTGGACAAGGAGAATCTTATAAGGTGCGAAATAATCATGCTTGTATTGAATAGAGAAATAAAGAATATAGGTAGTATAAACAATGCTACTTTTGCCATGTAAATGGTGAAACTCGTCCCTGAATGCCCAATGTGGGGCGAAACATAACCGGTGAGCCTTAGGATAATTGGACGCATCGGTTTAGATCAATTTAGGTCAGTTTTGGCCTATCCCTTGCAAATCAACTTGCTAAGAAGGCCTTCCGGATTCATTTTGCTTAATCGCCACTTACCATAATAACATAAAATTATCAAAATATGATGACAAGCCTGCTATAGTTCGGCGATAAATCTATCATAATCTAATAAAACGTATCAAAATACGACGAAGCTATTACTTAAAAGTAAATAACTGGAAAGATAATTTACCGAATAAATAGTGAGTTTTGAGAAGACTCAAGAAACAATTGTAAATCAATATCAAATGGTTCAAATTAATAAGAACAGTGATGAAAATAAGTGAATAAGGGGCAAATTTTACAGCAATAGTAGCTATCTGTATAGTTATAAGGCAAATTAATTATAAGGTTCAAATTGTTGCAGCATTTATAGACTCCAAACAAAATAGACTTACTGCTACTATATTAAATAACTGCCAACTCTAATTAATAAACTACAGCATTTAATTAAAATTTGCATCTAAACTTTACTCCCTATAGCATCTTTTTTCATGTAGTGTGTATGGATACTACATTTGTCAAACAAAATATAATTAATATAATACATAACTTGTGAACATAAAATCAAATTGATTAACAAGAATTTATTATTATTATTATTATTATTATTATTATTATTATTGTTATTTTGTACCAACTATCAAGAGCGATTCTCCGAGCAAGGAGTAATATGCATGTAGAGACAATAAACACATCTTCCATAAATTTACGTAAGTCAAAGGAGGACATGATTTTTTCAGGATACCTAAGAAAAGGAACGGCAACATTATTTATTCACGACTAGCATTTACCTGCTGCTCCCAGGATACACAAACACACATCTCATGGTCGTCTTCAACGAAAAGAGAGTCGGTGATGAGTGACTTCAAGTTCATATTATAAATTATATGTTACTGTTGTTTTTATTTTACAAGATTAGATTCGAAATATATATGAGGTTTTGCCATTTTCCTATTATTGGTAGCTTTTAAGAAATACCAGCTTAAATTCAATTTTCAGATTTTAAACAAAAACGAAAAAAAAGGAGAAAATCAACTATTTAGTTTATCAACAAACACATTGCCACTTCACACTGCCAATTATTCTAAGTTTTAACAATGTTCTATACAACGATGTTTTTCGGGTATCTCAAGTGTACCTGACTGCCTGGTTTGTCGTGTATATATGGTAGTAAGTGTTTAAAAATAACTATAATATCTGTAGGACTCCCATTATTAAAGCCTTATAGACATCTATATAAATAATTCTTTTTAAGATACACAATTCTCGCGCCTTTTCCCTCCTTTTCTGACTTAAGTACAGGCGAAATTTGCCATACATGCCCTTTGATCGATTCATCATCCATAGACTCAGACAAGGATAGGGTCCGGGTAAGTGCCGTTTTCCGGCTCCAAATTGGTCGTTGGTACTTGATGCTTCCCTAATAAATCATGTGAATTCACGATTTCATTTTTCACATTTGGTTCACGCAGCATAAAATATTTATTCCTAACCCAAAATTCTTCCTTTAACGGCGGAGCAGCTTTTCCAAAGAACTGATAATCAATAAATAAAATGAGAAATTATAAATCCTTTATGGCAATGAAAAAAATTTCTTCTTTTTACTTTTTAAATACATCCTTATATTTATTTAAGAGAACATACAAGTAATCACCATTATTTTATTATTTAATAATGGATAAATGTTCTTAATATATCTAAATTTTGACAAAATATAATTAGATATCTCAACTTTAAAATTTATCAATTTAGTGTTGAAAAAAATTTTAGTGTACACTAATAGTCTTTTCATCATATTGGTTAAAAACACCTAGTTGAATCATAGTATTAGCTAATTTGACGGAGTAACTATTGACTTTACAAATAAAAAAACTATTTCAAGTATTAAATTGATCAATTTTAAAATCTAAGTACTATTCTATTCCCATTCATGTTTTAATAATTATAAATTTCTACTTTATTTTATTCTGAAACCAAACGGTTTAGATGCATTGAGAAACGTGTATGCCTCCAATTCTGCACGTGCTTGTTAGTTACATACATTTTTAATGGAAGGCTGCAACGGAACAAAAACATTGGAAACAAACCTCACATTTTAGTTAATAGTTGCCTTTATTTTATAAATTTTATTAATTGATAGTCCTGAAGCTATTCATATTTCTAACATGCATTAAAATTTCAACTACATATTACCAAATAAAAGTAGTTCGTGAAATACATATACATATACATATATATATACACAACTACCAAGTACCAAATGTGAAGGACTCGTAGGGAAAAGAAAAAATGAAAAAAAAAAAAAAAAAAAAAAAGTCAAGGATTGTTTGGTGTGTGAGTGAGAGGGGCATAGTACGTAAATATTGGAGGAGGAGGACCATAAATTAGCTCACCTGGCACTCTAAGAACCACCTAACACTAGCTCTGTCCCAAGGTGCTTGGCAGGCGTGGCTCACATTTTTCCTATATAAATTCTACACCGAAACATAACCAGCACCACACCTCACAATCTCTTCCTAGTACTTTGTTCAACAAGTGGAACACAATCTCCATTTAACTTTGTTTCCTCTCTTGTGTGTTGCGCCGTGTTGTGTTTGTGTCTAACAATGGCCGGCACGGGAGTGTTTGCTGAAATTATGGATGGAGATGTATACAAGTACTTCACTGACGGGGAGTGGAAGAAGTCCTCTTCTGGTAAAACTGTTGCAATTGTCAACCCAACAACTCGTAAAACTCAGTACAAAGTTCAAGGTATGCTGTTGTTTCTATTCCTTAAAGCTCCTATATGCTGTTACATTTCTATGACCCCTTGGATACTCCACCAGACTAGCCATATCAACCCTTTTGGAAATGCAACTTGCTAACATTTCTAGTTTATACTATCTGAATCATGTTGCATGCCCTCTTGTTACATAAGTAAATAACTAGAACAGCATACTTGTGACTTGTTTTGTAGTTCTTATGTAGTTTTAGTCTATGTTAGTACGAAATCCGTGCCTCAAACTACTGAGAAAACTAGACATGGATATAAACATCATGATTGAATGGTGTTTTGCTTACAATTTGATGATTTGTTGTCTAAAACAGCATGTACACAAGAAGAGGTGAACAAAGTAATGGAGACAGCAAAAAAAGCACAGAAAGAATGGGCAAAGACCCCACTCTGGAAAAGAGCTCAACTTCTACATAAGGCTGCTGCCATACTCAAAGAGCACAAAGCACCAATTGCTGAGTGCTTGATAAAAGAAATCGCCAAACCTGCCAAAGATTCCGTCACCGAGGTAATCTTCTTTTTCAGTTGAGTGGTGTTTTTTTGATGATTCTATGATCAGCTGTTGTATTATGCTATTGATGATGACCGCAATTCTTTTATTTTCATTTGTTTAAGGTTGTGAGATCGGGGGATTTGGTATCTTATTGTGCTGAGGAAGGAGTTAGAATTCTGGGAGAAGGAAAGTTTTTGGTTTCTGACAGCTTCCCTGGGAATGAGAGGACCAAGTACTGCCTCACTTCTAAGGTCAGCTATTAAAGTTGCTCATGCTTATATACCGTTCTCTTCTCTTCTTCTTTTGGAACGAGTCTTGTGTTATATGCTTGGACCTAATTGGATAAGCTTACCAGTATTGGCCATTTAGAATGAAATCCATGTAATACAGAAGAACTCATATGTATGTGCAAAGTCAAGTGACATAAAATGTGTGATCCATTAGTGAAAAATCTTCGGCTAATCAACTTAATCTAACAGAGATTTTTCGAATTATATTAAAAGTTGTGTCTCTCATTAATTTAGGAAACCTCTAAATGGTGAACAAAACGAATTATTTCTACCTCAATTTTTAAAGGTGGGCTGCGTTATATGTGCCAGACTATTCGTTGCTGGTGAAATTTATTACCGCTAGCAATGTGTAAAGTTTCAAAGTCTTAACAGAAGCAGAGCCGCATAAAAGACCTATAAAGCCAGGATGGTGCCTTAAACGGAGGCAATTTTCCATGTTTCATTAAATGATATTTCTTGAGATCGTTCGGTTTGATTGCTGATGAACAAAAGAATATGTGGGACGGAGGATGGAACTGACTACGATTTACTCTCCGTTTTGCTTGGAATGCAGATTCCTCTTGGTGTAATTTTGGCCATTCCACCATTTAACTATCCTGTCAATCTTGCTGTTTCCAAAATTGCACCTGCTCTTATCGCTGGAAATTCTCTCGTCCTGAAGCCTCCAACTCAGGTATGCCGTAACTGAACTACAGATATTGCACTTCCAAATGTCATTTGGTCTTTGGCACGGCCTTAAATTCAGTGAAGTCGTTGTTATAATGACAAATTAATTTTATGAAGGATATAGATTTAGCCTCAACAAGAACTATAGAAAACATTATATTTGTAGAGCTTTAAAAATACAATGTTATCCAAGTGAATTCCACTATTTTAAAATTAAGGACAAACAATAAATGAATCATCTCATGTTGTGTAGCTGACGGTTGGATTGCGAAATACATGCTGCATGCCTTCTAATCAATTTTCATATTCTGAATACATTTTTGAAATCAATATTCAGGGTGCTGTTTCTTGCCTTCATATGGTCCACTGCTTCAACTTGGCTGGCTTCCCAAAAGGTCTAATTAATTGTGTGACCGGAAAAGGCTCAGAAATCGGTGACTTTCTTACTATGCATCCTGGAGTGAACTGCATCAGGTATGTCCTAGCGATCGGATCTGTAATTGCTTATCATATTCCTTATTCTCCGGGTGAAATTTGCCTTCTCTAACTCATGTTATTTTTATCCTTCAGCTTTACTGGTGGAGACACGGGGATTGCCATTTCAAAGAAAGCAGGCATGATTCCTCTCCAGATGGAGCTGGGAGGAAAAGATGCTTGCATTGTGCTTGAGGATGCTGATCTTGACCTGGCAGCCTCACACGTTGTAAAAGGAGGATTCTCTTACAGGCATGTGATAAGATTCTAGTTTCTGTTGATACCCTTTTCCTTCAAATGCTATTGCTCATTTGATTAATACTAAGGAGAGAGACATGAGATCAGTCACTGCAGACGTAATTTCTTTGAAGCTGAGTTGTCAAAATCATTAATATACACTTAATATGATTTTAATTTGCATTCATATTCACTACAGTGGTCAAAGATGTACTGCGGTTAAGGTTGTCCTGGTGATGGAATCCATTGCTGATGCTTTAGTCAGCAAAGTAAATGCAAAAGTTGCCAAGCTAACAGTTGGGCCACCTGAAGATGACTGTGACATAACTCCGGTCGTTTCCGAGTCTTCAGCAAATTTCATTGAGGGTCTAGCTATGGATGCTAAAGACAAGGGAGCAACATTCTGTCAGCCATACAAAAGAGAAGGCAACCTCATCTGGCCTGTATTGATAGACCATGTTAGACCTGATATGAGAATTGCTTGGGAGGAACCGTTTGGACCTATTTTACCCGTTATCAGGATTAACTCAGTGAGGAAGGAATCCACCATTGCAACGCCAGCAATTTTGGGCTCCAGGTACACTCGCTTCTTCCATTTTGGTTTCTATCCCATTGAAACATATACATCAAGAGTTGCAGCTGCACAATGGAGTGATTATATAAACAGCCATAGATTGTCTAACATAAATATAAATTGGGTAAAATGCAGGGCTGCGTCTTCACAAGGGACATAGTCAAGGCAATGTTGATTAGCGATGCAATGGAAACCGGGACAGTTCAGATTAATTCAGCGCCGGCACGCGGACCGGATCATTTTCCTTTCCAGGTAAATGAAATAACAATAATGTAGCTTAATCCAATTGCCGTTCTATTTCAAAGTACTACTAGCATTTCTCCATGAGCTCTAACCAAACTAATATATGTCAATAGGGCTTGAAGGACAGTGGAATCGGTTCACAAGGCATCACTAACAGCATTAACATGATGACCAAGGTCAAGAGCACCGTCATAAATCTACCTTCTCCTTCATACACCATGGGTTAAAAATTAGGACCGTGGAACTGATAATGACGATGATTTGTATCGCGAGTATTGTCTACAAATCCTGTTTCTTGTAAACTCCTCAGTATTATCTTTATCAATATAGAGACACAGGATAGAAAAATAAGGCTTGTTATCATATGGTACGAGTGTTATGTAATTTTAGGACATCATTGGCTTTATTTGTGTAAGATCTGGAATTTCAGTTTGATAGTCGTTTTGTTTCCCATGTTTCCGTTGGCGTTGCATAAGTCAAATTTGTAATCGGGTGTTTCTTGAGCTGGTTTAACGAACCTTAGATAGTCATCTAATCATAATGTCAACAATGACTATGAATCCTTAAATCAAGATCTTTAAGCTTGAAGGGAGTCAAGCCTCCAGAGTCGTGCTAGCCTAATGCCATAATAAGTCCACTTTGTTGAGTTTCAATGCGATTCAGTTCCTCTTTGCATCTTGGCATAATTAGAATGTACAATTTCAGTATCCAAATATTCTAAAATTTTGTGTACATATTTCTCTTAACATTTATTTAAGTTGTATGAATGACTTAAGTTTTAAAAATTGACATTAAATCATAAGTTGCAATAAATTTGAGGAGATAGCTATTGACAACTAGAAATGTGATTTTCTTTGATACCAACACATTTATTTGTAAGACCACACTACACGTCTTTCCACCAATAATCATGTTTGTATTAAGATTTTGAATAAGGGAGAGCATTTTTTTTTTTAATAGAGAAATTCATAAATATATGTCCATTATCCAAAAACCCAATTTTAGAATAACGTAATATTGAAAAAGTTACAATCACGTAATAATAAACATGTTGTATTTGTGATACATAAGCATTTGACTATGTAATTAGGATTAAGATTACTCTCACCATGAAATCTTAATCACCAATATTGGATTTGATCGTAACACACTTCTATACCTATGTGGCAAGAACAAGCAACTCGACCGTGGAACAAAAGCCAATGCTAACAAGGATGAAGAAAGGCCAAAAAAAAAAAAAAACAAGGATGAAGAAGGTCCAGAAGATTGCAAACATGGAAGAAAAATATAACTGAAATGAAGTGCTCTATTGGAAGGTTGTTCAAGTGAGTAGAAGAAAAGGATGCCCAGATAACAAGCCCTATAAATGGCTTGGAAGCTCAAGGAGATGGGAAACCATCTGGTAAAGTTAAGGTTTAGGCTAGGTACGTCCAACCTTAAAATTCCCAAAATTTGCATTCCTCTATTAGTTCAGTCAATGCACGATATAATTGATTAGGGCACAAAGTGGAGAGCAATCGAATTGTTAACGCCAAACGAATCGATAACTTAAAAGGTAGTAAGAGGACGTCGACGTTGAAGGAATCATAAAATGAATAGATAACGCAACCCATAATTCATATGATTGTTACGCTATTTTAATCATTTTGTAATCAACAAACACCCTATTTGCTTCATCGTAATCGGGGAGAATTAAATCGTAATTAATCAGAAATGTAATAATAGTGCAATAGTTATCACATGATTATTACGTTGTTCAAATGACATTAAAAAAAAAAAGAATTAGTTGGAATAACAGTAAAATGTCTATTATACCTCTATTATGAAAGCGAAATAATTATTATATTTATGATAAATAGATATGGTTAGGGTGCAAAATAGTAAATAGAGGTATCTATGAAAAAATGATAAAATAAATTATTGAATAATAATCTATAAGATGCACATATAAGTTGCTAATCATTTCCTATGTAATTGATATTAGTGTTTAAAATATAACTAAATATCATAAAAACAATTTCTCATAGGAAAATAAGGAAATAGAATAGTCATTCAAGTGACTTATTTATTGTTGCAATTGACTGCTTAAATAAGATTAATTCCAAATATTATAAATAATTTTTAAAAGTTTTTAAGTGTTAAATTATTAGTCTTAAATTTCAAGTAATCAATTTCTAAAATCTAACATACCACATATGACATTTACTAACAAAAAAAATTAGGGCTAATGTCTCATTTGATGTTTGAGTTTTTCGAACATTTACAATAACCTAACTAAACTTTAAAGAAACTAATTTAATATCCAATAAAAATTTTCATGCTTATTAATACAACCTCTTCAATTCTATTAGTTGTCCATTAGCTGAGTTGGCATTTCTAGTGAATGTGAAAGTAATACATGTCAGCTAGCTAATATAAAACTATAAACTTAAAAAATTAAGTAAGGAACTACAAAACACATTGTCTAATTAAACAACTAAGTGGACAAATTAATTCTTTGTAATTTTAATATGTATGTTAATTTGCCTGATTAATTTTTTAGTTTTTTTAGTGGCTACATGTGTCACTTTTTCATTAATTAAAAATGCTAACTTAGAAGACAGAGTTAGCTCTGTTACCTATAGACCTTTTCCTAAGCTTCTTTTTTGTCTTAAGAGACCCTACATTGTGCAAACATTTCTTATGAGGTTAATATTAGTGATGCAAACGGGGCAGGTCGTTATAGGGTATCCGACCGTCCAACCCGTTAAAAACCCCATAGGGTCAAATCCTATAAGGTTTTGAGACTAAAAAAAAAAAAACTCGATAAGTTATCGGGTCGGGTTTTGGGTTTGTTATGTAACCCGTTGAAAAAACCCGACCCGACATAAATTCAAAATATTAGAAAATTTAAAATTTTAAGTTATTAAAGTAAGGATCCCATTTATATTCTATGTATGTAAAAGTAAGTGGAAATAAAGTATTTGCATCATTTTATATGATATTATTGTCTAAAATTCATTCTTTCAATATAAGTGTTTATATTATTAATAACTTAAAACAATATTCTTTCTTTTGTTTCTTTTTTTAAGAAAAAATTGAAAATCTTGAAGTCGGGTCGGATCGGATTATGGATTCCTTAAAACCCTAGCGGGTCTGGTTCTGGGAATGATAAAAAAACCCGATAGGGTTTTTCTCGGGTTCTGGGACACCCATTAAGACTTGGGTCGAGTTCGGGTTTCAAAAGACCCGTCCCGATTGCATTCCTAGTTAATACTTGAAGAGAATTTTTTTATGCATGTCTTTTGAGTGAACACGAAAACTTTGAATAGCTATTAAAATGATTATTTATAATTCAAGTAATTAGTTGTATGCACTAGTCATCACATTAACTTAAAAATGTTATACCACGAAAATATACACTCAAATGACCCCATGCACGTGTTCAAACCAACCAATGGATGGGCACATTTTATTTTAATTCATTCTATGCATATAGGTATCAATAGTTCAACTTCAAATCCAACCAGTGTCACGGTTGACCAAAGATAATGCCAGGGCCAGGCCCTTTTGCCACCTGAAGCAAGAGTCCAAATCATCGGCCTTCAAATCAACAAACAAGGTCCAGCAATTCTTAAGAAAAGCCCTTCACGTGAGATGCGACGGATGAAGATAAATTAGGAAAGATACGACGAACTTGTTTTGATGTAAGTGGTCTCACAATAGAATTTTCTATATTTTATTAAGATAACCCTGATATTTGATGTCTAAATTTTATATCTTTTATAATTAATTATCTAAAATGTAAAAGTATTAATTTAATACCTAAAACTTGCCATTTATGCACTCAGCCACAAAAAATTTATCAAAATTTGTAATTAGATACTTGAACTTTACTCATTCTTACAATTAACTACCTAATTTAAATTTGAAAAGTTTATGAGTAATAAATTCACACTTTTGTTTGACTATGTGAACTTCTTCCATTATTATAAATAACTAACTAAATACCTAAATTTTATTCATTATTGTACTGGTTAACTAAATGAAGTTGATTTAAGTATTATAAATAATTGAAAAATTTGCAGATAGTATATGATATTTTTAGGTATTAAATAGTTAATTATAAAAATAAACAAAGTTTAATTATTAAATGTGACATTTAATCATTATATTTTTAATATGATGTAAATAAAAGAAAAATAGACTTGACAAGGTGGTTTTCTTTTCTCTTCGTATTTGTTATTTGACGGAATTCATACCGGTTGTCAACAATGACGTAGTATGTTCAAGGATCGAATGATTGGGGACCATAAATCTTCGATAAAGACTAAATTCCGTGCCTATTATAATCATGAGTTAGACTTAATTATTGTTGTTCATTGAGCATGCACATTATGTTATATAGAATGATGTTAAATCAAGTTAAAATCTGGAAAAAAAAATAAAATTAATTCAATTTTAATGACAAATTGACGTGTCCGATTATAAGTAAGACATAAGATATTATGCATACAATTGGTTCAGGGTTTTAAACACAACAACGATTAATTAACTATAAGTTCTGTCCAAGAATAGGCGGAATTAGATATTCAATTAGGATATTTCATTCTTGGGATGAGATAATTACTATACTTTAGTACCATCTCTAAAGGTAAACTAAAAGAAATAATCCAAATTTTGATAATCAAATGTGGTATTTTTAGGGTCATGATTATTAACAATAATAGATATAGGTTCCGATTGAAATATTTTACATATGACTTTAGTGTATTAATAAATAGATGACATGATGTAATAAGATGACTTAAAGTGAATGGTAGAAAAGAGGAACAAGTAGTATCAGATTCTCGGTATACTAAATGTGCAAGTGATGGAAAAGACAGCTAAGTAGCCAATGCGCCAGCCTTATCGTTTTAGAGTAATAAAGCATGATATCTGCCTAAGTTTGTGTGATCATTAGTAACTCATAATGAGAAACACTATTTCTCTTATATTGTCACCAAAAGTGATAAAATTAAGTTCATTCTACGGTTATCTATAATAAGCTTGCTATAGGTCAAGGTCAATAAGATTCCTCTTGAATGCATAAGCATGCTTGAGAGAAGTTGGAGATTGATGAATTAGTCCAACAATCCATATTGTAGTCCACTAAGGTCTGTTTGTTTAGCTTTTTTAGGTAGATATAGACACTTTTTTTAATCTTTTTTCTAACAAGCTGTTTAGTAAGAAATATATATAAATAAAAAAAAAGTTAGCAATTCTCATGAAAAAATCAAATAGATCAAATATAAATAAAATATAAATACAAATTAGATATATTTAAGCATATCGTTTCGATGCAGATACAGATGAAAAACGAATCATCCAAATAGACTCTAAATCAAACCTCTTCAAATCGTCTCAATATTTGATCTCAACTCCTGGAGCACTATAACCTAACCTAATAAGACAAGTTCAAATAATGATGTCCTTAATTAATTAAACAATATTTAATATAATAAATTTCTATCACTCAAGAATATTTAATCCAATATTTGATTAATTCATTTAATCATTTAGGTGTGGGTATCCATAGATTATACTAATTAAGATTTGTTTATATTTTTAAATTAGTAATTTTTAAAAATAAATATAAAGAGGACAAATATAAATATAGTTGAAAGTTAGTTTTAGTTTCTATGGGTTTGACTTCGTCTTGCTAATTGTCATTACTACATACGTGATCTACTGCACTTGTAGGATATGTGTTTTTTTATATAGTAAAAGGTTTGTGTGTATCAAGTTTTTGAAAATTTCTCAATGTAATGAAAGTATTCAAAAAAGTTGGCTACGTACAAACATGATATTAAATATCATCAAGAAAGCCAACACCACAATTGTTGACATATAAAGGTGGGTACAGAGCCTTGACCTAACCTCATAAGAAGGTAACATCATGTTGGCATTTGGAATTAATTACTTACTACATTAGTGTTTTTTTTTTTTTTTGAGTGACATTAAATTTCAATTATTTATTACTTGTTTATACTTACATACTAACATTTTCTTATATATAATAAAAATAAGTTCTTGAACTAAAATAGATAGGCTAACTGCATATTAAAGCTAATTATATATAAATAAAGGATTATGTCACGAACATTATCTAAATTTTATCTAAATATTCAACTAACTACCTAGACTTTTATTTAGTCAATTTACTACCTAAGTTTACTTTTCATGTCCAAAAAGGTATCCAGCCTAACTTTGTTATCCCGGTTGGCATTCATAACCTATCATGTTTTGACATGTGTTCGTAGCCTTAAAAAAGATTACAACAATTCTCCTCCTTCTCCTTCCCTCTTTCTTCTTCTTTCAACTTTCTTTCTTTACCTTTCCTTTCCTTCTTTCTCTAGATCAAAACACTAGCTACCACTCTCTCTCTCTACAAATCAGATGTGATCTCAAGCTTTCTCTTCCTCCTCATCTTCCTTCTTGTTCTTCTATAAAATATATATCTCTCTCTTCCCTTTACTTATCTCACTACCTAGAAATGGGAAAAATTTAAGAAATTTGATCCACAAATTTCGATTGTGCTAGTAGCTTTCAAGATTGTCCCAATAATAGAGGTCAAGTTTTACAAGATACTCTCTGTCTATACTCACATAGCGTAATCTAGATCTCGACCTTATAAACCACAACAGTGCCCAAAGCAAGTTAGTCTCATTCTGGCAATACATACCCTTAATCAATCAACCCAATCAAAAAAGGCTAAGATAAAGAGAATTTTTACAATTGCAACAGGCCTAAAACCAAGAATTTAATTAGAATGTCATTCTACCATCTTGTTATTATTATTATCAAGAAAAGAGCAGCTAATAAAAATGAAGCTTTTTTAAACCTTCTAGTTTTCGTATTTGGTTAAAATGGTGATAAATTTACAACAGAAAGTCCATGTATATGTAGTTAGAAATAACAAAACAAATAAACCAGCAACACAAGATGGCAGAATATTTTGATAGAGATCCTGCATGTTATCAAATTTGTAAAGAGAGAAGTAAAGGGGGGAGAGAGTAGGGGAGATTTTAAAGAAGAAGAAGAATAAGGAGGAGGAGGAGGAGGAGGAAGAGAGAGATCGAGATTTTGTGTAGATAGAGAGTGGAGGTTAATGGCTTGTTTTAGAGAGAGAAACAAAAGGGGATAGACAGAGAGAAAGATATTCTAGAGAAAAAGAAGTAAAAGGAGGAGGAACAGTATACTTGTCAAAACACAATAAGGTATTAATGCCAACGAGGATAATGGAATTAAATGGAGTTAGAAGAGGTATATTTTTTAACACGAAAAGTAAATTTAAGTAGTAAATTGACTAAATAAAAGTTTATATAACTAATTGAATATTTAGGTAAATTTCATATAGCATTTATAACATTATCCTTATTTACTACTTGTTTATGATGTTTTCCTGCATGTCATTGAATTATTTATTTTCTAATAGATAAATTTAATTAATTCAATTTGAAGTGAGAAGGAACAAAACATAAACTCAAAAATAATATGACACACTTTAGTACAATCACTCCTATAAACCTTGCCATCAACAAGAACACCCATACATCTTAAATTCAATCTTAACTCCTTTACCTCAATTAATAATCCAAAAACTAAATAAACCTTAGGTTTACACAATTAAACTATTATTGTCACGCCCCAAAGGGTACCCTAAACGTGACAGTCCACCACACCCGATATTTAAACTTAAGTATGACAATCTTAGTCATCCCATAAGTTTACATATCGAATGTAAGGTGTACTTACACAACTTTTAGGATCACACTTTGATTCGAGTAGTCTTAAGAAAGCATACATAGCATTAAGAATATAAATCACAACAATAAAAGTTAAGTTTTACAAAAACCAAGGGGGCATACCCCCGCCAAAATAATGGGAGTCTTCATCATCTAGCTCCAATTTACAAATATCTGAGTCTACATTAAAGAGATTTTCCTAGAAGTCCACGCCTATACTAGGTCCCGACTTCCTCAAAAGCTCTTTAATCCAATGTGATAAACCTGCACAAAGTGTCCTCTCGGAACAACCAAAAATAGGGACACTGCAACAAAAACTATTGGGGTATAAGCTAATTGCTTAGTGAGATTCATTTTCCAAGTAACATACTCGATCAAGCTAAAAATATCTATACAAGCAAGTTATAATTAAGCAACCATATGAATGCACAAGCAAATGAGCAAGCAAGCATATGACTTTCCGGTAGTCATA
This sequence comes from Combretum micranthum, assembly GCA_024138025.1. NCBI lineage: Eukaryota > Viridiplantae > Streptophyta > Magnoliopsida > Myrtales > Combretaceae > Combretum > Combretum micranthum. The sequence goes on from JAMXBD010001328.1 coordinate 311,289, forward strand.
TGTGAATGGATTTACGCCCTCCATTCGGGGTTTGGGGTAGTTCATAAGTCATGCAACTACAGTTCCAATGTTGGTCCATAAGACATGCAACCATAGTCCCAATCTTAAGTGGGGTGGTCCATAAGACATGCAACCACAATTTTAATGTTGGTCCATAAGTCATGCAACCATAGTTTTCATTATTTGAATGGGGTGGTCCATAAGTCATGCAACCCTAGTCCCCTTCATTAAAGACCCGCTGCCTCCCAAATACACCTTTGTCCCACCAAAGGCATACTCGACAATGATATGTGACTCACTACGTGATATGCATGTACAATTTATTCATATAATCATGGCATATTAATTAGATAATTTAAAAGTGATCATACAGATTTCAGACACTCCAAATCTATACTAGCTCATACAAGGTTATTGCAACAAAGCTTGCCTCGATATACTTATCGTTCATTCATGCAAGTTTAGATCACCATTCAATCACAATTTTATCTTTTCCTAAGTCTAATGCCACTACTACTACAAGCACACCCAAGAGCATAATTAATTGAGAAATGAACTCACTTGTCCATGTAGTGAAATCCACTAGTCGTAATAGTCCTCGGGGAGTGGTAACCCGTCCTCCAATTACCTAAGTACAAAGAATACCCTCAATGAGTATCTCTTATGAAGTTCTATTAAACTTAACAATTTTATTTACTAAGTTCGTCAATTTTCGCCTAGTTGAATTCTTAACTTAAAAAGGTCATATCTAACTCATTTTAACTCGGAATTAAGCTTATAATATACCGATTTCTATCTACTTCGAAAGAGCTATCTATTTCCAAAGTTAATTCAAACTTTTAAGGTCATTTAAGGGTCGGAAACATACTGTACAGTAGGGTTGCGAAAATCCAAGATTTGAGCCTTTGTGAAAAATTGCCATATCTACTCTATTTAACTACTTAGATTAACTTATTTTAGTCCTAAACTTGCAAGAAGACCTTTAAAAAAAATCAAGAGACTACACACTTATTTAATCCCAAACATAAAGTTCAAATGAAACTTCTAAAAATCCATTTTCATAAAACCGAAATTTATAAGTTGAAACTCATTGTCTTGTTTTGAGTAATTCCTTTACTAAAACTTACTTAGTTCAATGAAAATAATTTTCCTATATTATTTATCATCAAGGCATTCCATTTTCAATATAAAATACTTGTTTTGAGATCTAAAAGGAGGTTTTCAAAATTGGTCTTCCCTTAGATACGAATTTCCTCTTTGAAGTTTATAATGAAAACAAGACCTAAATTTTGTCTTTTACAAAGCACTTGATTTTAGAAATACTTTTTAGGAAAACTCATTTAAACTTATGAAAATTCATTCCTTAAGATATCTATACCAAGAGCCCTTTATATTTTTGTCTAAATCTTCATTTTAAAGTTGAATGATGGGTTCCAAAAATGGGTCTTGGTCTAGATCCGAATTTTCATAAATTTATTTTGAACATATCTCTTGAGAAAATTCATCAAAACTCATGAAAAACAACCCATTACATATTATATCTTAAGAACCCTTCATTTCTTGAATAAAATCCTCATTTTTGAGTTGGAAAACATGTTTTTATTTTAGATCTTTGTCTTGATCCGAAAATACAATTTTTATTTTTGAAAATAAACTTTGAAAATCAACTTTGATTCTTGTAAGATGAAGTCTTGATGATATACATCCATCAAACCTTCATTTTCTTAACAAAAACTTCCATTTCAAGACTTGGAAGAGGGTTTTTAAAATGATGCCTTGACAAGTTACGAATTTTACTTTTTCATTCAAACTCAAATCCAAGATCTACTCAAAATACAACCATGGAAACATAAAAAAAAACTTGGTAGTAGGCCTTAAACTTCTAGATCTACACATAAACATAACTAAAGCTTTGTAAAACTCTAGATCTACAAGTTATCACAAAAATAAGAAATAAACAAGCCTTCAAGATAACAAATATACTAATAACAAAAAGAGATCATCAACAAGAGTGTTTCAATTTTAGCATCATCATCCATAGCTTTTTAAGCTTGTGGAATATCCTTTGATGCATGAAACACCCATAATATCATCCTACAACATCCTATGGAAGTTAAAAGGGAATGATTACCTCAAATATTTGCAAGAAAAGTGTGTATGAGCAAGGAAAGAAAATGGTGGCTTGTTCTTAAGAAGAACAAAGCAAAGAAGAAGAGAAAGGAAAGGGAAAAGAGAGGGTTTGAGAGTTTTTGGAAAATGGAATGAAAAGTGAAGAGAGAGAAAAGTAAAGAGTATTTATATTAGGTGGATTTAGGGTTTGTTTGTATAATAAAAGGAGTTAAAATGAAACAAATTGGGGGAAAAAATGGGGATTTGCGCCGGCCAATGAAGGGAGTGAGAGGGATATATTTGATTTCATTTGAAATTTGAATTTGTGTAATAAATTGTATTAATTGTAATGATTTGTTAAGAGACAAAATTTCTTGGAAAAGAAAATGAATTGAGTGATTGAAAGGTTGTAAGAATAGGGTATGGGTATGTGTGTAGTAGGTTGTACTTGTGAATAGTAATAAATAGTAGATAAGACATCTACTTTACCGGTAGTAACGAAAATACGGGAAAAAGCTATAACTGTAATTTTTATAGCCCGAAAAATTATAAAATATATATTTTTGAAATCCTTATAAAATTCCGGTTCTAACGAGTATTCCGGAATATTTTTCTGAGTTTCTAGTTCCGGGGCTCGCTTTTCCGTAATGAAGCTCGGGAAAGCTCGGAATAGAAAATTTTTCGAAATCAAAATTTTGTATGGTTCGAAATATACTATAAAACAATAATCCGCATTAATTTATCTTATAGAGGTTCTTTTATATAGAAATCTAAGAAAAGCCGGAATTAGGGTTCCTAGGTTACTTGTACTAATCCTATTTAGGGTTTTGATTTCCAGTTTACGGAGCTTACTCAGTTACTAAAAAAACCGGAGTTTACAATTATCCTATATTGATTATGAGCTTTATCAAAATTCTAAGCTTGATTTGAACTTTAATTAGCTCCAAGCATTAGATCTTTTGTTAAACCTTACATAAAACACATTTACTTGCTTAAACTTGTACTTCTAATCTAAAGACCTAAACAGGAACTTCATCTTACTCACTATATAAGATCCACATGTGAAGGCCTTAGTTTAATAGCTAATTCACCACTTGATCTTCTTCAATTACCTATAGATTAAAATTTAGAAGTCATTAAACTTATCAATTAAACTTATATTAGATTAAGTTATGCATATAGATCAAGTGTCACTATACGAAGAGTCTCTCAGACCTTGCATACCTCTTAATTCCACTAAGAGAATGTCAATTTAGTTGAATTGAAGAAAGGTAGAGCTTCCTTCTTGTCACGCCCCGAAGGGTACCCTAAACGTGGCAGTCCGCCGTACACAATATTAAAGCCTAAGAATGACCACCTCAATCACGCGAAGGCTTCCATACTATGTACAAGGCGTCTAACACATAAAGGAGACTCATCGGAATGATACGTTTTATGTTGATACAATTGAGTAACAATGTAAAGGAAATATAATCCACTATACTCCAAATACAAAACCATATACTTCAAGATACAATTCATCAAACTTCAACTACATTCATCCCAAGACTTCACTACATAAAGCTATTACAAAGAAAATCGTAAAGCTTAACCAAAAACTTCAAGCATTCTTATATCTTGCCGGAATCTCAAAATCATTCTCGGCTTCAACCATCTCAGTCCCCACTTAGCCTTCTTGGAATAACCTGCTCATTTAAACATCTATTGGGGTATAAGCTACATTAGCTTAGTGAGATTCATTTCCGCAATAACATACTCAATTGTAAAATATACAAGCAAGTCTATTTAAACAATCATATGAATGCATAAGCAAATGGGCAAGCAAGCATATGACTTTCCGGTAGTCATATGTGAATGGATTTACGCCCTCCATTCGGGGTTTGGGGTAGTTCATAAGTCATGCAACTACAGTTCCAATGTTGGTCCATAAGACATGCAACCACAATTTTAATGTTGGCCCATAAGTCATGCAACCATAGTTTTCATTATTTGAATGGGGTGGTCCATAAGTCATGCAACCCTAGTCCCCTTCATTAAAGACCCGCTGCCTCCCGATTACTTTTGTTCCCACCAAAAGCATTCTCGTAATGCAATGTGATACAATTTATTCATACAATCATGGCATATTAATTAGATAACTTTAAAAGTGATCATACAGATTTCAGACACTCCAAATCTATACTAGCTCATACAAGTTATTGCAACAAAGCTTGCCTCGATATACTTATCGTTCATTCATACAAGTTTAGATCACCATTCAATCACAATTTTATCTTTTCCTAAGTCTAATGCCACTACTACTACACACCCAAGAGCATAATTAATTGAGAAATGAACTCACTCGGCCATTGGATCACCGGTCTTCTAGTAATAATAATCCGGTGACAAAGAGTCAACGTTCACGGGTTCACCTAATCACATAAGAAATACTCTAATGAGTATTCTACCATCTAAGGATACTAAAACTCTAAGAAAACTTAGTGAAATCGAAATTCGCGTCATTTTCGAAGTCCCGATTTAAAATGGCCATAACTTGGTCATTTTAACTCGGAATCTCGCAAATTTTATATCGATTTCTATCTACTTCGGAAGAGCTTTTTAAATATGTAGTTAAATCAAGTTTTGAAATATCTAAGCCTCGGAAATGAGGGATCAGATCTGTACAGCAGGTATATTGATTTCCGAAAATGCGGTTTTCATGAATGCACTTGAGATTCCTAAGTACAAAATGAAACTAAATGCCATGGTAATGATTTTCCCTATCATGAATGTCATGACTTGAACCCTAATGAGCCTAAGTTCTTATAACTTTTTAGACTTAAAGAATTTTAATAAACTTTTTCTTAGAAAACCATTTCATACCATTGCTTAACAAGTGAATTTACTACACTTGGTCACACCTACATATTACAAGGATTCTCTTTTAGAAAAACTCTACTTGGTTTAAAGAAATTTTGACCCTTATATTAGTTATATCCTAAGGCCTTTATTTCTTTAATAAAATCTTCATTTATAAACTTTTAAGAGGGTCTTTTACTAAGGTGGTTCCAAAAATCCGAATTTAGAAAATTCCATTTTCAAGTTGATTTCTTTAGGAAAAATGTATTATATACTTAAAACTTTAAGTGTTATTATACCTATATCCTAAGGACTCCATTTATTTAAGAAAATACCATTTTTAAGTTGGAAAAATAGTGTTTTGTAACCATCTATCCATTATTACGAATTTTGCCTACAAGACTTTTAGCTCAAAACTTCTATTGGACTTCATCTCTTGTTTCCAACATTTTCTTTGGTAAAAACTCATTTAGACTCATGAAAAATATTACCAAACATTATCTATCACCTATAGACTTCATTTCTCTTGTAAAATATATGTTTAGAAGTTGGTAAAAGTGTTTTTAACCTAGGTTTTTCAAGTCATCCGAATTTACACCAACTCATTCCTTGAAAAGTGTTTTCCTTTTTTTTTTGTTAACTTATCTATCTATAGATCTATGTACTAGAAAGGTCATTTACCAAGGACAAAACATTAAAGACTATGAATGCACATAAACTCAAAATAAAGATGAGATCTTAAATGTCTACATGAATATGAATAGAATAATGGTAGATCTACTATATCAAATGCTTAAATAGGTTTTGAAAACATAAAAACTATATTTTTATAAAAGTTCTTTTGTTCAAAATACCTTTTGATGAAAAATCATAAAGCTTATGGCATGAAAGCTCCTTTAAATGCTATATCCACTTGGTGATGGTTTGGTATTCTTGTATTGATATTTCCTTGTCCCTAGCAAGAGCTCATGGGGATATTTAGTTGGAAATATCCAAGAATAACCTAGCCATTACAAAGATCTAAGGATATATGAAGCAAGGTTCATCTACTTAAGGTAAAATAGGAGACAAAAGAAGAAAAAGAAAGTTGTGTGTGTGTGTGTGTGTATGAGCCTTAGAAGCTCACGGCATGGAGGTGGTGAGGGAGAGAAAAAGAGAGCTTTTTAACTTTGTAAAACTTGAAAAGTGAAAGAATGAAGTGAGAGAGAGAAAAAGTAGTTTATATATAAAGTGAAATTAGGTTAAAATGGAATAAAACAATAACAAAAAAAAATTGCAAATTAAAGCTTGTAGGGGGGGTTTTCATGCCGGCACTATTCACCAAAAAGGGGGGAAAGAAGTTTGATTTTTAATTTTTGTTTTGATTGATTTAACTTGATGTTTGACTTGTCATAATTTGTATAAAAGTTAAGGGACAAAAAGTGTAGAGAAAAGAGAGTGATTTGAGTGATGGTAAGGGTTGAAATTGTAGAGTGTGCAAAAAGGTAGTATAGGTGGTACTTTTTGAATAGTGAGGAATAGTTGACAAGACAATTTAATTTCCGGTAGTAATGAAATACGAATAAGAAGGCTATAACTGTATTTTTCATAAGCCGGAAAATTATGAAAAATATATTTTTGAAATCCTTATTTTATTTCGGTTCAAATGAGTACTCATAAGTATATTTTTGAAATTCTAGTTCCGGGCACGTTTTTCTATAAAGGGTCTCGGGATGACCCGGAATTGAAATTTTCTTAAAATCTGATCTTTTCTTGTTTCAAATATAATCAAGAACTATATTCCAAATTAATTTTGCCTATAAAGGTTTCTTATTTGGAAACCGAGGAAAAGCCGGAATTAGGGTTTCTAAGTCTTTCTCACAAAGCTTAAACTAAACCGGTTTAGGGTTTCATTTTCTTTTTCGAAGTTTACTTGATTACTAGGAAATCCGGGTATACATTATAAAAGTAATAAAATTGTGTAATGAAATAAAATGAATAGTGCAAAAGACTAATCAATTACCGGTAGAAATGAAAATATGATAAAAAGGTTATAACTGTAACTTTTATAACCCGAAAAATTATATAACTGATATATTTAGAAATCTTATAAAATTACGAGTCTAACGGTACTAATGGTATATTTTTGATATCTCGAGCCCCGGGACACGCTTTTCGAAGTCTGTATCCGAACGGGTTCGAAGTAGGTCAAAAATTTACCAATCTGATAATTATAAACGAACTCATATTACTATGAGTTATTCTATATATTTAAACTACATCTCGGCCTCTAAGGTTAGGGGCACTAGATTGCCGGACTTACACTATTGTATTCCGGTTAGGGTTTCCGGTGATTTTCCAGTTTAGATCCTTGCCAAAATGGAAACTGATATTTTATGTTTATACAACATATTTAATTTGAGAAATCTATTTTACATTTCATTTTTATAAGTATTTAATATCTTTTAATGTTTTCGGAATTCTTGAATTGGTTTTCATTTCCGAAAGTTAATCGTTACTTTCTTTTTATTAATTTGATTTTGGGTTCTATATTACTCATTTTTATAAGTTGGGGTTTCGTATAGAGTTAGTCGTACGTAGTGGTTTTGGAATTGAAGTATGTTGAGTTCTTATTTTATTTTTAAGGATTCTTATTTTTCTCAAGCTTTGGAAATTTTTGGATTCGCTCGTGTTTTTGGACTAATTGAAATTCGGTTTTAATAGTGATCTTTAGGGTTTATTTTCGAAGTTCATTTTGGAATTATTTACTGAAATTTTCTGGGGCTTACACTTCTAGTCCAACAAATAGTGCCAACTTAAGAGAAGGAAGAGGGCGTATTTCTTTTTCATGAGAGTTTTTCTCGTTCAAAAATGAACTAATACTACATGATCTCAAATAATCTCACTTTATGTAGACTTAGCTTAAGAAATTGTGAAATAATCCTTTAAATTTAAATATTTAGTTAATGTTTTTTTTTGTAATATTACAATTGTTATCCCTTTTATGGCTTATTTTATTGCTAATGCAATACGGATTGGAGAATTCGCATGTGTTACGAATCTTGATATATTGAAATATAGGGATTTGTTATATGTTTTTAGGTTTTATGGTTTATGTAAATTAAAATTTAAAGATATAAACAATCTATCATTAGATATGATGTACCAAGAAAATGATCAAACTAGTTGTTTTACTCAATTGATATTACGTACAATTAAAAGAAATAATAAAGAATAATCTTGAGAAGAAAACTCAATATTACTCAAAGGCAATTGATCACAATCAATGTCAAGGTAACAAAAGATGTTAAAGTTATAATTAACATAACCCTAACATCCCTTATATACTCCCATAAATCAGGCAAGGGCAACTTAGGAACATAGAAGTCAAAACACATAAAATGGGAAACTTAAAAATAAACTTCGAAAATAGAACATGAAGCCACTCTACATGATACGGTCGTATGTTGGGGGGTATACTCGTATGATCGCACAATAAAACATTGAACCAAGTATTTTTCATGGCAATATGTGCAAGCACTAGCCTAGGCACAGCCATGCCATCGAGAGTGTCCTCCTTGGCCTCCTTTCCTTGAAAACCATGTGCTTGTGGTCCCAAAAATGACCTTGTCGATCACAAGCATGGGCACAAGCGTGTGTTAGACCATGCCTGCCTTTGTAACTCCATTTTTTTTTTCGCTCAATTACAACAAGAAGGAGATTCGAACCTAAGACCTCTCATATGAGAGACTAAGGCAGATGTTACTAGATCCCAAGGCTATTGGCCTCAGTAACTCCATTTACTTGCTCATTTCAACCACTGTTTTGGGTATCGATAAGTTTGTCAATATTGATGAGTTTTCCTTCAAGTTTTTTCCACGCTTAAGCACACTAGATCATGCCTAATAGCAAAGTGTATCATATAACATTGCAAAAACTCCATTTCACCTTCATTCGATTCACTCATAATGATCGGTTGAGCTAAATTCATTAATTCTCTTGCTCTAGATCGAGTTACCAGTCCAAATGAACCATGATTCCTATCTTAAAAGCAAATAGAAAATAACTCTCTCATAAAGTTAGATAAATTAAATTACTAATCTTAGTAGCAATTAAGGTCATTTTAGTAATTCAATTATTAACCTCCTTCATATCTTAATTTTTTTGTATAATTTTGAAAATTTGAAATTATCAAAACACCTTTACTTAATCTCCTAAAATTTCCTTTTTTAGTTGGTTTATCAAATGGTTTTACCTTCCTTCTCAGCTTAATTACTTACAATGGTAATCTCTAAGTCATAATCATTATATAGGAACTTATCCCTAATTAATTTGCAATGATAGGCTTAAAAATAGATAAGAATACAATCACATCTTATGATAATTGGTTGAATAGAATAATAATGATGGTCCATTATAGAGGAAAGACAAATTGTCATTATGTATGAAGATACCTACTAGTTATTATCACATATTCAAGGCAAGATGCGAATGTTATAGACAATACCTAAATACACATGATGTGATTAAACATGTTATGGGTGCTTCAAAGGAATTGAGAACAAGAACCAGTAGAGCATTCACAAAATGTAATTCAAGAACAAGACTTCTATTATTATTTAGAAACCCTAAACCATTGATTATGTCAAATGTAATGTGGATGGTGGCTTATAAGTCCAGTCTTCGATGGTAACAATAGTAATACTAGTAAGGAACAATGTCATAAAGATTTATTTTTTTTTTAAGGTAGACGCTGACAAAAAATGAGTACATAGTAGTCCAAAGTTGTTGAGACTTTGATAGTTGTGAAAGCAACGTACTTAGCACGAAGTGTAGGATAAAGTAACTTAGTAATAGAAATGGACTCTAAAGTTGTACATGGTTCGATTCATAATAATGAGAAGTTTCCATGGGTTTCGTCTATGATGATGAGCGAGATTTTAACTTTAATTTAGAATTTAAGAGTATATGGTTTAATTTTATCAAAAGAAGTGCAAATAAAATGACTTATTGTATCATTATGCATTGTAAAAGGATGATGTGTCCATTTAATTGGGTTTTAAACCCACCATTTTCGTTAGCTTGATTACTAGAAAAACAAGCTAGGAAGAAGGCCTTTAGAGCAGTGTCCATGTCCTTGACCCATATTGAAATATTTCAATAAAAATAGGAGTAGTGGTCCTATAGGTATTTGTTAGCACTTCCTTTGTTACATCTAAAGTAGAAATTTTGATTGAGTATTGTGATGTCTAGTTGAATGCCATGCCTAGATACTCAAGACAATCTTCTTTGCCTCTAGGACTGACTTAAAGTAATTGGTTGCTAATTTAAAACCTTAGTGAAAGAATTGAAGTCATCACCTCTATGTTGGAGTAGGCCATCTAGGTGCATACAATAGGTTGGGTGGTTAGTTATCCAATGCTTCTACTTCATTGGTTCAATGATTCTTACATTTGTATTACAAGACAATCTAAATGATTCTTTTGAATGTAATGCAAAGTCAAACTCTTGTAATAGCCTTGAGTAATAAATTTATTTTTGGCATAACAATTTCATCTATAACAAGGCACAAGCTATTAAGGGTAATGAATGTTAAATGTGGGAACTTGAATATACAACACATTTAAATTGTACAAGGAAAAAAAAAAAAAAACTCATTTCTCACTCTTTAAGGGTTATAATTTTAGCATCCAACTGTTTTATCCAAGCCTTATTACATACAATAACAATTGGGTTTGTATAAGTAACATTTGATACGATTAATAAATGGATCAAATCCATTTGGTAAACTAATCCCATAAACATCTCTGAATTTAATGGTAAACTTATTTAACATAATATTTCTAACATTGTTAGTTCACATGCACACACGTCTATAGATTTGGTTAATAATCATTATTCTTTTTTTAATTATTGTCCTCGTCCATTTTGATTTTAGTCATGGTAAGAGGGGATAATGTAACGATTACTACATAAACTTTGTAAGTATTTGCAATTTTACACTTCAATATTAAAATTGTCAAGCTATGTACCCAATTAGAAGTTGACTTCCTCTTGCTGCCAGTGCCACTTACCTTTTTTTCTTTTCTAATTTAATAACTTACAACCAAGCCATGGTTTGTTTAGCCTTTATCTTTTATTGCTTTAAAATTTTTTCATTCTTATAAGTTTTCACATTTAAGTTGACCATATAGATTATCTTTTGTGACATGGTCGGACAATGAGTAATTAAGTGAAAAATTACTGGTTATTAGTGAGTCAATAGTTGTTTTCGCCTATAAAAAAGATAGGTAGATACGGTAGTAAGTGAATTTTCAATTATGTGTATTATTAGACAACTTATATAATTATAAAATCATAAAAAGTTAGGTTGTAAGGTGACTAACACTTTAGATTTTCTTGTACAAACCAATTTATCATGCCATAAATTTCTATTCAAGTTAGTCATATACTATTCAAAGTTTGCATTACTAATTGGAACCTTGATCTAATGTGTTTTCGTTGAATTTGTCCATATATTTTGCTTAGAATTAGAAAGCTAATAGTAATCTTACAGATATTTTATATAATTTTGAATGTAGTTTTTACTTTTTATAAAATATTTTTAAATTTTGATTTTCTCGCACACACGAATTTGCCATGCTATAGATTTTTGTTCAAGTTAGTTAGATAGTATTTCAAGCTTGAATCAATGAATGGATTCTTGATGAGTTCCCAATATATCCATATATTTAGCTTGGGATTAGAAAGCTAATATAACCTTATGGTAATTTCAATTATAAGTATTAAATAGGATTAATTACAAAAATATGGTCTATTTTTAACAAATTTGCAAATACACAATTTGCATTTTTTTTAACAAATAGGTGATACGAGTTTCATACAAAAGTATCAATATTATTTAATAATTTTAAAATGATACATGTCATTGGTCATAAAAATTAATTTTAAATTTTTGAATTTTTTCATTTTTAAAAAAATATTTTCTAATATTTTATTTATTTAATTTTATTTAGTAATATTTTTTATTAGAGTAATAAGACTCTAACACATATCCCTCTAATATTAATTAATTATAATGACACATATCCCTCTAACACAAATCATGTATCTGTAAATTGATCAAAACACACAGATTATATTTTTATAATTAACTCCATTAAACATAATTTTTAACAATACTCATTATATTTTCAATAAAGACTGATAATTATGATATATTTATTTCATAATTTTTTAACCGATAATTGAATTTAAGTCTGATATTAAACAGATCTATTAACTGAATCAAGTAATGAAGTTTTTAAGCAACCCTAGTAAAACGGGCTGTGCTATTTACACTCCATGTGCTCCTCTATACATTAAATAGGAAGAAACCGAGTACTAATTCCTAAACCCCCACGACTACTGAACTTCCTCTCTCTCTCTCTGTCTCTCTCTCTCTCTCTCACACACACACACAGAGCTTGCTCATCTCTCTTCACTTCATTCTTTTAGTTTTTCAATAAAGAACATTACAAATAAAAAAAATCAAGAATGCATCCTTGTAGTAGAGAAATGGTGGACATGAACAACAACAACAACAACAACAACAGTAACAACACTTCCTCTCTCTTAAACCACTCTCAAATCCCATCTCTAGTTCAACAAGACAACCACCTCCACCACCACCATCATCACCACCACGCGCAGCCCTCCCATTTCTCCCACGCGGCTCCACTACCCACCGACGACTTCCTCGACCAAATGTTCTCTTCCCTACCACCCTGTCCATGGGCCGACCTCAACCCCAACATGATGCCCATAACCGAACCCCCCAAGTCAGCAGCCGATGATGTCGGTGGGTTCCACCACCCACCCCACCCCCACAGCTTGGATGATCAGTCGGCTATCTTGGTATCCAAGCTGAGGCAGCAGCAGATCAGCGGAGGCAGTGGTGGAGCTCCGTCTTCATCCGCGGCAGCCGCCAGGGCATTGATGTTGCAGCAGCAGTTGTTGGGGCATCAAAACGACGGAGTTTTTGATGGTTCGGCTGTTTACAATAATAATAGTATCGGTTATGGTGGATCCTCTTTGCATGGTATTGTTGGTCAAACTTCAAACCCTCAGCGTCCACCTTTCAACCATCCTCAGGCAAGTTAAATCAATTAATAAAAAAAAAAATAATAATTTAGTTGCAATTATATATATATATATATATGTATGTATATTAATTTTAAAACATTGTTAATTATAGAACTCTTAAGGCCATCCGTTAGCCTTTTATGACAATTTATTGTTATCTAATATACTATTGATTACCAAATAAAATTGTATATTTTGGAAAAATTTTTTATTAAGCTCATAGAGTGTTTATGCAATATCGGGTTTTTAATTAGGTCAAAGCTATTTTATTTTATTGGTGGAGATTTGTGTTGAATCGCTACAGGGACATGGAGCTGGGTCGATTCAACAACAGGTGGCGCCTAATTTTAGTGCACATGGTTCAGTAACGAACCAAGGTGCTGCAGCAAGTGCGTCCACTGGCGGTGCACCCGGTCAGCCAAGACAGAGAGTTAGGGCTCGGAGAGGTCAAGCCACCGATCCTCACAGCATCGCTGAAAGGGTAACCTTTACTTTCCCTTTTTAATCTTTTCTTTGTTCAAGTTCTGATAGGGTTTGTCAGTGAGTAACATCTTCATATGTAATTATTAGTTGGTGTTTTCGGATATTTTTTAAAACTTCATCTATATATATATATACACATACATATTTATATATTTCACCTTCAATGAATATGATTTTTTTTTTCTTTGTTAGCACGTATTCAATTTTGGAAAATATAAATATTTGAGCCTTTACCAAGTATGCGGATATTTAATTATTTATTAACCGGGTATTTTTCGAGAGCTGATTACATAATTGATAATATATAGGAAATAAGTGCTATGAAATCTATTATAATTTATAAATTTTATATGAATTGAATATATATGTTGACAAAATGTTTTATAAATATATATATATATATATTAGAGAATTTAATCAGCTGAAAACGAAAGTTCAAAAAAAAGTTACGTGTCTGTTTGGCACAAACTTTGGTGTATGTGAGAGTTCAGCAGAGGGAAGGGAACTAAAAATGGAATTTGAAAATTGCTTGTCTTGCAGCTGCGGAGAGAGAGAATTGCAGAAAGAATGAAGGCACTGCAAGAGCTGGTTCCCAATGCCAACAAGGTACCACCTCAATTCCATTAATGCCAAACTCATCGTTTTTCTATATCCAAACATTTTCTTTTTTTATTATTAATTATATGCACATATCATTCAATCTTAATTTTTTTTTTTAAATTGGTTTTTAACAATCAAGTATATAGTATGATTTAGAATTTTCGAACACGTTATTTTTATATTATATTTATATATATGCACGATGTGAGATAAGGTTTTGATCTGTGCTGGAATTGGATAGGGTCATGCTGAAATTTAATTGATTTTTAAATTTAAGTTTCCGTGGGTAACTCGGGATGCTAAGTGGAGTTGGTTCAAAAGCAGATTACTAAAGCCTGTTTTACCTGATTTACCGGGATATTTTAAACGTGTTTTCTTTAATACGTTCTCTCTCTCTCTTTTTTCCTTTTTCTTTTTTTTTTTCAATCTAGAAGAAGCGTGGTTGCTAAAATATCTAACTGAATAACCTTATTCTTCGGAATAGAAATAAACTTTTTCTTTACGAGGATTTACTAATTATTACACTGGTCTGGTATTATTTTGATATTATTTTCAAATTGAATTGATATTGATATAGATATAATACCGATGAAAAATTGATAATTTTATTCATAAACTAATCAAATCGAATCAATACTGAACCAATATCAATACTGAACCAATATGGATATGATGCTAATAAATTATGGATGTTGGTCCGATACATATTTGATACTAATAAAAATCTAACAATCCAAATAAACTTAATGAACTAAGGTCCGGAAGACTATGGCATTTTTTTGGTTTTCCACTTTATGCCTTTCCCTTTATAACCAATATAAATGCATCTGTTAATAAATCAAATAAAGTAATTATTTTTTATTAAAATGTATAATTAATGTTCATTTATATAAATAGGTTTTATTTTAATCTCTTAATAAGTATATTGGAATATACCCTATTGACAAGACCTTGAATAAATTCTATACGATATGAAAATTGGGTATATTTTATAATATATTGGATCTGGATTTTGGAATGACAGACAGACAAGGCATCAATGCTGGATGAGATCATCGATTATGTAAAATTCCTCCAGCTCCAAGTCAAGGTTCTCTTTCTCTCTCTATCATTACATTTTTTGCTCTCTCTTATACAAAACTTCTCTAATATTAACTGGAATGATTCCCTTGGTTGACAATCTTTCATTTATCATCAAAAACATTTATAGAAATGAATATTTAAGTGTGATCTTCATTAAATAAAGATAGAAATATATACACACGCATATATAACAAATATATTCTCAATATCGGGAAATATATATGATCTCTTCTCTTGTGGGTTGCACAGGTTCTCAGCATGAGCAGATTGGGTGGAGCGGCTGCTGTTGCTCCCCTTGTTGCAGATGTCACTTCTGAGGTATATATATAATTATATATATTTATTTTAATAACACATTCACACACTATTTATTATTCTCCCTTTTTCTCTATTTAATTAGATTATAGTATCATGGAAGAATCTCACCACATTAATTGTCTTCATGTTAACCCTTGATCTCCAATCTCTAATTGTCCAAACCCCAACAAGTCAATAGTTCTCCTTTAAGTTTCCATAAGAAAAATTCCTCCAACTCCTCATTTAACTAAAATGGAATCTTATAATGTGTCTGGATCGGTAAAAATTAATAGAAAAATAAAAGATATGTGTTTGAATTGGTAGAAATCAATAAGGGTAATTCAAAAGAAATGTATGGAAATGGAAGAAATCAAAGCGTTTGGTAAATTATTTGTAGAATGGTAATGGATAAAAATGATAGAAAATTAATGGAAAGTTTTCAACCTTAGCTTATTGATTTTTTTCCCTGTCTAATTCAAGAGAGATGGATGGACATGAGGAAACAATTATTACTTATTTGTATCTTCATCATATACTATCTCTATATTCCTATACTCTTTATAAAAATAAAAATAAAAAGGAAATGAAAATGTCTCTCCATATCTATATTTTTTTCAACCTATATTCCTAAATATAAAGTGAAAATTATACATTTTCCCTTGGAAAAATTACCAAATATTGCACTAGCTTCCTATCTCAAAATAACATGGAAAATCCGAATTTTCACCAATTAATTATTATTCAAATTCTGAAATCTACTTACTAGTAGCTTGTAGTTTTTATCTTCTAAGATTTGCGTGAATACATTTCGTGCATCTCATGTCAACATAATTTTGTAGATGATAAGAATTTAGAAAATACTGTTTCCTGAATTTGTTGCTCCGTGTTAAATTCATATGTCAAAAAACGGGAAAACAGTAGAAAATAGGTAATGGCTAGTCATAAGGGGTTGCAATGTAACCTCAGAATTACGTGAGATGTCAAACAAAGAGGACCTTTTTTTTTTTTTTTTTTTGGTCATAAAACAAAGAGGACCTTAAGTGTTACTTATTTACGCAAAAACATAAATTTAGGAAGTTTTTCGGTTTTGACACGATAACATATGAGCAAAAATGGATACATAAGGAAGGGGAAGGGACATGACTTAACCCCTTGTTAATTAAAAACGCCAATCCCCAAATGCAATCAAACATTGAAACAGTGAAATCGACATAAAACGACAAAATTAAAGTAGCACGCGTGCTCACTTTTTCAGATTCCACAAAACCCAAAACTCTTTCTCTCTCTCTCTCTCTATCTGTCTGTCTCTGTCTTTCATTGTCACTTCTTTCTCTCTCCTTAAGAACAATCATATATTACGACCTTTTGTCCTTGTCTGTTCCTGTAGGGAGGTGGCGACTGCAACCAAACAAGCCCTAACGGACGCGGAAGCACTAACACTAACGCTAATGCCTCGGCCTCTAACGACAGCCTAACGGTGACGGAGCACCAAGTGGCTAAACTAATGGAAGAGGACATGGGCTCCGCTATGCAGTATCTTCAAGGGAAAGGTCTCTGCCTCATGCCCATATCTCTAGCCACGGCGATTTCAACTGCCACGTGTCGCTCAGGGAGACCTATTAGCAGTAATGGAGTGCACGCATCTAACGCTGACGGGCCCACCTCTCCTAGCTTGTCGGTATTGACTGTCCAATCAGCCAACAACATTTGTAACGGTAACGGAGGGGTTGATGTGTCTGTTAAGGAAGCTGCTTCCGTTTCCAAGCCGTGATAACGGCGTCTGGCTGACTTTTGCTTTGTTTGGTATAAAAATATTTTTAAGGATAAAATGGAGAAGAAAAAGAGTGAGGTGGGGATTCAACGGCCGTCCAAAGTCTACGAAAATAAGGTTTATATTTTTTATATGCTAACGACGCCGTATTTGCGTAGACTTTGGCAAAAAGCAAGCTAACTTCAAAACAAAGACAGCTACTATATTATTCGCCATCAAGAAGATCAAATCCCAGGAGCCTTATTTTATTTCTTGGATTAGGTTTATATGCATTTCTTAACTTACTTTTTTGTTCTGCTTTATTGGTGTTTTATATATATATATATATTTCGATTGCAATCTGGGTAATCTTGTCTTTGGATGGGACCTTCTGTTTCAATTTATTCTTATGTTTTTCCGAACTTCTGTCAATTTCAATTTAACACTTAATAAAAAGTTAAATAAATACTTACCATATTTTTACGTGCCTATTTTTTTTCCTATATAGTATACATGATATTAAAAAAAATAAAAAGTATTTATATATATATATATTTTAAATTCGTAGCAAATGATGTGATGCTCCAAACTATGTTATATATATTTATATATATATATATATATCAAATATTTATATGTTTAAACTTAAAAGGAAGATGTGGTCACAAGTCATGATAGATCTTTAAAAAGGTTTTGGAGCTTTGTGAATCCGCATCTGTGATACCGATCGAGCAAATATTTTAGAGGAGATTGAGGTCCCCTTTGTAATAAATTAACGAGATGCTATGAATGGATGACCACATTACGTAAGTCAACGGAAAGTAATTATGCTGTATTAGTTTAAAATATCAAAGAACTATGGTAAATAAAGAAAATCTGAAATTTGGGCGGGAAGCTTTTTTTTTTTTTGTTGTATTAATCTTATTTCTTGAGTAGTGGTAATAACTTAATGATATTGCAATAACAAGCAATTTTTATGTTTTTTTTTTTTATATTTAAAGATATAAAAAATTTTGATTGTGACAATGATTCAAAGGATGGTGCTAACGGTTATATATCGAGTGCTATTAACATTTACCTTTTGCTGAAATAAACACTAATGTCCCGTATGGTAAAACGAAATAAACAAATGGTTGCACTTGGTAATACATTAAAAAGGGCATTGGGTTGTTTGCGAACCTAACTTGAAATGAAAAATCGAAAAAAATATTGAAAATTGAATAGGTACCATTTATTTTTTAATTATAACTTAACTGGATTGTAATATCAATTTTCATTTTGAATGGTTTTGGATTTAAGCATATCTATACCGAGAATCGGACCAAATTATTTCGAATTGATGTTGAACCGAAAAATAAACTTTTAAATATTATTAAGTTTGTATGTAACTTGCATCCACGCAATATGTACATATAATTTAATTCTATAATTAAATAATCGACGAATTATTAAAAAATTGAGTTAATAGTCACATAAATAAGTAAATTTTTAATCATATTTATTAATAAGAATTGACATTGAAATAATAAACTAAATTTATAAAATTTGACGTGTTATTAATATTTTAATATCTCTAACATTTATAAATATATGTATATATATTATTTATATAATATGGTTTTACCTAGTTGGGAACTTAGAATTTAAGTCCTCAAAATAAATATATATTATACCGTTTTGTTTTTATTTATGAAGGTTATTGTGACTTATTACTTATAAAAAAGTGGCTTTAAAGGCTAAGTTGGAGTTATATCTCGGTGAAAAATAATATCAAGTGTATACATGTGTAAAACATGTTATGCATTGATGAGCTTCAATCTTGAACTCAGCTTGCTTTAATGGATAACTTCAATAATAGAGATTATACTATTGGTGGAAAAGCTATGTATTAACATAATTAAAATTCAACATATGATGTCACTTGTAAAGAAGTTAAAGAACTAAATATATGTATCGAACTATATTAAAAGAATTCAAAATGATACTAAATGAAGATTGTCTAGCACTTAATTTTATTGTACCAAAAATTTTATTTTAGTACGGTTCTAGAGATGTGTTAATTCCAGACCATACGATACAACAAACACCCTTATTGCCATACTTAATTCTAACTTAATCTTGTCAAGATTGAATATCCAAACTCCAAATAGATATATGTTTGAAAAATTTAATCATCAAATTAAAATCATATGTGTGAGGATCAATGTAGTATTTTCTTGATCGATCAATCAACACAGAGTATGAATGCAAATAAATAAATAAAGTAAGGCTGAACTAGTTTTTTTTTTTTTTTATTGTAGTGTTAATGTACTATAATTCTAACATGATATTAAAGTATTTAATTCCTTTCCTCTAGCATATCCTATGCAATACACATAATAGCTATATATTCAATATTTATTATATAGAGCTTTAAACTTCTCCTTATACATATAATAAAATATTGCTTAAAGAAAAAAAAAAAGGACTAAATAGGATAAATGTCAAATTTGGTACTTGAACTTTACCAAAAAATGCAATTAGATATCTGATCTTTAAAAATTTCACCTTAATACCTAATAGAACTTTTTGTGGTTAAATCTAGTACCTTACTTAACACCATCAACTCCATTGTTGATGTGGACACACCGACCAATTATCACCTGACACATGTACAAGACAGAAAAAAAATTAAGAGAGAAGGAGGAAAATACCTTGAAAAGCAAAGAAAGAAAAGATGAAGAAGATTAATAGCAACTCCCGGAAGCTAAAAAAAAAACCATTTCTCATTGTTTTTAACTTAAACTTAATGGGTCTTATAAACGAATTAGCTAAAGTAACAAATACATAATGGATTTGACCAAAACCTAAAAAACAAAAAGATTGAAAATTTATGACAACTTAAGATTTCCCATTTTTAATGTGATTTCATGCTTAAAATTGGAAATAACTTCTTTATCTATCTTTGTTTCCTTCTCTTTCTCTCCATCACTACCAAAAGAACAAGTACACAAGGTGAAAGAGCAAGTAAAACCAAATGGGTTTGTCAGAGCATACAAGTCGATGGGTATTGAAAAGTATGTGGGAATCGGAACATGTGGACCTCAAGATTCATTTGTCTATGGATTTGCTTATGGTAGAGATTCAACTATGGATGATGGTGTGGTTCTAGGTTTGGTAGGTATGAATTGGTGGATTCAAGTTTGTTAAAGGAACGTGGCTATGGATGGTTGGGTTTCATTTTTAGCTAATGGAAGTTAGAGAGAAAAAGAGTTCTATTAACGCTGGGTTTCGTTTTTTTTTTTTTTTGTGTTGATTCGGTTATAGAGATGTGTTAATGGGCGTGGTTTATGCATTACATACCATCAAAGAAAGTTTCATCAATGTGGGTAGTGTTTCATTCCTTCTCTTCTTCTTCTTCTTCTTCTTCTCTCTCTCATTTTTTTTTTATTGTATCTTGTCCATGTGTTGCTCGATGATTCAGTTGCATATCCACGTCAGCAATGGAGCTTAATAGAGCTAAGTGAGATATTGGATTTAGTCACAAAAAAGCTCAATTAGTTATTAAATTGAAATTTTTAAAGTTCAAGTACCTAGTTGTATTTTTTAGCAAAGTTTAGGTACTAAATTTGACAGTCACTCGACTAAATAAGTTTGTTGGTATATATTTCTCATCTACTGACTTTTGGGTCAACTCAGTGGGTCCTATTACAATATGAATTAGGTTTAAATCGAGAAAAGTAGCAAATATGAGCTAAGTAGTGCTGGGAGTGACCTCAGCACTAGTATTTTGATGCTCAAGTTAGCAAAGGACCTTGGTGAGTAAGGAATAAAACACTAGTTATTAAGAAAAAGTATGAAAGAATATGGTTGCCTTGATTACCCGAACCAAAAGGTGTTGGTCATAGCTTACTTAAGAAGTTAGGAAGGTAGAGTGTTGGAGAAGAAGTTCTCTTAAAGGGTCTCTTGAGGTGCTCCTCTTGATCTTGCTAATTGAGAGATTAATAAAGAGGGACTCACTTGTCTAGAGAGAACATATTTTTATTAACTCATGTCCAACATTTGATCAAAATTGCCATGTCTTAAATGTGGGAGAAAAACTATTGTTAGGCATGAGATACAATTTTCTTTTCCCTTAGGTGTCATACATAAAATGATTGTCAATAAGGTTACTACTAAAATTTGAACACCGATGGATGCTCTTTTGTGATCATATTTTTATCATTTCATGTATATAGTAGAATCCACATTCATTGTAATCTATGATATAAACACAAGAATAAATTGTTCTTTATATATAGAGATGAAACAAATCCATAAACCCTTAGCTTTCTTAATCAATTATTACATGACTTTCTATAGTCAAATTCTAGACATTTTCAAAATGTGAATAAAATCCTAAAGTTGTTATGCTTGCAATCAAGTTCTAAACTTCTTTCAAAATGTAAATTAATATTTAAAGGTGTGAATTACAAAGAATCCTCTAACTTTAATTTTGCTGTGAATATTATATTTCATGAACTTTCAAATATTGCAAATATCTTGGTTGGCATTAGGTCAGAGTTAGTAGAAGACTTTTGGATAATTAGGCTTGATTGTGGATCTATAAAGTAAGACCAACAAAACAAGACACGATCAAGGGTGTATTGGGGGGATTATTTAGTACGACCACTCCAATACTTAAGCCAATGCTTGCCTAAAGTAAAAAGGGAATGAAAATAGTATAGAGTTAGAAGTGTATCATACTTATCTTTAGAGGCTTTTAGAAAGGGTAAGAGAAGGATGCATTATAGTTTATTCTGTTATGGTGAACATGAAGTAATGGGTTATCAGGAGTGGTTTTAGGAATATGGCTTTTGAGCCATGAAGGCATGTCTTAACCGTATCTATAGTAAGGATAATGGAGGCCCTACTTGCCTTTAACAATAAGCCTTTGAACTTATCACTCCATATGAAAATTATTCTAAGATTATTAATGTACAATGTCCTGAGGATGGATTATCTGTCAAGTCATTCAAGTTAATAAGTTCCATTTCTTAAGATTTTAACTACCTTTATCGAATCTTCCTATGTTGGAAAAAGCTTGCCCTAACCTTCTATAGTATGAAAAATCTTATACCTGTCTTTTTTTTGTCATAATACCAGGCTACGCTTAGCTAGTATACCATTAGTCTTTCAACAAACTTATCTCGAGTTTCTAGATGGAATGCAGGTTACGTTTGAGATCAATTTCACTTGCCATGACTTGAAAATCCTCTGTTTGAATAATAGGAAGCTCTAACTCAATCTCGTTAGCTACCTTTGTGTTAACCATCAATAGTAAGGGCTTTCTCTAATATATGTTTAGTGAGTGGTACAATAACTCGATAACATATTGGAAATTTGTTAGCCTATCTAGTATAGTCCTTGTTAACCATCTTTTTAAAGCTTTCAACATTTTTCTTGTTCACTGCTCCCACTTGACCATTGGTTTAAAGGTAGGAGACCTAGGTATATCTCAACTTAATATGGTGACTCTTAATAATTTTTCTTTAACTTATCATTGTTGAATTGTTTTCCATTATCAGTAATGAGAACACAAGACACTTCAATATGGATAGGATGTGAGAAAGGTTATGAGCTCAAACATTATTTTAAGGGCAACAATGTGTCAATTTAAGTGATTTACTCAGTAGTGTTGCCAAGTTAAAAATCTTCCGTCAGCTCTATTGGTTTCCCTTTTTCCTTAACCGATCATTCGAGTGAGGGATCAATCCGATACACTTTATCTGTAGATAATTCTTAGTCCCTCTTATAAATATCTACACTAGTGAGTGTAGGGAATTTGACCTTTAAATAGGTTAATGAAGGGATTATTCAAAAAGTAAAGAGACAAAGTCGGCTTAATATTATGTTTTCTTCCACTAAGAACTCAATATTGTATTAGGTTTAGTGTTTGTTATTCCCAAGTCGCATTGAATCCTATTACTCAGGCTCGAATGACAAGGGTTTCTTGGTGGACAACTTTAACATCTTCAAAATCCTCATTAATGAATGCGAAGGAGAGGTTTAGCTTCTCTCTCTTGGAGGCAAGCATTATATCTTTACTTTTATTGATTTTAGAATAATTTGATAGGTGGTCAATAGGATCGTCCCATAGTGGTATTGGATATCCCTTAGGCATCGTTGTCACCTAACTAATCCGCTTTATTACCACCTCCTTGATTCCTATCGACTCTCCTTTGTTGTATCATTCTTTCTATTCTATTGAACTAGTTGACCATATATGCATCAAGAATCTATGCTTTATAGCTTATTGTATTGTAATTTTCTACTATATGCAATCATGATATTGTGTCTTACATATTTGTGGTAATCTAAGTACTTTCTTCCATTGTAGCAACTAAGATTTCTCTTCATCTTACTAGGTTCAAGCAGGATACTCAACTATTGTATCTCGATGAAAATTTCTCCTATTATAGCCTAAGTAGGATAAAGCCTAAGTCGTAGATTCTTTTTTATCTTGATTTTTTTCCATTTTGAGAAGTAGATCCCTCTTCCCCTCGACCCTTTAGAGAGGCTAGTTGATCCCCGGTAGATCCCCTTCCTTGCTTGTGGTTATTATCCTTCTTTTAGTTGTGATTTAGTTTCTTAATCTCATCTTGAGCAAGAATGAAATCTTCTCACTGCATACAATTTTTGGCACATTCTTGAAACTCTTCTGACGTTTTGAACTTGTTTTCAATGAGTGAAAAAGATGAACTTGTTTTCAGTGAGTGAAAAAGACGTTCATTTTGGCCAGCCCATTGAATTGCTACTTGAACAATAATACTTAAATCAAAACCACCAAGTTTTGCATTGCTTGATTAAATCAAATAACATAATTCTATAAAGACTCATCTTTCCTTTGTTTGACAAGGAAAAGAGTGAAGTATCTTTCATGAGTAGACGACTAGCTGTAAATTGGTTTTTGAAGGCACCTATCAATTCTTCAAGTTGGTAATGGAGCCAGCAGGTTATTGATGATATTAACTGTAGCCTGCTGTTTCTAGTGTTTCAAACAACACCTTTCAAAATGTTGCATTATTGAAGCCAAAGACCAACATGTAGCATTTATAATGGTGCAATTGCTCATCGGGGAAAGTTGTAAACCCCGGTATTCTTAGGAGTCAAGTAAACTCCGGGAATCGAAAAGCAAAACCCTAAATCGGTCTAGTTCCAGCTTAATGAGAGAAACTAAGAAACCCTAAATCCGACTTTCTTTCGGTTTCATAACAAAAGAAGTTTTATAAAATAAATTAATGTGAATTATTGTTTTAAAGTATATTTTAAACCTTAGAAAGTTTTAAATTCGAAAAATTTTCTATTATGGGCCTTCCCGAGCTCTATTACGGAAAAACGAACCCCAAGACCAGAAACTCAGAAAAATATTCCGAAATATTCATTAGAACCGAAATTTTATAAGGATTTCAAAAATATAAATTTTATAATTTTCCGGCCTATAAAAATTACAGTTATAGTCTTTTTCCCGTATTTTCTTTACTACCGGTAAAGTAGATGTCTTGTCTACTATTTACCACTATTCACAAGTACGACCTATACTACATACTACCCATACCCTATTCTTACATCCTTACAACTACTCATTATATTTTCTTTTCCAAGAAAATTTTGTTTCCTAATTAATTATTACATTTTATTACTTAAATTACAAATTTTATCAAAATTCAAATCTCTCTCTCTCTCTCACCATTGTGGCCGGTGCACCCCGTCCCTCATTTCCCTCTTTTTGTTTTATTTTTACTTCTTTTATTATATATAAACCCTAATTTACTTAATATATAAACTCATTTTCACTCTCTCTCTTCATTTTCACTCTTCCAAAATTTTTAAAAGTTGAAAAACTCTCTCCATTCTTCTTCTTCTTGCCGTGACTAAGACCCCTCCCCTCCCCCACCCCCCTCTCCTCTTACACTCACACACAAGCTCATTTCCTCTTCTTTTCTTCTTCAAATCATCTTTTAGGTGATGATTCCTAGCCTTTCTATTGCATAATCTTGTGATGACAAGACTATTCTTGTGTGTTTTCCACCTTAAATCCCAATGAGCAAATGCTAGGGATGAGAAAACACTAATACAAGAATATCAAGCCATCACAAGAAGTAGATCTTGTGTTTAATGAGTTTTTGTTTAAATAATAGGTATCTCTAAGGAATGATTTTTACAAGTTGAAATAAGTTTAGGCATGAGTAATGTGTAAAACAAGTAGTGAAATTAAGATGGAAAATTTTGAGTTAGTGTTCAAGTTGTCAAATTCGTAATTTGGGATGATGCATATGTAATCACCTATTATTCAAGCTCAAATTGCATGTTTTATGTGTTAAATGAAGTCCTTAGGTAGTAGTTATAGTAAAGCTTTAAATTTTGATGCATTAAACAAGTTTTCTCAAAGGAAACATGCAAGAAATGAATTTTTCAAAATTTGGAAGCTTATTTAAAAATATACTTGCAAGGTGAAAAATGTAAATTTTTGTGTGGAAATGAAGGTCTTGGATAGTATAGATGATGAAGACTCGTTTTTATTTAGATAACAAGTAAATTCTAAGAATAAAATCCGAAAACACTAAGGAGATGCAAAATTGGAAAAAGTGGATTTTAAGAAATGGCTATTGTTGGAGTCTTGTAAGAATTAGGAGTTCTTAAAGTTTCAATATCAAAAATCATCAAGATCATGCATATATTGAACTCATTACATGTCATTCATATTTTATCTATACATAAATCATCAACTAGAAACATTTTTATTAAATGCAAAACAATTTTTCGGAAATGGAAAAGTTACAGAACAGATCTGATCCCTCTGTTCCGTGACCTAAATGTTTTCAAAACTTGGAATTAATAATAGAAATAGATAAATCTTTCGAAGTAGATAGAGATCGATAGAAAATTTGTGAAATTCCGAGTTAAAATGACCAAGTTATGGCCGTTTTAAGTTGGAACTTCCGCAAATAGCGAGAATCACGATTTTGTTTAGTTTAGATGTATAGTTTGAATTAGTTAAGTGATGAGATTCTCATTAAGATATTCTTATTTGGTAGGTGATCCCGAGAACGACGATACCCTACCACCCGACTACTATTACAAAGATACCGGCGTACCATGGCCGAGTGAGTATCACTTTCGATTTCAATTATTGCTTGTGATTGTAATGATAGTTACACTAGTTGCTAAGTAAAGATAAAAAGAATGATTATGTATGATGGGGTTAGTTAGGAATTATAATTGTCTGCTGCTGATATGTGAAGTTGAATTTAAAGAATATCGAAGCCGGGTGATAATTCATTGCTTGTATATAGAGAAGCTAGAATGGATTGTCTGCTAATATTGCTTGGCCACCTAAAAGAATTGGATAAATCAATTATTAGACATTCAATATAAATTTGAACTCATTCATATCACGATGGGGATGAAGCATTAGCATTTGTTAGTTTTTCGTGATCCATAAAAACAAATGTGTTGGTTAATCGTGATCCATAAAATGAATTATTGTTCAGTTGACCGTGAGCTTAAATAGCATCGTACCGCAAGATTCGTTAATCTGCTAACCCGGGATGGAGGGCGCAAGTCCATCCACATATGATTTCCGGTTGGTCATATGTTTGCTAAATTCACTTGTTTAATGCATTTCACTTGATTGAATAATCACTTGCTTGAATGATCACTTGCTTGAATGATTTGTCTTACTTGTGATATGGAAGTTTTCACTCACTAAGCTAGTTAGCTTACGTTACTATAGTTTTTACTTGTTGCAGTACGAATTCATTTGGCTTAGGCCAAGGCAGGCTACAGCTCAGCTACCGGAGCTAAGAGTTTCCCTTAGAAGTTTATTTAGATTTTGTTTAGACTTCCACAGGAAACCGAAAAACTCTGGATGACTGTAATGGACTTAATATTCTTTTGCGGGGGAATGCCCTTTAGACTTTGTAAATTATGTATGTGTTTTGGTTTATTATCTATGGCTATCGAATGCCACATTAAACTTCTTAACTCTATTAAATAAAGTATTCTATTGTCGTAAAGGGACACTTTACATCTATACAAGACTCCTGAAGGACTCGGATAGTAATTCGAGAGTCTTATATAGTATGTGGCGGACTGTTACGTTAAGGATACCCCTATGGGGCGTGACAAAAGTTCTTTCGTCATATATCTTAAAATTTGATCGCTTTATGCCCACAAGAAAATATTCCTTATTGATGGATTGCATTCAAAGGGTCTTAATTGTCACTAAGGATGTCTTCAAAGTCTTGACACTCTTTTTACTCTCTTTGATTTTTGAAGCCCTCTTATATTTCTTCTCCATATCCTCAAGCATCAAATCCTTAAACTGTTTATGCTAGCACATGGGAAGATTGATCAGGGTTGGGTCATCATTTGTCAATGTGTGACCGTGAAGCCGGTGATGACATAGGAAAATCCTAAACCCCTAATTCGTCTTAAGTATGAGAGACTACTAGAGTGGCCAACACTTTGAATTAGGCCTGGGCTTGAGAACAACCCTTACAAGGTGCATTTAAGTAGGTAATAGAGATGCTATAACTAGAAAATGTGATGGCAGGCTTTTACCAATGCTTCCTTGACGTAAGAGGGCATTAGTTCCCAATTCCAGATCTTTGACGTGCTGTTCCACCTAGTGGTCATGGATCATCATTTCTATATTATGTTCTGCAATCTAGTGCAAAATATTCTCCAGATTGCTCAAGTGCACCAAAAGCTGGAAAAGCACTGGGGCCTTGCATTCAAACCTACATGCATGGGAGGTCACAATAAAGTCAGTTAAATTGTTTGGAAATTTTCATACTTTTTTATCTAAGCAGTATTGAGATTTGTGGTCACCGGTAGCATAAAAGTAAGGTGTTTGAGAGGAAAAATGTCTACAGGAAATAACCATAGGAGTCGTTTCCTACAGAGAACACCAAATGTTATCAGTTCAAAATCTGTAGTGGACTTTCGAAAAAATAGGCTTGATTGTGGAACTATGAAGTATGACCTACGAAATAAGACACAATTAAGGGTGCTCGAGGGGATTATCCTGTGCGGCTACTCTCATGCTTAACATCTGTAAACTTTGGTAAATTAGTATAATCCCTAAATGTTGAAAACAACCCCTCTAAACTTTGACTCAGCGTAAAAATACTTCTAAAGCTTATCAATGCGTATTTTAACATCCTTTATACTTTGATCTTAGTGTGTTTTCATTTAACTGAAAAAAGTGCTCTTTATGTTGACAATTCATTGAAGATTAGAGGGATTGTTTGTAATGTTTGGAAATTTATTGAGTAATTCCATACTTAGGTTAAAATTTATGGGTTTATTTGAAATTTCTGTTTTGTTTTCCCTTTTTTTTTTTCAAATATGAAATAAGCCAAGTTTTATGGGCAAAAAATGGAATTAAGATTAAAGGCATAATGATCTTTCCATAATTTGACTACTTTTGATGGAGTTTTCAAATGAGTTTATTATTTTAAAACTCTTATTTCTACGTCAAATAAAATATTTCACATATCAACTTTTAAATATAGAACCTTTAAAAGATTACATTGTAGCAAGAATAGTGGACAAGAAGTAATATTTATTAGAAGTGACATAAAAATCTAAGTAACGTTATTTGTTTTAAATATCAAGATTTAAAAGTCAAGAGCTTTGGTTAGCTTTTGAGTCAACTATTTCACGTACACAAATATTGTGTTTACTATTTCTATTTGCTTATGATAGAAACTTAGATGGAATTAATTATTCTTTCATTTTTTAATAATGGTTGCATCTTATGCTTGTTAAGATTAGTGGGCTAGGAGTATAGATAATGCTAATGCGGCGCCTAATCCTTGTATGGAGTTGTCCTTGCATAGTGTTGCACCTACATATGATTTAGGTAGATATAGGAAATTTGGATTCGTGGGCTCTTAAATATTGGAAAATATCCAACATCATATATGTATATATTATACATATGTGTAGTAGGATTGAGGTTTGTATGATTTAAAATCCAATATATTAAATTATTGTTTGTTGCATTTAATCATATGAATACATGTGATTGTGTTAATGCTTAAGCATGTGTATGTTAATGTAGTATCTTTGTACTAGTTTTTCAACTTGCCCTTTTATCTTTTCCTCATGTAGATGCAAATGAAGACAATACTACAGATAATTGATTTAGCTACGAGTTACAAATGGACTATGGGGAAATGCTAGTGACTAGAGATATTATGGAGATTAGCTACTCTATACATTTTGATGTGTATTTAGAGAATTAGAGACAGGCTATTTTTAGTACAGAATTTGTAACAAATAAACTTTGTTTAATTAAATATCCTAATTTGTAAAAAACTTCGTAAGCACATTAAGTCCCTTTTAATGAGATGATGTTACCGGTGAAGTATAATAAAGAATATGCCATTAAAGTGTATTTATAGTTATAATATTTGTGGTTGTTAGTTGGTTTTAATTCTTAGCGTATCTAATCTTGTCATAAGCACTTGGCGAGTTGTAGTGCTGCAAGATTTGTGGAACTACAAAACCCTAATTCTTTCTAAAATTATGAACATAATACCTGTATTAGGGTGCCACAAAACCTTAATCCTTTCTAAAACTATAAAATGATAGACCTATGCTAGCTTCATCACTAGCTTGCTTAGTCATTGCACTATTCATTACCTAAATGATGTATCTTATATTTTTTGGAAAAATTATATCAAAAGGTATCAATAGTTAGCGGGTAAGTCTAAAAAAAATATTAACGTTTTAAATGGTTAAAAAAAATTACATTTCACCAAGTGTGTTAAATAAGAAATCAAAGTTTTAAAAGGTTAGAAAAGGAAAATTAACGTATCAAGTGGATAAAAAATCTACATAAAAAAGGATTAGTTATCTATACCACTTTATATAATATTAATCTTTTTTTTTAACTATCTACACCATGATTTCGTATTTGAGTTACTCTGTGAAATATTGATTCTTCTCTTCTTCTTTTTTTTATCACAAAAAACATTGTTACTTTTATGTAAATTGATGTAATTTCCCTTATTGTTTTTGTTTTTTCCCTCTTGACAGATCTAGTGGGTAGTATATACATGAGAAAAATTCTATGATCTTGTCATTAATTTTGACGAGACAGGTCTCGTTACTATTCAATAGCTTATACCATACTTAACTATAATCAAATAAATTAAAATTTTAACGGTTAGATGATTGACTGGATAGTCCTATCAATGGGATTGTAGAAGCTTCTATATACATGAGGACTTATTAATTTAAGGGTAAATTACAATGAAAGGTCACAACATTTAGGGATAAGTTCATTTTAGGTCACAAAATTTCGAAGAGTTCAAAAGATATCATGATGTTTGGAAAAGCATCTTATGATATTTAATTAATTATTTCTTCTATTGATACATGTCAATGAGGCCTCAAAAGAAGGATTTTTTAAGTTTTAATTAAATATTTTTCCTATTAATGTATGCTAATAGTTACCTCAATTAACCTATTTCTCTAAACGTTGTGACCTTAAATCATCTTATCCTTAAACGTTGTGACTCCTTTTGAACTTTACGAAACATTTGACCTAAACCGCATTTATCCCCAAGCTTTTTTGTGTAATTTACCTATTAGTATAATTAGATATCATCATAGTCTGGTTTGGTTGGACCCGAACCGTCGGTCCTTGGCTCCAAAATTAGTGGAATAGGAATCAGACTTGTAGGAGCCGATCCAATTCCTAGTTCTTAAGAATTTCCAGTTTCCATGATTTGATTCTAGTTCCTGGAACCAGGAACCGTAAGATTAAAAAATTAATTAAATAACTTTACTTAATTTAAGTAAGAAAAAAATGCAAAACAAACTTTTAACTTGAAATACTATTTGACTTAATTGTTTATAACCCATTAGTTAAAAGAAATTTTATGATTATGCATTTATTTATATATAATCACTTGCACTTTTAGTTACTATGTTAGTAATGTAGGACTATAAAATATTCAACATACCACCGTAAGATTAAAAAATTAATTAAATAACTTTACTTAATTTAAGTAAGAAAAAAATGCAAAACAAACTTTTAACTTGAAATACTATTTGACTTAATTGTTTATAACCCATTAGTTAAAAGAAATTTTATGATTATGCATTTATTTATATATAATCACTTGCACTTTTAGTTACTGTTAGTAATGTAGGACTATAAAATATTCAACATACCACCGTAAGATTAAAAAATTAATTAAATAACTTTACTTAATTTAAGTAAGAAAAAAATGCAAAACAAACTTTTAACTTGAAATACTATTTGACTTAATTGTTTATAACCCATTAGTTAAAAGAAATTTTATGATTATGCATTTATTTATATATAATCACTTGCACTTTTAATTACTATGTTAGTAATGTAGGACTATAAAATATTCAACATACCATAAATTTCCACAAATATAAAAAAAGAAGAAAATCTCATGTTGTTAAGAAAGAAAAATGCATTTAAGTTAGAAATCTATATGAACTTAACAATACATGAATTCACATATATTTATTATTTGTATTATTAATAATAATACATTAAATTTGTAAATGGAAAATAAATTTTTATTTTTCACATGAAAATAGTTTAAATAATTATTTTTAATTTTCTTTCCTTCTTTTTTTTTCTTAATTTTTGTCATGTGGGACCATAGAAACTGCTGGTTAAGTCGATTTTTGTACCGACGGTTTGGAAACCGCCAGGTTAAGCGGTTTTAAGAGGTGGAACCGCCAAGACCTGCTAGAATTGGTGGGTTGGTTTAGACCTGCCTTCCGTGGGTGGTTCCTGATTCAACAACCAATGGTGAAGGGTAGGGCTAGTTTTCGGTTTAGAACGGATCCGTGATAATGTCTAAGTATAATTATATCAATTCAATCCAATTCAACGAGTCCACTATATAGTTACATTGATTGCTTAAATTAATTGTAGTCAAGCTGCCTTTTCTCCTTTTATTTTCCTAATGCGTGTCAATCCACATGAGTCAGTGCCGGTTTACACCAAAACCAACCGAACCCACCATCTTTTGCTTCCATTAAATGTGTTTATCCTCATTTCTCTCGATTCAATGCATGCCGCATACGTAGTGGACCTATTAATTTATATAAAACTCGATCCAATTCCCTAATTGTATGAAGCTCCTATACTAAACCCATTAAACACATTCTATATTAGGATTCAGAATTATGTAATTGTTCATCAAGATATGAACTGAGAAAAATTATTCCTCCAAATTAAATCTTGTGAGAATCGCACACGCATTTGAATTTTTTTTTAGGTTTGTTTAATTAGGTTTCTAGTTTCCGCACTTCATGTATCAATAAACTTCGTGCCCCTGTCACTCACTATTAATTTGGAAACACCATACGGTAATTGTCACGAGAGAGTTCGTGAAGAAATGGTAGGAACGAGAAAGCGCCTGTTGTATGTAGTATTAGTATTTTAAAATGACATTTCGTTATCCTTTTTTATTAACTCTCTTCTTAATTGGCTTGTAAAAAATTAATGGAAATATACGGGTTTGTGTGCCCAAAAATTAGGCTAGGCTAGTGTAGCTTCCCGACCAATTAGGAAATATTTTTTCTTTGGGTATTATTATCATTATTATTATTTTTTTTAATTCTGATGGTGCAAATTTGACTAGTTCAAATTATATATATTTTTCTTACCTGTTACACAAATCTCTTTGTATATCATTATTAATATATTATCATAAGAGTACAACGACACTTTTACTATTTTCTTTTCTTTTTTCCTTCTTCCAAATTGCTGGGTTTTTCCTCTTATTGTTTTCTCCTGTTTCTGCTACTTAGTTTTTACTATAAGAATTATTTTTAAGGAGTACCTAGCATGCCTCAAGCATTTTTTCCACGCTTTATAAACAACAGTGCAAGCATATATAACAATGAAAAAGAAATGGCATGTGAAGCTCTCGTAGGGTCTTTATCCTCTGTTATAGCTTGAAGATGATAAGTTTTAGGTTAAGATCGCCAAACTAACTTAAAGCATAAGAGTGCAAAGTCAACATTCACGGCTTCTGAATTGTAAAATATATATATATTTATATATATATATATATATATATATTCTTCATGAATAAAACACAAATCATATTAATGAACTTAATATATATTAACAAACAATCGGATTATTCAGTTAGTTATAAGAGTTAATGTAATAATTTTTGTTTTTAAAAGCCAAATGCTAATCCTCCTTTTAATCAAAATGAAAAAGTCTTACGCCCATTAAACAGACTTCTTTCTTTCAAATTGGTGAAGATTAAGAGTTACGTTTAGATAATTACAAGCATTGACATGTATAAGCTTTCCGTAATGTGATTTTATACGTGTGGGACTATGCCACCAAAACTTCGTTCATTTCTTCGTAGACTAAAATTTAGTAAGTGGCATATCTTTTGTTTCCCCACCTCTAAACTTTAGAAAAACAATTGATTGATCTTATCCGTAGTGGATAGAATTAATATATATATATATATATATATATATACACATACACATATATATAGGTACACTGCGTAATTGCGTACCTAATTTTTTGAATTACCAATTTTTTATTTTAAATTCTACACGTTTGTAAATTCTTACGAAAATAAAACTTTCCTTAAATTTATTAAGTTTTTGAGTCTACATATGACATATTTCCCACTTAAAAAAAAATCTATAATAATTAAATTTTAGAAAAATGATAATATCAAACATATTTATTTACTTTATACAAGAAAAATAATATTAAATATTTTTAATAATATAAAATAATATGAATATTGTTAGTTCAAATCCGGTAGAGATGAAGACAAGTATTGGGCTTGAACAAGTACATTGGGCATGCAAAACGTAACACATTTAATAGTACACCAATTTTTTTCTTAATATGGTCACTACGATACTTAAATTAGTTCACATTCTAAAAGTATAAAAATCAAGACAAATATATAGGTGTGAAAGTGATATTATCTAATCGGTCGTGCACAATGAATGTATATATATCAAAGGCAGATTCTAGGCTATTATGTGCATCATGGGAACATGGAATATTAGATGGTTGATGACGATTGTTAGGGAACGTGGACAAAGATACTAATCCATGTATAATCGTACTTCCAAGTGGTTGGAAAGAATGTATCGAATGACCTTTGCTTAGGACTCCATCGATCAAAGTATTTGGTATGTTGGCTTTCAGAGCTAAGGGAGTCTAAGATTCCTAATAGGCTAGTTGGGATAAGTAATGTGTTAGACTGGACTTGGAAAGCATGTGATACATTTTTTTCGTTAATTATAAAATAATTTAAAAAATACACAAAATATACAATTAGAACTTAGATGTAAGACAAGGTATGGAAAAATTTAATTACCGTAGCCCACTAGTCCATACATGCTCAACATAGATAGAAAACCTAATATATTTGATAGAAGTTTAATTTTTTATAAGATTTTGAATACGTTAATGACTTAAGTAGGAAAAGTGAAAATTTGAAGATTATATTGAAAGGTAATTAACCACTGAGAACTAAAAGTAAACTTTTCCTAGAATAAGTACATAAACCATGCACAAGATAATCAAATGAGTGGAAGCACTCGCAATGATGAGTATGAAATAAGACATTGATATCCAAAGATCTTGGGCGAGTTAGATAAGAGCATTTTTTACATGCATTAACTATAATCGTATATGTATATCTCTCATAAAATAATACCAAGAAAAAAAAAATAAATTATGTGGTTATCAAGTCTAGTGCACTGCAATTGGATTCCTTATGAAATTACAATTTATTATTATTATTATTATGACCAATCTTCTTTTCTATTAACCGTTCGTTTTATGACATAAAAGAGAAGTGTCCGATGCTGGTACCATATAAATTTTTTTCAATTTTTTTTTTAATGTTAAAAGAATACAACTGTAATCAGATTGGTACTATGAACACATCGAATCGTTGTACAAAATGTCAAGCATCGTATATGTTTCAGAGGAAAACGTATCCGAGATGTTGACAAAAGTAAGACATAAGGGGATGGAACGAACCGAAAGGTTAACATCAAAATATGTCAGCCCTGTGAACAAAATAAATACCAAAAGATGGGATAGCCGGCACTTATTTCAGGGGTTTCCCCGCAGCATTATAAGATGATGCAATCGCAAGCAAGCATGGGATAATATTAAATTTTTAGTTTTAAAAAAAAAAGAAAGGAAAAGAGTGATTTTCTAATATTTATGTTGAAACATTGAGCCATCAGAAGTAGTGCATAGCAACTAAGATGGGCAATTGGCGCATCTTAGTTTATATCTATAATTTAATTGAATGGGTAAGGTACATCTTAGAATGGTTAACTTTGTAGCCTCTTAATTCAAGCAAATTGAACAAAAAACTACCTCACCCAAATGACCAGGATTTGATGTGCAGTGCAGCAGATTAGCTTGAGGATATATACTGCACTGGATGAACCCCAGGCACCCTGGTCACTCATGATTTGTGAGTGAGAACCGACCTATTATAATTATATCTTTGTGCCCTTTTTTAGCCAAATAAAGCATTGATACTAGGGATGCAACCGGGGCGGGTTTGGGACGGGTCATATAAAACCCGAACCCTCCCCGCTTCCCAATAGGGTTTCCCAAACCCGTCCCACGACCCTACAGGGTTTTTTATTCAATTCCCAAACCCGCCCCTATAGGGTTTTGACCCTGACCCGCCCCGCGACCCGCTTAATTTTCTATACTCAACTATTTAGATTTATTATCTACCTCACATTTCAACAAGTTACTGATAAATATTTGTCACAATATCTTTCTAGTGATTAATAATTTTTGGTGAATCAAAATCATATTTGGTATAAGATTATAAATTTCAAAATTTAGATGAAAATTTGGATACATTTATCAACTGTAAATGTAAAACCAGGAAAAAAAAAAAAGACCTAATAGTTTGAATAATGCTTATAGCATTCTATCAAAATTTAACTTAAAAATCCCTACTTTCAGTGCCTGACAGCGTGCTTGTCTAACTCCAAACAGAGAATAGAGTCATCACGCACCACCGAAACACTTCCAGTAAAATGACGCTTCCTCTAACCCGATGATCGATGCCGAATATCTCTCTCGTCACTCTTCGGTGTGGTTAAAGCAAATACGATCATCACTCAGCACTATTAATCAATTACTTAGTTTAGTGAACCCAAAGAAAGATGTTTAACTGATAAACTTGTTACGAAATCAAATAAAATAAATTTTATAAATTACTTTAAACTCTGGTTCAGTAACCAGGTGAAAATTACGAGGAAAAAAAAAGCTAGCACACAAATAGATCGAAATACAAATAATTTTGAATTGAACAACCCATCTAATTATACATTTCAGGAAATTGGAGGAATTGGTTATTGGGAATATAGTACGGAAAAAAGATATTAAAATGTGGAACCTACGAGAAAATGCGATGAATCCATGAGAGAAAATAGGGAAACTGCACGTCCATAGGTACAAACTTATCAGGGAAAGTTGATTTTGCATCTTTTCGTATTCCATATGCTACGGAAAACAAACACAACGAATCATAGTGGATGCATCGTTTTCAAAAATCTATCTGAACAGAAGTCCATGAAGAAAAATATTACATAATTGTGAATTTTAAATTTCAAATTTAATTTTTTAAATTATTTATATTATGACGTGTTCGGGTTACCCATCGGGTTTTTTTTGTGACCCGAACCCGCCCCGAAACCCTATAGGGTCAGCAAGTAATTTTCCAAACCCGTCCCGTGACCCTATAGGGTTTTTAACGGTTCGGGCGGGGCGGGTACCCTATAATGACCCGCCCGGTTGCATCCCTAATTGATACCTATTCTGCATGGTGGTCTCCTGAGGTATGTACTAGACCAAATCACCAAGAGATCAAACCGGAATATAGAATACCAGTTCGACTCAGGGTTCCATTCAGGATTTTGTTAAACCAAACAACGACCTTAAGGCCCTAATTATACCCTGTTTAAATATTAACCCCATCCAAGTTTTGAACATCGTAGCTTCTACCAAGACCTCTACAATTACAAACAAAACTCATTCATTAAGAAGAAGAAGAAGAAATGGTAGTCGTTTGACAAAGGCGTGTGATGATGCATTTATGATGTGACCTTATAGAATGAGGTCAGATGCATCAAGCGTGAAAGTGCATTTTGAGAAACTTCTGATACAAATAATAAGTGGATCAACTTACAGTATTCTTCCAACCAGCATGTGTACATTAAACTCAATTGGTCACTCTTAAAAAGGCAACTGATTGCATTCCCCACTGATTACAAGCCCGCTTACATGCACAATATGCTGAATCTCAACCATAAAGAACCATCAATGCCATTTGAAGCTGCATTATTCATTTTACTGTCAGAAGGAGCCCATCCTTTTTCAGGGACCGTTCAAAAGAAAGTCCTGCCAAACTTTAGCTCATCGAGTACAAGGAAACAATCTCCACCTCTTCACAAATATTTCATATAGCAGGAGTAATCAGGGGAGATCCAACTGGAACAAGAGATGCACTAAATTAGTAATGAATGTAAATAGCATTCGCCGACTTCTTCAATAGAACCAGTAACTACAAGATATTAAAAGTATGAAGTTCAGTCTTCTGATTAGCAACAAATCGACACTCTAATAAACCCAATCATGACTATTCTAGTCCCGAATAGAAATTAATGACGAATAAGGGAACACGAGGAGTTTGAGTTGATCTCTAGAAAAATTGTACTGAGAGGTTTACAAGTATTTCTCAACTGAAGAAATCATCAAAAAAGTCCTTGCAAGCAACATCAAGCAGCAAATAAATTTTATATCATGAAATGTGGCTTCTGCAAAACCAACTTAAATTGTAGGCTAGAGAGCCCATTTCCTAATTCAACAGTTCAACTTCAGGAACATATAAGTCAATACCCTTTCTTCAAATTTTCAGCTGAATCAAATGGGTATATAATCTCTCCTATGTGATTAGTGCATAGAGAGGGGGAGGGGAGAAGGGGGGAAGCCTTGCATCGGTCTTGGATTTCTTTCTAGCATGACATTCATCATCTTTTCACCCTACCCCACTACCTCCTTTCATGTTATATGGGTGTCCTGGTCTTTGTAATTAGTTCATCACAATGACATGTTCTTTTTTCATGCTTCTTTTTTATTTCCACCCCCACCCCAATTCCGAAAGAGAAATCGAGTGTAGTGAAGCCAATCATGAGATATTCATGGTGTATTTTTAGTATCAGTCATTGCATTGAAGGTGAAGAAACAGTCTAATTGGCTAAATATCTCCAGGCAATTTTCCATTTATTTTTTTGGTTCCCTGGAGCCCCAAATGGATTAGATCCTCCCTGCAGAAATGAAGGAGAAAACGCAAATATTTATCTTTGCTCATCATGGAAATTGATCTAAGCCTATGTGGCACTTGATATGGCCACTGACATAAATGAATGTGTGAAAAGCAAATGGACCTAATTCTAGAGTGATCATGCCCACATAACAAGAGAGTCAAGCTGACATGGAAAACTGATTTATGACCCAATAGAGTTAAGAGAGAGAGCTAAGGAAAATAGATCAAGCCAAGACAAAGCAGGGCCTTTATCCTCACTGAACAAAGCCCACAAAATCGCCAAAAAAAAATTACTTGCCAACTATATGAATCTCAAACTTTAAGGAGAGATTAGTTTGACTGCTATTTGGATAACAACAGCAAATTTGGGACAATGAAGCTTTCTAGCTGATGATTTCAGCTAATTTTACTGACTCCTGAACTTTGTGAAATTTCTCCGATTCACTTTTATTTGTCAGTTGCTCAATGTAGAGGTGGAGTGGAAAATAGTGATTTCTCTAGCTCCAGAAAGTACACCTTTTATTCCCACTAGTTTTGTTGGTGAAATATTTGGTGGTTGCTCTATATTGTAGTTCTACTCCTCACATTCAGGAATTCTTTATTTGTTGATTTATGCTTGTTGCTTCACCCTACACAAATGCAGCACACACATGATGCTATGTTATAGCAAGGAGTGCAATAGCATTGCATTTTTGTTATTCATGTATATCTTTATACATGGTCATAGTTGATTGATCCATAAACTTGTAAAATCTAAGAGAAGAACCCTATTACTAGACCACTATCTAATACAACTCGGTATCTTGCATCAACATGTTTTATTTGCTATCTACAAGTTACAACCTAACCTGCTGTGTTCTACAACTTCATATTTCTTGTAAATGATCCGTATCCCATCCCTTCTTATAACTCTCAAGAAAGATGTCCAGAATAAGTTTTCTGATGGTGGTCATCTTTGTTAAATAATATCCAAGTGGCAATAAAGACGTCTCCTTTTCTCTCTTTCATTCAGGACTTCTATTAAATAATATCCAAAGTGGAAAAATAGTAATTTAATTGAACAAATTTTCCCATGTCACAAACCATCAGGGCTGGAGATTGGCAAATTTTGAGTTTTCTTCTCCAATTTTATGTGGAGATCATGTTATTAAAACATGAATATTTACTTGTAAGAAAGTGGGTGGTAGGGCAAGTAATCACTTCTATAGATAGATATAATTTTACAGTGTCTTCTAGGCTTGACTATCATTACTCAATATAATGCAAACCAAGATACTACTCCACTTCTGCACTGAAAAAATTCGATAAAGATCCAACCAAGTCATCGCATAAAATACTTCACTTCACCTGGGGACCAAGATGCGACTACTTTTTATTTTTTTTTAAATTGGCGAATGTCATAGTAGTGTGACCATCTAAATTGAAAAACCTATCACTTCCATTTACAGAAATTTCGACCTACTGAATGATTTTCAGAAAAGTTCCCAGCAACATAAAAACTAAGTTCTGAGTTACACGGTACAACAAGATTGTGAACCAATAAGGCAAGAGACTAATGCCACTTACCATGCCAAAGTTTTAAAACCATCAACTACTTGAACTGGACGACTTGAAAGTAGATTGCTGTGGAAGAGACAATGGACCACGTTTCGTATCTTTATCATCCAAAAGTCTCTGCAAATTCTTATTTCTACAGTACAACCTATCAAAATGCTTCACCTGAAATTCCAAAAACATCCACAAGAAATATTTCAATCATCAGCTTCTTCAACCACATAAAAAAATCAGCAATTCCACTCACAAGTAACGAACTTTGACATACCCAAGATGCTCTACACTGGCTTTCATACTCGGCCCTTGATTTTTTACTCTGTCGGATACAAGAGCCCAACTGACCCTATTTGTTCGGCTGGTTTATTGGATTCTTTCTCTAGACATTCGAAGAAAGCATCACGAGCCTACCACAAAAAATGTAGAGCAAGACACTAAAACTCAGATTTTAAAAACTTAGTATATATTCATGGGACAATGTCAAAATTCATGACAATTAGCGAGTTCAAACTTCAGGCATCAAATTTAAGGATCAAGAGTTTGATAGAGAATGGCAAGTTGAAAGTTCATATGCAAAATTCAAACGGAAAAATAAAATTTAAAAAAGAAAGAAAAACATTTTGCTATTATCCAGTGAATTCAGGTTATATTAGCTTAAACTTCTCTAACAGCAGAAAGAAAAAAAATCCAGATATGGGAACAAAACAACAAAAAAAAAAAAAAAAACAAGAGTAAAAGGACCTAAGAGTACCTTATAGCAAGATTCTCTGGCCTTGAAGAGAACATCAGTGTGAACCGTGTCGTCGGTGTTCCTTGATGCGTAGCTTTGTACAGTAGCCATGGCGGTTGTGGTGCTGTGTTCACTTGCCATTCACTCGGAAAGTCTGACGTTTCTTCTTGGTAAGGGAGAGTTTACATGGGCTAGATTAGAGAGTAGGCTTTTTCTTTCCGTTCCAACTTGCTGGCAGGCTTCACGGTTGGGCCCTGTATTAGTATGAAAATGTATTTATTTTCTTTGCCAACTTGGAGAGAAAATTCATTAGGCTTGGAAATCAGTATTTATCATTAATTACAATGGCCCTGGCATGAGAATTGAGTTGAAGTAAATGGCACATGTAAAAGCCCAAAATAAAAAAGCTTTTGGGAAGGAAAAGAATGATGTTCATGCCACTTCACTATAAAAATCTTAGCAAGATCTTTTATTATTTTCAAATAGGTATAATTATTTTTTAATTTCTTTTGAAAGTTTCTCACCTAATAATTGTGGAGTTCTTTTATTTAATAAAATATTATATTATGCTATATTTTCATATATGGTCTTGTCTAGGAATGAATAGATACAGGGTGGATAAGTTGAAATAGGCTAACTTTCTTACATAATTAAATTTAATAAATATATTGATTTAATTAAATTAAGAAATTTTGCTAAATGATTAGTATAATAGAATTTGATGTGTCAGTGTGATTTAGAATTTGTATTAATTGTTGTTTTGTGCTTGTGATACATAAATTCTTTCAAAATTAAATCAAAACTCAAACCAAAACCAAGCCCAACCATTAAGTCTTAAGCTAAGCCCACACATACATAAATTAAGTCACGATCTTAATCACGACTGATCCGTATTGCCCTATTCTTTAAAAAAACAAATAAAATAAGATAAATAATGATGATGTCAAGATTAGATAGTAATATGATGTGTGAATATATGAATAAATATGTGTTAGTTATGTTTTGTATGATTTTGTTTAGAATGTCAAATTTGTGTAGATGTGGTCTTGATTTTATGATTTGATTTCTTTTAACAAATCTTCCTATCGCCTTTGAGTTTATCTTTTAATTCTTTTGCCAAGAATATCTCAGGTAAGTAATAACTTGCTTGATGATTGTTAAGTTAGACATATTCTAAATAGACTTAATCAAAGATGAGTTAAAGATTGTTTGAATTGGTTATGCTTTCGTTGTTGAATCTAATATGAGAGTAGCAACTTTGTTCGAACGGACATGATAGTTAAGCGCTTAGGCCACATTTGTCATGATGCAATAGTACACCATGATGCAATGGTGATTCTTAAGTAGCTAGGCGAGTAATCAATATGGTAGATATTATAGGGATAACATTTACTTATTCTTAAGAGGAAATGATATAATTTGGTTCATGTTTATGTGATCGGTTGAACTAATGATATTATGGATTAAGTTAAGTAAAGTTATGTAATGGTGTTAACCCTAGATAAGATACTACTCTTTTTTAGTTAGAGATAGGAATTATAGTATTCGGACTACCTATAATAACCCCTTGAGCAGCTGCTATTACTCAGGACCCTTGGAACCTAAGATTGCAATCGGAGTTTGAATAATCTAGTGTTTGTTTTACTTACTTAATTAAAGATAATTAAATTATTGATTTTTGCATTTCATTTAGCTTAAGTGTGCTTGCCACTTTGTATTTGCTTGTGTTATTACATACTGGGCTTGTTGCTATTTTGCAAGTGATGTTGATGATGAATGTTACGATGATATCGGATACAAAGCTGATTGGGAAGCCTTCATGAATGACGGGACAGCTAGGGACCCATATACAAGCAAAGATGTTGTAGCCAAGTTTTCTAAAAGACTTTGAAAATGAGATGTAATATTTGACACAGGCTTGTGATTAAGCCTTTGTTTGTAATATAAGATGTTAAGTTTTTCTTTCAAGTTTTATGTTGAACAAGTTATGTAATCTTTTGGAGTGTCATCGATTTGACCCTAGAGTTATTCTAAGTTTTGTAAAGTTGACTTACTCATGTACTGAGTAGTTTTATGTTAAAGTTATATTCGTTTGCAGTAGGTTTAAACAAACAGTCAATATAAACATCTTTCTTTTCGGATAACCTTACATATAATATTTAAGTGTTTTATAATACTTAGGTATTATGTGTGGTTGGAGGATTTGACATACCTAATAATCAGTATTAAGAAGGCCGGGTCCTTACATAAATGATGCAGTAGAAGAGATAGGATATAACTACATGGGAAAATGACATAGGATGGAGAGGAAGAGCAAGCATTGAATGTTCTACACTAGCCCTTATACCACCGGCCTTGGGAGTTAAGTCACTAGCCTTTAATTCTACATCGCTGGTGTTGAAGTTGCGTACTTTACTCTTTTTTTGGATTTTTAAATTTTGTAATTAATAATGCAGTCAATGTCTTTAGAATATCATTTACTATTTTAAAAAATATCTTTTAGTATCATTTAACAGGGTTTTTAGATTTTATGGAATATCTTTTATTAGGATTTTTCCATATCTTTTTTTTTTAGTTTATGATAGGATTTTTTTTAATTTTTCCTTGTTTAGTAAATTTTAGGTTTCCTATATAATGTAAGCCCTAGGGCTAAGCAAGATAGCTTTTACATATTGAATGAAATTTCTTCAAGTGT
The DNA here is from genome assembly GCA_024138025.1 of Combretum micranthum. Lineage (NCBI taxonomy): Eukaryota > Viridiplantae > Streptophyta > Magnoliopsida > Myrtales > Combretaceae > Combretum > Combretum micranthum. The sequence goes on from JAMXBD010001328.1 coordinate 354,920, forward strand.
GTTTTGCTCTCTTCATTCCAAATTTTGAATTCTTGTGTAGGATTTCGATATTTGATGCCAATTGTCAAGGTACTCTCAGAATCAATAGGCTATTGAAGATCACAGGACGACATTCGTGAGTGAATTAACGTCTTGCAATAAACCCTAAATCGGTTTCATGCTATACGCTGCATCAGTAAGGTATGAAGCCTTACTTGTACCCTATCTTGTAAGGTACATGTATTAATTTTTCTACCCATAACCTACCTAATAACATCTCATACCTACCTTGTATCCTATAAAACCTACAAGGAACAAGATATCCTATTGAACCTGTAAATTTTTATAAAATCTTTGATTTTATTTTTTCCTTTCTTAAGTTTCATGTTTATAATAATATATATAATTTTTATGTAATATGTAAAATTACCTTATTTTCATATATTTACAATAAACAACTAATGAAAAGTAATTTAAAAACTAATTGTTGATATCACAAGTTTTGTATTATGAGAAATTTATTTATATGTGAAAGTTAAAGCCTGTAGTTTTCTTTAATTGAAGGAAAAGCAAAAAGGAAAAATAACATTATTAAAAACTAAATAGTTAATACAATGAAAGAAGTATTACTACCTTAAATAATAGTTATGTTAACAAAAAAATAGTAAAATAAATAATACTATTTATTGTTAGTAACTTAATATTATTTTATCCAATTTTTATAAGATGGTTGCATGATATCTAGGAACCTGTATCTTATATTTAGTAGAATATAGTTCCTAAGGTGGGTATAGGGTATGGAAAGCCCATATCCATATCCTACCCTGCGAGAGGAGCATATGAAATTTTTGTATTAGAACCTACCCACTAGCTATTGCCTCTTAATATCCACCCAAAACTTACCTAGTTGAGTAAGGTCCACGTAAGTATCATGTACGACAAGGTGACCCGCTCACTACTAGTCTTATCATTCCAACCACGATCATGTATTATGTATGAAGTCCATAACCTATAAACTTAGCAGTTTGTTATCGAGTTTAACCTGCCCGTCACTAGGCGAACTCCTCTTTGGACCTACTATGTGGGTAGGTAGTGACTTGGTCAAGTCAAGTCTCGATTTAGACTCGACCTTTATCACAATCTAATCAGTCATACTTCTAGCTAATAAAGGAGATGGCATCTAACTGTTATGGTAGAATTAACATAGCCAATAGTCAAAACCGTTCATGGTGTCAAACTATTGAAGGAGATAATCTTACTTTAAGTAGGAAGATGAGGCATCTTGTCTAACTTTTTATTAGCTATCTTTCCCTATGCCCTTTAACAAAAAAGGGAAAGTCTTGCATGACAATGGGTAACACTTGAAGAGAGAGAGAGAGAGAGAGAGAGAGAGAGAGAGGAGGGGGGCCAGGATTTTACCTATACAACAAGTAGATTTTGATGGAAAAAGTTCATTGTGCCAATATTGTGTGTTAAAATTTAAAGTATTAAAGGATAGCTTTTACATGGTGCAAACATAGAGAAATGACTAGTACCAGCTTTATGTGCACATAGAAAGCACTAAAAGACTTAAGCTTCTTGTATCTTGTAGCTTGTTTTAAGGAGTTTATATGTAAGCTTCCCAATGTATGTATTGTATACTTAAATCAATGTGCCGAGGGTGATTTATAAGTTTCTTGGCTTGAATATAAATGAAATTGTTTATCTTTGCTCTATTCTTGGATATGCTAAGTAAGAGACTTCTGCTTGTATGACATGGAGTTCGAAATGTTCTAAATGTTTATATTTGTTTTCAGTTAAAAAGCACTCATGTCGTTTGAATGGGGTTAAGGCCGATAATTGAGTTTATAAAGGAGTAAGTCCAATCTCTGTAGTCCTATGGAGTAAAGGCAAGGCTTCGTGTGCTTGCTTCAATTGGGACACCTCATTCTTTGCCAATAAGCAAAGAAATGGTGACCAAAGATTTATATTATCCCATCTTAGAATAAATTGGATTTACAAGCTTAAGCTTGATGATAAAGTGTCTAGTTTGGTTAACATGGGAACTTATCTAGCTAATGCCCATGGGGTAAGGCTATCTTGATACCTATGCTTTCTTAGTCTTCATGTCCTTTTGTCACACCAAAGCCTTGAAATTGTTTTCCAAAAACAATTTCCAAAACATCATCATTAACATCACTAGTAGGGCCATCTAGCATCATTACTCCCTATAGAAGATATGTCAATTCAGGTAAAGAAAAATGTCATTTCTAGGAAAGAAAGCAAGTATGGGATCTTTGGTTATAGTTTTAATCTTCGCTACTTTGAAAGAAGACGCATTAGTGTTTTGGACTGCATGAGATGCCACAATGTAAATGGAACCCAAGAGCATGTTTTTCTTGTGGTAAAGAAGGACATAAGGCTTCGAAGTGTACAAATCCAGTAATGCAACCTATCTTTTGCACCTATTGTAAGCAAAAAGGACACTATGTGGGTAACTATAAGGAAAATAAAGAGTGAGGGCCTTAATTCTGAGAAAGGGATGATAGTAGCCAGATATTTGCCTTGTATCAATGTGAAGAAGCTCCATTAGTTGACACTCTAGCAGGTACTTTATTAATTGCTAAATGTCATGCTTATGCACTAATAGACTGGTGCAATGCATGCATGCATAGTTGAGAAACCCATGAACGAATGTGGTTTGAGCTTTGAAGTGTTATCTAATATGATAATGAGTGAAATAGCCATAATTTCCCAAGTCATGTTTTATAAATGTGTTAATTCAATTGTGCATGATTTTGAAATATGATGAATGTGATTTATATTAATATATGATATATGTGTTATATTGATGTGTTAAAATACCTAAATGTCTTAGAATAACTAAATATTGAGCTTATAAATTTGTGAGTGTAGTTAAGAGTGTGATAATCTAGCTTAAAACAAGTAAACATACTAAAAAAAAAAATTAATAATTCTCCTACATAGCAGAATTTTTAAACATTAACCAAGCCCAAAAACACACATTTAATGCCCAAAATAAGCCCATTTATTTATTAAATACAAGCCCATTTAAAGCCTTAAATAAGGCAGCCCCTAAAGTCAACCAAGATGATAAATATCATCTCATAAAGTGTAATTTTTGTCCAAAAATTTCAGACATAAAAAACACTCCTTTAGAAGCTCCAAAACTTCATTTTCTCTTCTCCAAAAGCTCTCTCATGGATATGTAACACTAACCCCTTCAACTTCTACAAATAAAACCATTAAAGGCTTATAACAAAACCATAAAATCAAGACACAAAGCTCTTAAGATATGTGTATTCATTTGTTTTAAGCATACCTAAAGTTGTGCTTTTTATTATAATAGGGTTTATATGCTAAAAATGAGATAGGATGGTTTCTATATCTTGTTGGTAGTTAGAGTAGTATTTTCGTGCTAAAAGAGCTTGTAGTATGTATTAGATATGTAACTCGAAGTGTTTGTATGATTGAAGTGTAGGATAGTGATGTTGTGAAATATGTAGATCAAATGAAGTTGGGGTATGAATTGTGTTTAAGGAGTGATGATTGGTGTTTGGTGATGTTGGAGTGGAGTTTATACATGTTTGGGGAATGTAACTTTCATAGTAGATACATATGTTAAGTAGTAACAAGTTTAAGTAGAGTTTTGACATAAGTTGGAATGGATGAAGGAGATGATATGTTTAAAGTTGGTTAAAATGATGTTTGAGATGATTATAATGAAGTTTATGCATGTAAATAGATGTTGGAATACATATATATTGAAGTATGATGTTAGAAAGATGTTTGAAGAGGATTGAAAGTGTGTAAAAGTTGATATATTGTGTAAAGGAAACATGAAAAATGCATGATTAATGTCAACAAAATTTTCCCAAATCACACTACCTGGTGCACGACCGTGCACCAGCTTGTGCTGATCAAAATAAGCTCTCGGATCACTTTTTCAACCTCTGTCCCACCTCATACACGGGCGTGCATGAGCTTGTGTTGATTTGAATAATCTCTCAGGTCACTTTTAGTGCCCTACACGGCCCCGAGTAGGGCCATGTACCAAGTGGTGTACTTTCTCCTATTTTGCAGCTTATTAGTAAATTGTCCATAACGTTTTCATCTGACCTCCGATTGAGGTGATTCAAGTTGCGTTGGAAAGATTAAAAAACAATCTACAACTTTTATGTTTTAAGTTTTTACCAATTTCAAAAGTATTAATGCTTAAATTTTCTTTCTTTTCAGCTAATACAATTTTCAAACAAGGTTAAAAACTTATGTTTCCTTGTTAAACGTGTGTTTGCTTAGAAAATGAATCTTTTTGAACCAAATTGAGATAGATAAGTGAAAAGTGATATGTTGTGCTAATTTAATATAATCAAGCCTGATTTAAATGAATTATTGTATGTGTTAAGTTATGTATGTCTGAGAATACATGTTATGTTTTGTGTGAACTTTGTTTAGAATTGAACTTTGCAAGTGTGAGTTCTTGTTTTGAATTAGTGCTAAATTTTTATTAATTTAATCTCTTTTATCAGATTCTCTAGCACTTCAAGACTAGTTACACCTTCTTTGTTTAAGAATATCTTAGGTATGCAGTAACATGCTTGTTTCTTACCTAGGATAGGCATAAATAAATTTGCTCTAATTTATGAAAACTTAAACTATGTTTGAATTGGTTTGTCTATTACATTGTTGAATCCAGTTCAAGGAGCGGCACCTATCATGATGCAATGACATGGTAGTTTTAGGCACTTAGGCCCCTTTTGTTATGATACAATGACTTTTATAAGTGGTACGACGGGTGGTCGATGGTGGTTTTTAGTATTGGTATAGTATTTACTTAAGCTTAGGATGAAGTAACATGATTTAATTCGATGTTTTGAGACTTGAATTGGGTGACGTTGTGGACTAAGATAAGTGAAGATGAGAAACGGCTGAGAACCTTAGATGAGACTATTTTTATTTTCAATATATTATCTAGGAGATATAAGTCCCTGAACAACTTATATCAACCCTTGAGCATCGAGGTCGTTACTCAAGTTCCCCTAAATATCCCTATTGCCTGGAGTTTGAATACTTCAATGTTGCATGATTAATTAAAGATTATCTAATAACCTATTGATTGTTGCATATGCATATTGTTTAAGTTTGTGTATATCACTCGCTTTTGTTTTTGTTACTTGTGTATTGGGTCTTTGGCTCATTATTTTATCTTTTTAGGAACCCAAGACGATGAGCTTTATGCGAGCATGGGTTATGAGACTGATTTTGAAGATTTTCTTGATGGTTGGGAAGGTTAAGTTGGCCAGGGACTATATGGACTCCTCTTGTAATAGATTAGGATAGACTATCTTTTGGAAGAATATATATTAATGTTGGAGCTTGGTTTATCTTTTATATCTTTTGTTTAAGGCTTGTCATTAGCCTTCGTTTGTAATATACATACTTAGTTATATATATTTAAGTTTTATCTCTTATGATAGGTGATGATATGATGTATGTTTTTCTTTGAAGTTTTAAAAAGTCTATAGTTCTCAAATTCGTTCTTATAAAGAATTTAGACAAACAATTCTTTAATCACTTCTTTTAGGACAACCTTATATATAATACTGCAGGTTACATGTGGTTAGGACTTGAATTTATCTATTTTATATAGGTGTTGAGTCGGGTCCTTACAATGAGTATTAATACCCCTCTTAGTGTGAAATTTAAGGAGCCTTGTGTATGTAGAAATGTTGATGTAATGATTGCAGATGTAAATATGCTAATTGACATGTTAGTTTTATCCATGATTGATTTTGATGTGACATTAGGTATGAATTGATTGCATTTGTATAAAGTCATCATAGATTGTAATAAAGCAGAATTAAGTTTTGATTTAGAAACTAGAAAAGTTACTTATGTTATGGAAAGACAAAGGCCTAGGAGTATGTATACCATTGAATTATGGGAAAAGACTATGGGAACAACAATGAATATTGAAGAACTGATTGTTGATATGGTACTGATGGTGAAAGATTTTGTAGATGTTTTTCTTGAAGAATCACTAGGTTTACTACATGGTAGAGAAATTGGGTTTGGGGTTGATGTGATTTTAAGAACATTCCCTATGTTAAAGCCTTCCTATAGAATGGCCTCAATAAAGTTAAAAGAATTGAAAAATCAATTGCAAGAGTTACAGAATCTCGGTTTTATTCATCCTAGCATTTCACCATGGGGTTCTCTAGTATTATTTATGAAAAAGAAAGATGGAAGTTTGAGAATATGTATCGATTACTGGGAACTGAATTAGATGACCATCAAGAAAAAATATCCTCTACAAAGGATTGATGATTTGTTTGATCAGTTGAGAGACATAACTGTGTTTTCAATGATTGATTTAAGGTCTTGGTACCATCATCTCAAGATTAAACAACCAGATATTACTAAGACTGCTTTCTATACAAGATATGAGCATTTGGTTTAAAGATTATCTTGATCAACTTGTCATCGTTTTCATTGATGGTATATTGGTATATTCAAGAATCATGGAGGAACATGAAAACATTTGAGACTTATTCTACAAAGATTGCAAGAAAAGAAGCTTTATGCGGAGTTCAGTAAATGCAAGTTTTGGTTAGAAGAAGTTGCATTTATAGGCCATATTGTTATAAAGGATGGAATATCACTTGATCAAGAAAAGATTAAAGATGTACTGGATTGGCCGAGGCCTACAAATGTCACAGAGGTACGAAACGTTCCGGGATTAGCTAGTTATTATAGAAGATTTCTTTGAGGCTTTTCAAAAATTGCATCTCTGATGACAAGATTAACTCAGAACACATGAGATTTGACCAGGATGTTAAATGTGAAAGGTATTTTCAAGAATTAAAGGATTGATTGATGTCAGTGCCTATGTTAGTACTACTAATCAGTGGAAAAGAATCTGTGATTTACAATGATGCTTCAATCTAAGGACCAGGATGTGTTCTCATGCAAGAGGTTAGGCTGATTGCCTATGCTTTAAGACAATTGAAATCCCATGAAAAGAATTATCTAGCTCATGATTTAGAACTTACAACTGTAGTATTGACTTTAAAGTTATGAGACACTACCTATTTGGAGAGAAATATAAGATATACGCTAATCACAAAAGCTTAAAGTACATCTTCACCCAAAAAGAATTGAATATAAGACAACAAAGATGGATTGAGTTAATTAAGGACTACGACGTGGAGATTCTATATCATATGGGCAAAGCTAATGTGGTTATAGATGCTTTAAGCCAAAAGAAAAAGGTAAATACAGTAACTATGATCACCATTCAGAAGGAAATCTTAAAAGAACTTTGAAGACTTGATGTTGAGGTAACTTCAAAGAGAGTAGAAATTATGCTTGCAAGTTTAAGTCTATAAGCTTCTATTCTCGAATAGATCAAGCAAGGCCAGAAAGAAGACTTGGAAAGGGAAAAGTTAAGAAGTGCTATTGTAAGCCCCTAGATTTTTCAATAATATTAGCAAACCCTAAGAACCGGAAGTTGAAACGAAACCCTAAAATTAACCTAGTTCTATGATTAGTCCAGTGAATCTAGATCCGGCAATCCCGTGTTCTTAAACCCTAGAAAACGAAATTGAAATAATTGTGGAAAACGGTTTATAATAACATAGGGAAGCCTAAAAATATCAGATTCGAATTTTTCTAGTGTCTTTCAGATCCAATCGGGATCAGTTTTCGAAAACCGTGCCCCGGAGCACCGGATAGCAAAAATATTCCGACAACGCCAATAGACTCGTAAAAATATAAGGTTTTCAAAAATATCAGTTTTAGAATTTTTCGGTATCTAAAAATAACAGATATAGGCCTTTTACGCGTATTTTCTTTACTACCGGTATTTTAATTGTCTAGTCTACTATATTCTTTCTACTATTCATTACTATTCACCTATCTCTACTTTTTCTTACACTCTATTCTTACACACTACCATATATACCTTACAATTTACCTTCCCCATACAACTTTAATCACATCACACTTTACACATTACTTCTTTTTATTACAAAACAACAAAATTAATCAATTTTTTCTCTTCCCTCAAGGCCATTGCCGTCCACCCTCTCTCTCCTCTTCCTCTCAATTTGTTTTCTTTTCCAATTTATTTATTACATCTAATTTCCACTCCAAAAATCTATAAATACCCCCTTCCTCTTCCATTCTTTCACACAACAAAAATTCATACTAAAACTCTCCCAAAATCACTCCACAAAATTCCTCTCCCAACATCTCTCTCAAGTTCTCTCTTTTCTTTAGGAAATCCACTCCACATAATACTACAACCCATTCTTTTCTTCTTCAACCAACACATAAACTTTAGGTAAAACTTCTCTTATATACTCATCATGTTCATATAACTTAACATGAGTTTAGTGTATGTTTCTTAGGCTCATTGAGTTAAAGAAGCAACAATTTATTCATGTTTGTTTTTGTTCATGTTCTTATTTTCTTTATGTTACTATTATGTTGATATTGTTATTATTGTATTATCCATATATATATATGTTTATTTAGAGCATATAAGCTCACTTGTTATTTATTTATTTTCAAGTCTTGCAATTTATTTAATTTCAAGTTATTCTTAAGACTAGTCTCTTAGTCTTAGACTTGTCCATATCAAGTCAAAACAATTTTATTCCCTTGCTTTTTTTTCTTTTCTTTTCTTTTAAGGACTAGTCTATTCTTAGTCCCGGGATTCCTTGATGAAGTTAAGATTCCCAATACTTGACTTTACTTTTATGCTCTTATTTATTTTAATTATGTTGTTTTTATATTTTTCATGGTTACATATTCTCATTCATGCATGAATATGTTGTTATTGTCTCAATCATAATAGAAATGAGCTTTCTTAAAATAAGAATAAGAACTCTTTTTAAAAATAAATTTTGTCACATAAGAAGTTATTTTCCTTAAGGTTTGAAATTTATTTTAAGAAAATATTCTTCTAAAGTTAGATAAGCTAGCTCAAGTTTTAGTAATAATATGTGGTTTTCACCAAGAAATACATAAAGTAAAGTTATTATAAAATCTCTTTTCAAAGAAATAAGAAAGTTTCCTTAGACCTAAACAAAGGATTTCTTAAATTCAATTGTCAAAGTTTTCCAACACTAAAGTCTAAGATAAGTTCTTCCAAAATTTACTTATATGATGATTTCTTTTAAAAGTGGATATAACTATGAAATAGTTAGAAAAACTATATGTTTCCAAACCACTAGAAATAAATTTATGAAAATCTTGAAAGATTAAAATTACTTTGTTAACTAAGAAATGGAGTTAAAAGGAAGAAATACTCCTTTATAATAATTTAGGAAATTTTCAAAGTAAAACTAACTCCTTTTCAAGTCTTAAGCTTATCTCACTTTCAAGACATGTGTCTTACAAAACCATTGTTGAGACAACACCAATTTCATGCATATAGTTTGAGTTTATACATATATATACATAAATTCAAGGGATTTTTCAACCATACAATATATCTTTATTTTCGTACAAAAGCCCTTGAGTGAAGTAAAGTTTGCGAACTCTAGTTTTGAAATTTGAAAAATTCGTATCAAATCTGTACGTTTCTATTCCGAGACCCAAATAACTTCTTTTGATGAAAATAACCTTAGAAATAGATAGATCTTTTCGAGTAGGTAGAAATCGGTATATAATATGCGGAATTCCGAGTTAAAATGAGCAAGTTATGGCCATTTTAAGTTGGAATTTCCATTCCATACGATTTTTACAAATTCTTTAAGATAGAAGTATAGAACTTGAATAGATCTTGGATGAAATACTCATGTTGGGTATTTCTTTTGTTTAGGTGTCGAGGATCACGATCTTGTCTTCCCGAGGATTACTTCGACTCCTAGAGCGCTATGGACGAGTGAGTTTCCTTTACGCTTATGTATTCGCGCATGTGCTTGTAGAATAGAGCACTAGATGTAGGAAAAGATAAAATTGATATGCATGTGGGATATTATGGGAATTATGTATGTGATTCATTGTGTGCGATCAATGAACGATAAGTATATCGGAACCCGATTTGTGATTGATATAAATGTTTCCATGTATGTATTGTTATGTGTGCAAATATTGTTTGATCGCTTTAAATGATTTAATGCCATATTGAAATCCCATATAATAAATTGCTCATGCATATCACTTAGAATATCATTTCGAAGTTTTGCTACTACTCCTCAGCGTGGGACCGGAAAGGTAAGCTGCCTAGCTACATCTTGAGGGTTAGGACGTACGGGGAATACGGCCTCAAGGTGTAGCCGAGCCGGATCGATCGCTTTGGGCATGGAAGGCCCGGGGACTAGTAGTACGGTTCGTTGGAACCCCAAGACGCGCGCAAACTTGAGGAGGTTGTTCGGGACCCAGTTCAAAGCATTCCCTAACCACCGATGGAGGGGTAAATCCATCAAACATACGAAACCGGATAGTCGTATGTGTTTGATCATATGGTTGTTGCATTCATATGCTTGATTAATAAACTTGTTTGATTGTTGTTATGAGTACTATTGCGTAAGGAATATCTCACTAAGCTAGTCATGCTTATACTCCTATAGACTTTTGATATTGCAGGATTATTTTTGCACCCGAGACCATCTTGATTTCCCGGGTAGAATCCTTATTTTGAGAAGCTTTTGGAGGCAATCTATTTTGAAGTTATAGAGTAGATTTCTTCTAAAATCTTCTAGCTTTAGTTATGTTATTTTAGAACCATGTTATTATGAATTATCGGGGGAATGCCCCTTAGAAGCTGTAAGACTTTTATTTCAATGAATATATATTAAGTGTTATTTTGCATGTTCCGCTGCCAATGTCTTAAAATGCATTACTCCACCGGTCTCCCTTTGTTGTGAATGTACGCCTTGTACCGATATGAAAGCTTTCGAGTGACTGAGGTAGTCATTCTTAAGTTTTAATATTGCGTACGGCGGGCTGTCATGTTTAGGGTACCCGCTGGGGCGTGACAGCTATAAAGAATGGAAAATGAAAGGAATTGAGAATTGATGACCATGGTTACATGAGATTTAGAAACCTATTATGGGTGCCTAAGATAAATGAATTAAGAAAAGAAGTGATGAAGGAAGCACAGATGTCAGCTTACTCAATACATCCGGGTAATACTAAAATGTATACAGATTTAAAGAAGCCTTATTGGTGGGAAGTATGAAAAGAGACATTATGGATTTTGTGTCTAAGTGTTTAACTTGTCAACAAATCAAGATTCGAACATCAAAGACTCGGTAGGGGGCTACAACCATTGTCAATTCCAAAATGGAAATGGGAAGACATAACAATAGATTTTGTGATTGCTTTGCCGAAGAATTTGGTTCAGAATGAAGTGGTATGGGTAATTGTAGATAGATTAAATAAGTCGGCTCATTTCATTCTGTTAAGAGTTGGTTATACTCTAGAAAAGATGGCAAATATCTACATTCGTGAAATAGCAAGACTCCATGGGATACTAGTGTCCATTACATCAAACAGAGATATGAGATTTGTAAGTCATTTTTGGAAAAGTTTGCATAAAGCACTTGGTACTAAACTCTAATTCAGCACTGCTTTTCATCTACAGATCGATGGACAGTCTGAAGGGACCATCAGATTTTAGAAGATATGCTTAGGGCGTGCCCTTTAGACTTTGGAAATCGTTGGGATCATCATCTACCATTGATTGAATTTGCTTATAACAATAGTTATCAAGCAACAATACAAATGGCTCCTTACAAAGCTTTTGTATGGAAGGAAGTGTAGAGCTCCTTTGCATTGGAATGAGGTACGTGAGCAAGCTATTCTTGGTTCAGATTTAGCATAATAGGCAATAGATAAGATACAAATGGTTAAGCAAAGAATGAATGCGGCACAAGATAGATATAAAAGTTATGCGGATATGAGACGAAGACCATTAGAGTTTGATATTGGTGATCAGATATTTCTTAAGATATCTCCAACTAAAGGTGTAGTTAGATTCATGGTTAAATGAAAATTGAATCCAAGATACATTGTCCATATAAGATTCTAGAAACGATAGGGCCACTAGTATATAGATTAGCATTGCCTATCAGATTCATATATTATCATCAAGACATACCAACCAGAAATCTAACCAAATTTGATCATAGTGGAAAAGTTTGTCAAGATTTTAGATCGGATGGATAAAGTACTGAGAAAAAATGATTCCTCTTTCAAATTTCAATGGAGTGGACAAAACAGAATAAGAAGCAACTTGGGAAATTGAAAATGATATGAATAGACGTATCATGAGTTATTTAATTAGTAAGGCAAGACAAGTTTCAATGATGAAACTTCTTGAAGGAGGAAAGAATGAAATAAACTCAATTCGTTAATATAATTAATTTAAATATATGAATTGCATGATTAGTGTGTGAATATTGTGTCTACTTAACTTGCTTAATCGTATTTATTATATATATATATATTAACTTATTGATATGTGAAATAATTGTGAGTGTATTTATTTAATAAATTGAATGTGTTAATACAGTTAGTATTGGTCTTGTATTATTTGTTTTGATTGAATTATATATGAAGTTATCATAAAAATCTAGCTAACGAAAATGAGACGTGTTAGCAAGATTTAGTAATTACAATGTTTTGCATGTTGGGATTAATAGATGTCACGCCCCGAGGGTATTCTAATAATGATAATCAAGAACCATTCAATCACCATTATTAGTTTACCTTCTAGGAATGACATGATTTCCAAAAACAGGATCTTTTAGTTGCTTGGAGGATAAACAAACATATATAAGATGTAAATTAGTAAACACTATTAAAACTACAATATTACAGATCATATGCTTCATAATTCCTTACAACCTCAACTGATGATTCTAATGCACATTAAATGCATCAAAAGACTACTACAGATATAGATGTTCTAATCCTATACTAAACTTTAAACTTCTGGCTTCTAATCTCTTACCGGGACAATGCTCCTGCTAGTAATGAGCCAGGGGCGCAAGGTAAACCTGAAAGGACTGTGGGAGTGTGAGCTAAAACACAAGCTCAGTGAATAACCAGAACTCATTACATATAACATACAAGTTATTTAACAATCATATGAAATGCATCAATCACACAAATGAACATTACAAGCTTGGATAACCCGGAATCCAAACAGGATGAAGATTTACTCCCTCCCATTGGGGTTGAAGGATCACAATCTATGGTCCACCTACCCAGGAGAGACTTAAGCTTTCAGGAAATAATAACATCCAATTTAATTATCTCTTTAAGATTATCATGTTTCATTATTTATTTCCTGTTTTAGCTTTAGAAACTCCACTAAGTGTTAGTTATTCCCATGTAATACCATAAGCGGCGTCCTTCGTTTACCATGTAGTTCTTATGGTATTAACAGAACAAAAGTAATCTTGCAATTAACTAATAGCTCTCTGGCCTAGATAATTCAAGCATTACCAGAGATCCGAGACACTAACACGTAGTAGGCTACCACTTACTCAATACTTTTTATGCATAGTGTGTAATGCATGATTAATTTCCATTATGGTACCAGTAGTTTTTAGTCAATTTGGGGGTGATCAAGCAATACAGACACTCAAGTTGATACTACATACATTATCAAGATACATGCATTTGTGTTATCACTTATATTAGAGTGACATGGCAATCAATAGAATACAATAAACAACTTTCATATTTCAAACAGTTCATCAGTTTTCCTTATCTTTTTATTTAAGGTTCACTACTAGTACAAGCACAACCAATGTAATAAGACTGAGTTACTCACCTGCCCATCCTAGTTAATCGTAGTAATCTTCAGGTAGGTCCTCCCCAATACCCGAGTCACCTATTGAGATAAATAATATAAATATTAAAATTCCAGACTATACAATTTAGTTTCTATGAATATTTAAGTGTCCTATTGGTTGGTTGGGTCTCTGTTTTATTCTTAGCTAGTTCTTTCGAAATAGCTCTAAGTTCTAAATTCTTGTACTCACAGTTTTATTGTATTGGTTCTGATTGGATATGTGAATCTATCAATTGGGTATTTGGAAAGTTTAATAACTTAGTTAATTCATTTTTTTTTGTCCAAAAATATCAGTTTTCTTTTAAATTACTTAATAAATTTTTCTTATAGAGTATAGATGTTCCTATACTCACAAATTTGGATTATTTAAATTTCCATTATTATCTATTTACGTACAAATATTCTAATATATACTTAGTATTCACTAACTCATAATTTATACATATATATATATATATCTTTTTATAGATTAATTAAATATTATTTTTATGAAAACACACTCGCTAATAAAAGAATTTAGTAACTTAATTATAATTATTTTCGAAATTATTTTCCTCTTTTCGTAAATCATGAGAACATTAATAATTATTATCAATAATAGCACCAAAAAATAATTATAATATCAATAATTAATAATAATAATAATAATAATAATAATAATAATAATAATAATAATAATAATAAATTAAATTTCCGAAAATAGATTAGATAGAATAATTATATTCCATCACATTAGTAAGTATACTAATTGTCTTATACTTTAATTAATATTATTACTAGAGTAATTTAAGTCTTATATTCATATTATTATTATTTCAGAAATAATATTTTTGAATTTCTAAAATTCTTTTAATAGTATTAAGGATGTTAATAATTAGAAATCTATTATGCGGAAATTACTTAACAAAGTAATTTATATTTCAAAAAAAAATTCTTTTTAGATTAATAATAATAGATTAAATATTTAAACATCATATATTTAATAAGGTCAGAAAATAATTTATTTTAAATTTAAATAAATAATTAAAATTATGATTTTACATTATTACACTATAATATTACTATTACTATAAATAAATGCAGGAAAAATAAAAACATTCTAAAATATTTAAATTATTATTTATTATATAATTATATATACTTAGTTTCGTTTTTCTTTTCTTTTCTTTTTTTTTTTATTCTGGCCGAGGGACACGGGTTATGCACCCCGTGCACCCAGCCCATGCTCATCGGGAGCACTGTTCATCGTCTTCCCTAATGAGCCGCGGCCATTTCCGGACGTCGGGATTTTGGATCCAAACAACTCCTAGGAACCTAAGAAACCTAAATCCAAGAAAAACTACATAAAAACAACATGCTATCCACGAATTTGGATCATCAAGTTCGGCTAGGGTTTGGGAAAATCACCTTCGTTGTGGCTTCGCGGTGAAATCCGAAGCTCCTAATGGATTTGGTTAGCTTCCTAAGATGTTTAGAAGTCAGTATCAATCCTTGAAACTGAAAGAAAATTCGCGAAATAAGATTGACTTACCTCAAGCTTATTTTCGAACGTTTTTCCCAGTTTTTGTTCGAATTTTCGAACTGGATGGATATGAGCTTTTAAAAATCGGTTTCTGGGTTGGTTCTACTCCTAATAAGATGTAGATGAATTCTGGAAGGTTTGAGAAGGTTTGGAATTCGTTTGCTTGTCCATCCGAGTTCGTTTGCTTATATATATAATATATAATGAAGTGCAAGTTTTTGGCCGCATTTCTTCCTCAAATCTGAAACGAATTGCTCTTGTTTGGTGTGGTTTTAAGTAGTTTGTTCTATTGTCATTAATACAAGGGTGATTTGTCATGTTTCCATTGGCTTAGGAGAGGATTGGGATTGACTTTCATGCAAATTATTGAGGAAATTCGGCTCACATCCTTCAAGAGAATCACAGCCTTTCAATTCCAAGTGAAACCGTCTCCAGCAACTTGCAAATATATATATTAGTTATATATTAGTTAGATATTGTTTAGTTAAGTTTTTGGGTAGTTTTTTACATTATTAGGGTATATTTGAGCTTATATATGTAAATATATATACAAAGGTCTTTAATGGATCCTACAAGATGTTTAGTTTAACAAAAAGTACAAATTTAAGTTTTGATAGTATGTATCTATTTGTTTAAGAAAAATATTTCCTACGCGATTTGGGTTTTATAAGCTTTTTGGGTCAATTTTCGTTTCAGGCTTCAAGAGCTTTAGAAAACCCTAATTCGAATATTAGTATGATTCAATTCTATATTGGAGGTCTAGATCTCAAGTTATACATCAGTTTATGTTTTTATTGGGTATTTATAATTCTAACAGTTTATCTTAAGATCACAATTTTCTAACTAAAACCCTATTGGGTCATTTACGTAATATTACTACAATACATAGGCTATATTAGTTATATGTATTAGATTTGGATACTCACTATGAAATCTTATCAATGTAGTTTATTACTGACTAGAACTCTCAAATTTTAGGGTTCCAATCCAAATATAGGTTCATTACTATACCTTGTTTCAATTCCCGGTCTCTATTGAATACTAAGGTAATCACTTAATATCCATATTTAGGTTTTCCTATATAATCTATCTGTTTGACAAGGATTCGGGTTTAGGATTTGAAGTTTCCTTTGATCACAACCTGAATTATTAACTCGGAATACGAAATCTTGTTTTTGGAATCAATTGAGGTCAAAGAAGTCCTTTTATAAAGTTTATGAGTCCTAAACCGATCAAATTTAAAGTATCTATCTAAACTAGAATTTCTAATTAACTCCTAGGGTTACTAGTCAACCCATAATTTCTAATCTAGGGTCGTATCGTATGATGGAAGTTTTCGGGGTTTACAATAGAGCCCATGCTTTTTTATTAAAACAAAAATGACCTAAACCTTAACCCAAACCTAAACCCATGCTCATATTATGAAAAGCCCAGCCTAAGGCCTTATCCTTCTTCTCTTAATTTACCTCAAAAGTCAATAAGGCATATATTAGATAATTATCAACCATTTTGGCAAATATCACAACCCAAAAATAAACCAAAACCGATACTCCTAACAACAAAAACAAATCCTAGTTGTTCTTTCCAAATTTTCACCAACAATCCATCCAAAGCTCATATCAAGACTTCATATTCAAGTTAAAGCTATATAAGGTAAAGAGTTACATGTTTATGTGATTATTTATTCACTTAATTCCTCCATGGATATAAACTTTCATTATAATGATTGTTTAATGAGTTGTGTGTAGTTTTGGTGATCTAAGTAAGTGTATAGAGCTACTTGAAGTTGTGATAGATGAGTTTTGAGGGTTTGTTACAGTTGTTTTAGTAAATAAATGAGTTAGTGAAGTTGTGGGATGATTTAATGTAAAAAATGAAGTTGTGAAATTTGTTTTGATGATGTAGAAGTAAAGTTTATGCATATTTGGAGTTGATAAGTGCATGTGTTGGGTGTATGTTAATTGCTGAAAGAGAAAATTTGATGCCCTATTTTTCAAAGTAAAACACAAGGAGAACATGAGTGATGTTTTAGTCGCGTATCTCATCGTGCCCTCAAAATAATACTACTCGAGGAGAAACACAAGAGAATCACGAGCACATGTACTCCACCGTGCTTCTCACTGTACATTGATCTAAGAAGAGAAACATAATAGCAAGGTTGGAACATGGGTTCGTGCACTTCGCCGTGCTTCTCTTTGTTTTCGAAAAGAGATGGCTTATATAAGATGCATGGTTGAAACACAACCTCTTGTATCAAATCGTGTTTCTTTCTAATTATCATCATGTTTTGTTTAATGAAGAAACACGGGCATAATACGGTCTCATATTTTAAGTTATGCTTCTCTTTGAGTTGAATTTCAAATTAAAACATAGGTTTTGTATTTCATCATATTTCTCTTATAGAAGTGATGCAGAGGAAGACGAGGAGGCGACACACTAGGCCACTTAAAAAGCTGTCAGCTTTGATCGATTTACCACCAGCCTTGATCCTACATTGCCAACTTTCATGCCAAACTTGGATTTAGGCCGTCGACTTTCAGCCGGCTTTCTTCGCTTGAATTTTACAATTTCGTAATTTAGTAATATTATAGATATTTCCTTTATGCATCCTAATAATGTAATGAAATGTCAAAGAGCTATTTTGCTCTTTGTTTCCAAAATTCATGTCATTAGGTTTTGATGCAAACAACCTAGGTATTCTCTGAATTGATAAATGTTAAAGATCTCAAACTAGTAATCGTACGCGATTTAACAGTTTTGTGATAATCCATTTGCTTTTACTCTGCGTCAGTTTAGTATTAAAGCCATGTTCATTCTTATAAAAGATGCCTCCTAAATGACAAGGCAATTAATGTCGTGCTATAGTGGATAAAACTTACATTCGTGATGACCTAGATCAACGGATCAAACAAATCATCGATGAATGGATGAGTGCAATGGAACATTCATTTAGTGGGATGTTAAATCAGTCACTAAAAGGATGGCTGTGATGATATGAGATCAGCATAATGCTAACCCCAGGTGTGAGAAAAACCCTAATTCGAGGTTAGAATTAGATAAAGTAAGGGATGATTTTCTTCAGTATGTGAAGAAGAGTCATATGCAAATTTGCCGCGTGGATGTTGTAGGTCGTATGTTGAGGAGGATCAACATAATTCTGATGCAGATTTTAAGGAATTTGATGATTATTCCTATTCTATTAATGATGGATACTATGATAAAGAACCAATCTTTGATGTTTATGAGGAAAATGAAGAGGATGTCTTTGAAACAAGAGGTATGGAGAACCTATATTTGATTCAGAACCTATGGAAGGAGAGATTCTCACATGTGATGGCAAGGAGAATCCAGTGGTCAAAAGATCTGTGAGCCTTGAGATTTTTCATACAAGTAAAAATGAATAGAAATACAAATATAGAAGATAGAAAGTTAATATTTTAGAATAAAATCACAAGTAATTATAAATCTATATATACCTTCAAACCTAAAAACAAAGTTCTATATATAGTAACAGAAGTTAAAGATAGAATTTCATAGCCAGTATTAAAAGTTGAAAGCATAGAAATAATTTAAATAAGATTTCAAGAGAACTAAAAAGTCAATAATCAATAAAACTTACAGTTAGAAAATGATAATTTAAGGATGAACTGTTAAGGTTATAAATACAAAATAGGAACAAAAACAAATCCATAACTCACAATCTAGATTCCAAATAAATATTGAGATTACACTATTGTTCTAGCTAGGGAATTCTAAAGCTGTAAATCCCCAAAGTTTTGCTATCGGTTAAGCTTAAACCCTAATCGGAAGGTCAACCAAAAACCCTAAAGTCAAAAAAACCCTAGTTAAACGTAACAGTTTAAGTCCAGCAATCCCGTGTTCACAACCCTAAAAGAGTAAGTAACAGATTAGTATGTAGAATAGTTCGTAATAACATAAGGAAGCTTAAAAATATCAAATTAGCAAAACTGCAAATCGTTTTGGACCTGAACGGATACAGTTTTCGAAAAACGTGTCCCGAGGCTCAAAATAGTAAAAATATTCCGGATATACTGTTAGACTTATAAAAATATAAGGTTTTCAAAAATAACAGTTTTATAATTTTTCGGTAAGTAAAAATAGCAGATATCGCATTTATATGCGTATTTTCCTACTACCGGTGCTTTATTTACTTTACATTACACTATTCATTACTATTCTACACTATTCATGTATCTCTACTTTTTCTAACACCTACTCTTACATTCTATACACCTATTATCTTTACTTTTTGCCTTTCCTATAACTTTATATCATATCTACTTTACTTATTATTATATTTAATTAACAAAAATATAAAAAAATAAAACACTCCCTCCCCTTTCTCTTACAAGGCCAGCACCCCCACTTCTCTCTCTCTCAAATTTTTTTTTCAATTTTTCTTTATTTAAATCACACAAAATTCACTCATTGTGTTCCTATAAATATATCCCTCATCTTTCACTTCATTTACACATTTACTACCCACAAATTCACTACCAAAACTCTAAAAAATTATCATCTCAAAACTCTCTCCACAAACACTCTCAAAACTCTTCCAAAATACTCTAAAATCCCTTCCATATACACAAAACCCATTCACACAAAATTCTTCAAAAATTCTCTTTAAGTAAAATTTTCTTATATGTTTCTTTCTACCATGTCATGTACCTTAACATGACTATGGTATGAGTTTCCTAAAACTTAATGTTATGGAAGCTACACTATGTTCATGTATTATTCTTGTTCATGAAGAACTATTTATGTATATGTTGTTATTTTATTTTGCTCATATTACTATTGTTATTATATCTAACTAAATATAATTATGTATCTATATATATATATATATATTCTTTAGAGTATATAAGGTCACTTGCAATTTGTTTATTTTCATGCAAAGTAATTTATTTATTTTCTTCCTTGCAATTTATTTCTTTTATGTTGTTTAAGACTAGTCTCTAGTCTTAGACTTGTCCTCATCAAGTCAAAACAATTTTCTCTCTTTTATTTCTTTTTCTATTTGGGACTAGTCTATTTCTTAGTCCCGAGAGCCTTGAGAAAGCTAAAACTCTCAATACTTGACTTTATTATTCATTATGCTATTTTTGCTTGTTATTATTCTCATGATCATACACATAAAGATTGTTATCTAAACCTTAAAGCTTCAAATTGTACTTTTTACAAAAAGGAGATTTTATCACCAAAGATGATTCTATATGAAATTTAGAATTTATGATTTAACAAAAGTAAATCTATTCTTTTCAAAACTTTAGGAAGAACTCACTATAATTTTAAAGCTACCTTTGTTTTGAAAAAGCTTTTTAATCATTTCTATATTACATTATTCTCTAAAAGAAGATGACTTTTGATACTAAAATTTTTTCCATAAAAATATAATAAAAAGGGAATAAGAGTTTTCAAACCAAGATTTTTTGAATAATGATCAAAGAAAAGTTGTATAGAAAAACTAATAGGAAAAGTGACACCAATATTGAAAATTTCTAAAAGGAAAATAGAGAAATTTATTTGTATTAAAAATTCATCAAGGAAAATAGTAAGATAAACATGAAATAATTCTTTGAAAATAAAAGAATCAAAATATTTATTTTAAAAGGATTTACAAAATGGATTTCTTGTAAACTATGGTTTTCTAAACTTTTAACTAACATTGTTTTACTCAAGAAATTTGGTTGGACAACAAGCACTTGTGCATGGACGAAATATGAGCTACATATCTATGAAAAGGAATTTTTCAACTATATAGATAACTAAGTACTTATCAAAGCAAATTTTTGGATGATTTAGTGTTTGAAACAAAATGCTTTGGGATGGAAAAAATTCGTAGTGAATATGATAATCTAGTTTGATGAAAATAGTCTTAGAAATGGATAGATGTTTTCGAATAGGTAGAAATCGGTATATTATATGCACAATTCCGAGTTAAATTGACCAAGTTATGGCTATTTTAAATTGGAATTATCTTCTATGCGAACTTTGATGTTCTTACGATATAGTTTTGTCAAATTTCAAGAAAGTTATTAAGAAATACTCATTTTGGGTATTTTTCTTGACTAGGTGATCCCGGGGGAGGAATACTCGTATCTCGAGGATTATTTCAATTAAGTGGATTGTTTGTTCGACTCATCCATTTGGAAGACTTACCGCCATGGCAACATGAGTTTATTTCTTTAATACAATACTTGATTGTGGTTGTAGTTTAGTTGCACTAGAATTAAGGAAAGATAAATTGTTATGTATGTAAAAATTGTTAAAAGAATTCTAAGAATATCGAGATGGGATTGATTGTAAGTAATTGTTTGTTTTAGTATAGAACTTAATATGTATGAAATTCTATGATCACTTTGAAGTTGATAATAATGACATTATGATATCTTAAATAAATTGATTAATGCATACGACGAAGTGAGTCACATTGCATGGGGTTATTATCTTTGGGTGAAACGAATGGTAGCACAGTCGAAAGCAACACTTGGCGGCTATGATCAAAAGCGATTGCTTGGCGACATAGAATCAAACCAATGCTTGGCGGAAATCCAGAGGCATGGCTCAACTCGAGTAGACTTTATGCTTGGCGGTAATGATCGAAAGCATAACTTAACTAAAACTACTCGTTGTGAGATTACATATCACCATACCCCGAACGAAGGGCGTAAATCCATTCAATATATAGTTCCTGGAAAACTATACGCCTTGTTTGCTCACTTGTATGTTGCATTTCACTTGATTGCTTAAATAACTTGTTTGAATTTTCTACACAAGATTTTGCTTATGGAAATAAATCTCACTAAGCCTATTAGCTTATACCCCCTATAGATATCTTTTCAGTTTAACTATTTGTGGTTGAGGCCATGTGGACTAGCCAGGTATTTTTCTCCTTTTTGGTTAAGGAATTTTTAGATGAAGTTTAGCATTAGTTTGGATGTAGACTTCATAGAAAATTCTTGTAATAGATTATAGTTATTTTGGCAGGGGAATGCCTTTAAGACTTGTAAAACAATTATATGAATGAATGAATATTATGAATTCCTTTTTTCTTAATTTGTTATTGTATCTTCTTAAGCTTCATATTTCAAAGTATGGTCCTCTAAATTTGTGAGAGTATGCCTTACACTTAATATCGAAGCTTTTGGGAATGACTAAGGTTATCATACTTAAACTTTAATATTGAGTGTGGCAGACTGTTATGTTTAGGGTATCCTTTGGGGCGTGACACAAGCTATTAGAGACTAAAACAAAAATTGATTTATTAAGCTTAGAAAACCCTAATCGGGTGATATAAAACCCTAAAAATAATTAATCGTGTAAAATTTAAACCCAAAGTTTAAACTTGATAATAACTTAGAAAAATTATGGAAGCTCTACATAAATTTATGGAGACAAAACTCGTTAATAATTGACATATTTGTACCCGTTTAACTTAATAAACTATCCTAAAGAGAAGATAATTAATTGAATAATAATATTATAACAATAATAAAGAAAATTTGGTGCAAGTGGAGAATTGTATGCGGTTGAAATTATCTAAAATTATGCAGTCGAAATCTTGAGGAAATAAGTCAAAGCAAGTTAAAAAAGTCCAAGAAAGTAAAACTCAACCAATCAATATACCCCAACTAAGCACCCTATTAATTGTAGGAGGAATTCTTGTAAGTTTTTGGTGGAACAAACTTCATCCTCTAGGTTGAAAAATGCTAATTATTGTCTTCTTCCTTTCCTTTATATACATAGTCTTAATTAGCAAGAAACAAGCCACTTAATTTGCATCATAGCGAAGCCATTAAACCACCCAAAAATCAGCTCAAATTCGTCCTCCCTCAGCCTTATAAACCACCAATATAGCTAACAATCCAAACCTAACAGTTTAACTCCATTAGAAGGCCCAAGCTTAGGAAAGGAGCAATAAACGTAAGTGCAAAATTTGTTTTAGGTTAGTTTATATCTTGAACATTAGTTTAAACAATGCTTCTTGTTGATCTAGGTTTGAATCTAGCCTTGGGAGAAAGTTTAACATCCTTATATCAGCCTATACAAGGTAAAATCTAACCTTAACACTCTATATATGAATTACAATATGTAGGAACTATGAAGTCATATGATATGAGGATTTGATGATGTTATATCTATTGTTATATCATGAAAAATGCTTATAGACCATGTAAAAACAAAAGAAAAAGTTTTAATACAAGTATATACATATATATTACAAGAAAACTAAGTTTTGAATGAAGGAAAATCAGAGAAGATGATGAACAGTAACAATACTGCCCCTACGTTAGCAGTATAAGCACTCAATACCGGCGGTGTTGAGATGGCTTGCACTAGAAACAAAAGCAACTTAATTTTTTTTTACATAGTATGAATGAACGTCAGCAATTCAAATCTTTACATCGGTGGCGTTGAAGCCAATGTACACTGGAACCTAAGACATGTAAAAATAACATGAACACCGGCATCCTAGGAATAAATGCTGGCGACGTAGAATGCCGGTGTACATGCATAATCTCCTTGCACGAAGTCTGTTTTATGCAAAATAGAGTATATATAATAAACACACACACACACACACACATATATATATAAAAAAAAACATAACAAATTTAATAGATAAATAAGTACAAATTTTTTTAGAATAATAGATTAATATTTATGAAGTATTAAACTCTGAAAACTATTAGAAATATGGGATATGATTATTATTTAATACTTGCCATTTATAGATAAATATATAAGAACAAAAATTTAAAATAAGCTAAAATATTAAATAATGTGAATTCTAAAAATAACAAGATAATCATATGAAGTAGATTAAGAGAAACATGATGAAACTAAGCAATAGGAAATAAATATTAGTTATCATAATAGGTTAACTAAGAAACGACATAAAAGTAACAATAATAATAATGATTAAATATTGATCTACTAAATAAAAATTATGCAACTACTCAATAAAAATATAAATATCAAATAAGGTCAAGAAAAGCAAAATGAAAATAAAATATTAAATAATAATTGTTACCATAAGACCAATATGGTAATAGGAATAAAATCAAATATCAATATAGGATGCTTAGACACTCATAGAAGTTTAGTTATATAATTTATGTATTATTGATGAATATTTTTATCCATCTCAATAAGTGATCTTGATACTATTGAGGATTTTCCAGCCGACTATTATGATTAGACCAAGATGAGCAGGTAAGTAATTCAGATCTATTATACTATTTGTGCTTGTAATTAGTGGCATACGTAATGCAAAGATAATAATACAGTTGTTGTGAAGAGCATAATGAGAATGATTTATGACTTGAATTGGTTGTTTGTGATGCCAAGAAAAGTCAATGAAAGTGATAACACAATTGTTTGATGATTTGGAATAGCATTTTGATTAATATGTGTAATGTATGATCACCATATACCTGAGTAAAAATTGTTAGCTTATTAAATAACCTGGTCATGCATTGCATGTATTGCATATTCAAAAAGGGTGGTAGCCGGCTACGTATTAATATTTCGATTTTCTGTTAATGTTTGATATTTCTAAAGTATTAGTTCTTCCGAGGTACTCTTTGTTCCATCTGTTCTATGGGAACTAAGTGGCAACGAAGAATGTCACTCGTAGCATTGCTTTAAAATAATTAATATATAGGGGTTTCTAAGGATCGTTACAGGAAATGGTCAATTAAAATACCTCAAAATTAAAGTGATAACCCTAAGACGAGAAATCATTGATTTTCCTGTATACTTAGTCTCTCCTGGGCAGGTGGGTCATGAAAGTAATTGTTCTTCAACCCTAAAAAGAGGGCGTAAATCTTTTTCCTGTTTGGATTCTAGATCGTCTAAGCTTGTATCTATGCATATGCTTGATTGTTGCATTATATGATTTATTAATAAACTTTCTTGATATATAATATGTCTGGTTATTCACTGAGCTTGTGGTTTCACTCACACTCCTAAAGACCTTTCAGGTTAACTCTACGACCTGGGTTGGTTACTTCTAGGAGCATGGCTTCGAAAATAATAACTGAAGCTAGAAGAATAGGGGATCTTTGGACTATGTTATATATTTTTATTTCTAGTAATAAGATAGTTAGTATATGAATTATCAGTTATGTATTTGGAAACTTTTAGAATAGAATTATGGTATGTAATACTATTATGATATTCACTACTTATGATGACAGATATTTACAAATTTATGTCTTACATGTGTTTATCATTTCTTATCGATGCAACTAAAAGATCCTGTTATTTGAAAATACATCATTCTTTAAAGGTTAACTAGTAATGATATACAAGTGTGGCTTATATATTACTACTAAGGTACCCTTGGGGCCTAATAAGGTCCTTTATGATGCCTAGGGAGGAGGAGGAGGAGTCGAATGATCAATCGCAAGATGCTCAAGAATCAATCGGCAGCAGGATAGAGTCTTTCCAAGTTAAACTAATCATTGACATCTTATCTAGGGTTCCAACCCTAGATTTGCCTAAACTTAAGTACGTCTGCAAAAGATGGAGTAACATCTTCACTATTCCATCTACCCCAAAACTTTCACTCCATGTCCAATACTAATGAAAACTAGGAACTCCTACTGAAACAAAGCTTGAAGTTATACCTTATGGATTTTTCCAACAAAATGACTCCTCAGAAGATGGCAATCGACTTGCCATATATTCCTGATAAGTTTTTAGATTATGGTTTCATTGATTATTGTAATTGCTTACTGTGTTTAGGATGTATGTGATCCTTGTGGGTTTTCTTGTTGAACCTGGTTACTCGTTAACACCTGTTTATCCCCATGCCACTAGGGGTTAATATAGAATTTGATTTGTCATAGGTTTTGGATTTGATGAAATTGTTAAGCTGTATAAATTGATCGTTTTTTTTTGTCTTTCAATAATTGTGAGGGTAGATGTCTAATTTGAGCATAGTGGGAGCACAAATTAGAGAAACTTAGGGATGACAAAGATTCAAGGTTAAATTTTGTACAACTGGGGAAGAATGATGTGGAGGAAGATGACAAAGCAGTGCAGTAGGCTACTCAGAAAGCCGCCAACTTTGATGGATTTGCCGCCTGCCTTGATCCTTCACCACCAACTTTCATGCCAGCCTTAGAATTTAGGTCGCCGACTTTCAGCCAACCTTCTTTGCTATAACTTTACAATTTCATAATTTAGTAATATTATAGATATTTCTTTTATTTTTATATTTTCTTTTATGCATTGCCTATATAATGTAAGCCCTAAGGCTACACAAAAGATAGTTTTAGCTTTTGACATTTTTGAATGAAATGCCTAAGAGCCGCCTTGCTATTTATTTCCAAAATTCATGTCATTGGATTTTGATGCCAATAACTTAGGTGTTCTTAAAAATCAATAGGTGTTGAAGATCTCAAAGCGGTAACCGTATGTGATTCAACGGTTTTGTGATAATCCATTCACTTGTATACTACATCAAGAAGGAACATGGGTAACGTTCATGGCCGTGTACCTTAAAAAATATATAATTTTCAAATTTCAAAATAACGGAATGTGTTATATAAATATATATATAAATGTTAAGTCATGATTAAATATGAGTTCTATTTAAGTTTTGTGTTAAATAAAGAACGTGATTTAGATTATTATTGATATTGAAAGTTATATGAATTGAATTTATTTATTTTACAAATTTCCCTATCGATTTGATTTCATCTGTTGATCATTTTCCTAGTATAACATCTGATGTAGGCATGCAATAACTTGTTTGTGGTTGATAGGATAGGCATTTCTAATTTGACTTAAACCAAAGATGACTTAATTATGTTTTGAATTGTTTGTGCGTGTGCCTTTTAATCTGGTCCAAGGAGTGGTGACCATGTTAACGACATTAACATGGTAGTTAAGCACTTAAGCTACCCTTATTATGATGCAATGATATTTATAAGTGGCTCAGCGGGTAGTTGATGAGAATAATAGTATCGGTATAACGTTTACTTATTCTTAAAGGGAAGTAATATGATTTAGTTCACGTTTATGGAATCGTTTAGGCTAAGTGATATTATGTATTAAGTTAAGTAAAGATGAGAAATGACTGTCAACCCTAGAGGACACTACTTTCCTTTTTCAATTAGATATAGGATATATAGGTATTCGGACTGTCTATATAAACCCCTTGAACAACTGCTATTACTTAGGATCCCATATTCCTAGGATTGAAATCTGCTTTTGAACACTCAAATATTGATTTGTTTACTTAATTAAGGATAATTAAACTATTGGTTGCCACATTACATTAGACTAAACTATTAGTTAACGCATTGCATTAGACTAAGTGCGCTTGCTACTTCGTATTTGCTTGCATTGCCGCGTACTAGGCCTTTGGCTCATGTTGATGCTTTGTAGGTGTTATTAATGATGAATATTATGATGATTTGGGATATAGGACTGATTGGGAAGTGTTTATATATGAATGAGATGGCTAGAAACCCTATCTGTAAGCAAGGTGCTTTAAAAAGGATTTTCAAAGAAGACTTTTGAAGAAGAAGAATATAATTTTTGATAAAGGCTTACTAGTTAAGCCTTTGATTTGTAATATAATACCCAAAGATTTCCTTTTATGTCTTATAAGCTCAACCTTTGTAATCCTTTTGAAGTGTCAATTTACGGGCACTAGTGTTTCGTATATAAATGTTTTGAAGATCTCTACTCATGTTGAGTAGTCTATGGAAAAAGTTTTACAAAATTATTGTAGGTTTAAACAAGCAATCATCATAAATAATATCTTTTCGAATAGCCTTACGTATAATTCGTAAATATTAACTGGCTGAGGACTTGGCATGCCTAATTGTGGAATTGGGTAAGTCAGGTCCTTACATTTATGGTCCTTTAAGCCATAAATTTATAAAGGTTCGTTTATTTGCTAAATATCCAATTTAAGCCCCTTTATATGTTAAACCACTATTTTAGTTCAATTTGACACATTTAGCCCATTTGAGTTTATTCAATTTAATCAAGCTCTAGATTGTCAACTAAGTCCATTTAACATATCAAGGCCCACAATAAAACCATTTTATTTGACTTAAGCCTATAATATACCTATTTATTCAATTTTACAACTAAAAGTTTTTTTACGCCTAAACTAGCTTATTTAACTCATTAATTTATTTCTAACAAATATTAATTTGTCAAAAGATCTAATAACTTAAAAAATACCTAAGTTAACCAACTATAACTAATTATACATTAATCAAGCTATTTTAGAATTTAAATTAATTATTTAATTTGAAATATGCAAATTTCAATTTTAAAAAAGGTTGGAAAACTTTTGAACAGATTTAAATTATTTTATAAAAATAGTAAATAAATTTTAAAAATTAAAAAAATTTACATTTTGAAGGAAGACATATTGAAATATAATTTCCCAATATCTCGTTCAAAAATAAATTCATTTGATATTTATTTAGATTTAACAACTCAAGTCATTATATACTATTAGCTGAAATTAAAATAATTGTTTAAAAATAGTAAATAACTTTCATAAATAAAATATTTCCATTTTAATATAGATACAAAAAAATACCATTCCTATAAATTTCTACCAAAAATAAATTTATTTTATATTTCATTTAGATTTAAAACTAAGATTACTATATATTGTCATATGAAATTAAATTGTTTTTTTTAAATAGTAAATGACCTATAAAAATTAAGAAAAATTTCATTTTATTACTATACATACTAAGCTATTATCCATAAATTTTCATGTAAATATAATTATTTTGATTTTCTATTTATTTTTCTTATTTAGAACACCTATTAAGCTATTAAAAATTGTAAACCAAGTTGAAAAATTATAAGACTTTCTAGTTTACACCTAACATAATAAAATAACATCTCCATGAATTTTACCCAAAAATAAATTCATTTAATATATTAACTAACATCGCAAAACTTATGCATAGTGATTAATTTCTATCTAGCATAAATAATAGTATATTTATTTGATTTCAGCATGAAAAATCATTTGAAAACTCACCTAAAACTTAAACAGAATATATATCATACAATTCCATATTCATCATATTTATATCACACATTCATCGAATCATACAAGAACAATGTCAAAATCAACAAATTTCACTTATGCTAAATAATATATAATATTTTACCAAATCATATATTTTATTTTTTGTATTTCACTATTATATTCTATTATATGCGAATATATTTCATTATTATACAAATTAGTCAAAATACTTGTAATAGAAAAAACAAGTTTAGAACCTTTACTACCCTACTCCTAAGAATATTTGATGAAGCTCCTTTTGCCTCAAATCTCATTCCCACTTGAATATTACCTAGATTTTAAAAAGAAAATAGAGACTATTAATATTTTTAAGTAGATAAAAGAATAGGTAACTTATGGAGGATATTGTACCCATTAGCTCTTTGATAAGAAGATGGGTTTTGTGATGTTTCGGGGTTTGTTTTCAAAGTAAAATGTGAAGAATTTTCTGTTAGTTTTTGGTAGGTGGTTGCCTAAGTTTTCTTTTAGGGATTTTGCAAAAGAAAAGTAGCGTAATAGGTAATACAAAAGATGACTCATTTAAGGAAGGTTCTAGAGCCTTTTAGGGAGTTAAAATAGGTAAATATAATGAAAAGTTCTATTGAAAAATTAGATAGATAAGATTAATGATGTGTTGAGTTTTAGAAGATTTTTTGATGAGTTTAATGATATGATGGTTAGTGGATTGGTTTGGCAATTAGGTTAGGGTCTTAAGATATAATTAGAGATTAAATAGACTGAGGAAATAGGCGGATTAATTTAATAATTTCAAGAAAAATATGAAAATGGTGTAATAAATTTAGCCAATTAGGTGATTAGATATGCATTTGATTAAAATTTAAGGTTGTTGAGAAATTTAGGTATTGAATATCTAGAGAATTATCGAAATGGGAAAAAAATGGGAAAATTTGGAAATTGTAACTTAGGTGGATGGTTATATTGTTATTTAAGTTTGTTTAATTTATTTGGTATGATGAAATAGGAAATTGGCGTGGTTTAATCTCTATTTTTATTTGAAATTAATTACTAGCTTAAATTTGCTAATTCATCTAATCATACTATATAATTTACTTAGTCTACTTAACTAAATTTTCTTGCTCAAATTTCTAGCTTAGGATCTAATTTGGTTCAAAATTTTCCATATTTTACACTATTTAATTCACACTTTCCTAATTTAAATTAGTGTCATTTCTTAGTAAATGTAACACATCTACAATAGAAAATACTAATCTTTAATATAATTATGTAAAAAATTCAAATAATTTACTTTACATTAAAAATGTGATGGTAATATACAATATTTTTGTGTGATTAATAAAATACACTAAAAATATGAAATTCTAAAATTTTTTAGATCATATTATAATTGAAACAATACTTATAAAATATTCTAATTGTATAATAAGGTATATCAACTTATAATATAATGCTTATATGTTGTATGCTATATAGTGCAATATGCATTATAACTATACATCAAAACGTATATATTTCTAGAATAGGGTTGGTCATAGACAATTAAACAAACATTTATATGGTAATATGCCTATTGATCAATTTCATAAAATATTAATTAATAATATAATACAGCACATGACATTTTAAAATTTTATTATAAGTATAAAGTATTAGTACAAACAATAATTTGATTAATAAAGGATTATCACTATATGATATTAAATACATATGTCACAACTTATAATAGTTTGTACATGATCAGTATGAATGATATATAGTTGTAAATGTAATTTATAAAGTAATAATTGATTTTTTATTTAACATGTACTATTTTACTATGAGTAATAACTATATCATATAAAGTATGTTAAATATTATTTTTATGATATTAGACCATAGGTACATTGTTCAAATATAATGCAACAATATATGGAGTGATTATAAAAGAACATGGACACTAAACATATTCATTGTGATAATTGTAAACCCCGAGATTTTTCACAATAGTATACGGTAATAAAATGAAAACGTAAATTAGATAGTGAATTTAGAACCTGATAAAATCCTAGAATAGATCTATGAGTTATAATAAACTCATTCCTAGTTTGAAAAACCCGAATAAAAATTTCTTTGACCTTAATAGATACCAAAAACGAGATTTTGTATCTTGAATTAATAATTGAAGATATAATTAGAAATAGCTTTAAAATTTCAAAACCAATAAGATACAGTTTACTAATAGAGCTTATCGTATAAAACAATAATTTAAAGAGGAAATACTAAGATTATAAATACATAATAGATACTAATACTGAACAATAATTATTAATCTATATCTAAAATGAAAATTTCAAACCCGCTGTTATACTTGTTGGGAAATTCTGAATTTATTAGGACTTGGTTCCTAATTTAATTTATTGAAAATAAAAAATTTAATCACGTAAGTTAAAA
The DNA here is from genome assembly GCA_024138025.1 of Combretum micranthum. Classification (NCBI taxonomy): domain Eukaryota; kingdom Viridiplantae; phylum Streptophyta; class Magnoliopsida; order Myrtales; family Combretaceae; genus Combretum; species Combretum micranthum. Next base: position 386,735 of record JAMXBD010001328.1, read on the forward strand.
TACTAAAAATAATTAATCGTATAAACTTTATACTAAAAAAAAATTTGAAAATATAAATAATCTAGAGTTTTTGTAATAGCTTGGATAATTTTATCTCGATAAAACTTAAATGTGACGATTATAGATATACGTTTATAATTTAATATTAGCAAAAATATTTTAGTTAATAACTATTAAAATATTAAAAAGCAACTAAAAAAAATAGAAACTGCTGCATGAATGGAAATCGCGGACGTGGAGCACAGAGGACCGTCGCATTTTATTTCCACGCACAGCATCACGTCACGGTAGCAACACTTGGATCCCCAGCTGTAGCTGTCACGCCCCGATGGGTACCCTAAACGTGGCAGTGCGCCACATATAATATCAAGGCTTAGGAATGGCTACCTTAGTCATGCAAAAGCCTTAGTATTATATGTAAGACGTCTAACACGGTAATAGGAGACGCTTTTGGGAAGCATAGTTTAAGCAAGTACAGATAAACATACAAGAATTCAGAAATAAAATCATATCATAAGTAACCAAAGGTCTAATACATAATTTCTTAGGGGCATTCCCCCACTGAATCCAAGGATTGAGATATACATCCTAACTTCCAAAATTAAAGATTTCAAAGGAATTCTAATCTAAGTCTTCGAGTAGATTTCCTCCAAAAGCTTCAACATAAAACGTATACGGATATTGGAAGACCCCGGGCACAAAATTCCTGAGACTACAAATATCTATAGGGGTGTAAGCTTATGGGCTTAGTGAGTAAATCCCAAAATTCATACTCGAAGAAATTTAACAATCAAGTTTATTATTCAAGCACATGAAATGCAACAACCACGTGAGCATACAAGACATATGACTTTCCGGGAATCATATGTTGAATGAATTTACGCCCTTCATTCGGGGTTGGGATTCAGGCCAATTACAGCCACCACTTTTAAAAATACTTTTATAGATCTTACCGGCTCCTATACGCCATCAAAAACTTGTAGTTGATTACATTACAGGCTCCTACTAGCCATCAAACACTTGTAGTTTTATTACAGGCTCCTACTAGCCACTTACATGATATACCGGTTATGTCTACCACCACTATTATACACTTGTCCCACCAATTGTATAGTAGCGAATGCAATGTGACTCAATATGAAGTGCATGAATAATTTCTTTAATTAAAGTCTAGTAATTACATTTAGCTTCTTTCAAGTGATCAACCAATTTCAAACACTTCAAGATATAATGCACATACAATCTTTATTACAAACAATTCGAGTTTCGATATACTTAGTATTCTTTCAACATATTATCATACACTTCTTTTATTTTTCTTAATTCTAGTGCAACTAACTTTACAAGCACAATCAAGAGTATGAAAAAATACGGGAAGTAACTCACTCGGCCATGGACACCTTTCTTGAATTGGATGGGTCGTTCGGAAATTCCACTTAATCGTAGTAATCCTCGGGATACGAACAATCCTCCTCGTGATTATCTAATTCAAGAAGAATACCCAAAATGAGTATTTCATGAAATTCTATCCTTGAATTCTAATCTTTTCTTAAAAATCGTAGTAAAATCGTATAAAGGGAAATTCCAACTTAAAATGGCCATAACTTGCTCATTTTAACTCGGAATTTCGCGTATAATATACCGTTTTCTACCTACTCGAAAAGATCTACGCATTTCTAAGCTTATTTCCATAAAACTAAGTCGTTTGGGTTCCGAAAAGGTAGCGATCAGATTTGCCACGAATTTGTAAACACTTGTTTTCCTTTTTGTAAACAAAGCTCATTTTGAAAAGATAACATTTCAATTATTTTGTAAACTTTTGAAAGGTATATATATATTTGTAATGACTCATAACAAATGTATGAAGTAAATGAAGTTGTCTCAACTTAAAAGTAAGGTTTTAAAAGTCTTTGAATTTGAGATTCTATTTTACTTTTGAAAGATCTTTTGGTCATTAAGATAAAGATTTTATTTTTTAAATGAAATCTCTTGTAATTACTTTAATTTTCCTAAAGTGTGGTTTTGTTTTCTAAACTTGGATTTCAAAAGTAGCAAAATGATATTTGTAATGTTTCAAAAGAATTTCTACTTTTTGATAAAAGATAGGTTTTCATAAAACCTTTTGTTTATGTAAGAAAATCATTTCTATGCATGTTCATGAGTTTTTAGAAATCCGTTTCCCATATTTATTTCTTTAGAAAGAATCTTTAATCCAAGAAAACATTTTCTCATTTGTTTTTGTTGAGACAAAAACATTATGTTCATGCATGAATATGAATCAAAACTATAGAAATACAAAGGAACATAATAACTTGAAAGCTTAAATAATAAAGTAAATCAAGTATTGGGACCTTAGCTTTATCAAGGTACCCCGGGACTAAGAAAAGACTAGTCCCGAAAAAGAAAAGAATTGTTTTGACTTGATGAGGACAAGTCTAAGACTAGAATGACTAGTCTTAAAATCAACTTGAATTTAAATAACTTGAAATGAAGTAATTAAATTGCATGAAAGATAAATAAATTGTAAGACAATGAGCTTATATGCTCTAAATAATATATATAATATATAGATATATTAGATAGTAGTAACATAAAGGAAATATAAAGAACATAAAGGAATTAAGAACATAAAGGAACATAAAGATCATAAGGAATTTTGATTATGAACAAAAACAAAGCATGAACTAATGTTGCTTTCTTAACCTTCATGGTTTTAGAAAACACACACTAAGCTCATACTAAGTGATGAACATGAAGAAATCTTGAGAATTTCTTACCTAAAGAAGCTAAACTAATAAGAGGACTTCTTGAAGAACTCTTGAGAGAATTTGAGAGAGATTTTAGAGTAACTTTAGAGAAGAAGTGTGAAAGAAGTGAAGGTATGAAGGGGTATTTATAGGAAAATGTGGGAGATAATTTGTGTTAATTAAATAATTGAAATAAAACAATTGAGGCATGGGAGAGAGAGGCCGGCGCCATTTGTGCATGGGGAGAGAAAAATTAATTTTTTTGTTTTTGATTAATTAAAAGTAAGAAATGAAAGATGTGAAATTGTATTGGAAATGAAAATGTAAGAAATAGGTGTATGGTTGTAAGAAGGTTGTAAGAAAAAGTAGAGATAGATGAATAGTGTAGAATAGTAGAAAATAGTGTAATGTAAAAGTAGACATGACAATTTAATACCGGTAGTAAGAAAATACGAGTATAAAAGCGATATCTGATATTTTTAGCTACGAAAAATTACGAAATTGATATTTTTGGAAATCTTATATTTTTACGAGTCTAACGGTGTATTCGGAATATTTTTCCTATTCCGGGCTTCCGGACACATTTTTCAAGAACTGTGTCCGTTCGGGTTCGAAGGACATCCGAATTTCGCGAAACTGAAACTTTTATAAAACCTATGGTTATTACGAACTATTCGAGCTAATTTTTCCAACTTCGTTTTCTAGACTTGAGAAAACGGCAATGCCGGAGTTAAACGGTTACGGTAAACTAGGGTTTTGTTTGACCTAAGAATCCGTTTGACTTCCGTTAGGGTTTAGGTCTTATTTGGATCGAAAATTTCGGGGATTTACAACCTACCCCCCTTAAAGAAAGTTTTGTCCTCAAAACTTGAAATTTGCAACTTGAAATTCGTACCTGATTCTTCAAAGAGATTTGGATATTTCTTTCGGATTCATCCTCGGCTTCCCAAGTAGCCTCTTCTCGCGAATGATTCCTCCACAACACCTTGACATATCGGATTTCCTTGTTTCTCAGCTTTTGAACCTTTTGATCCAGAATTTGAACTGGGTGCTCCTCATAAGTCAAGTTCTCTTTTAGCCTGACTGGTTCAAGTTCCACAATCCGATCAGGGTCGGGGATATGCTTTCTTAGCACTGAGACATGGAAGACATTATGTACTCCCGACAGGTTTGGTGGTAATGCCAAGCGATAAGCCAAATCTCCTACCCGTTCGAGGATTTCGAAAGGTCCGATATACCTTGGGCTTAGCTTTCCTCGAGCCCGTACACGATGATACTCTTTATCGGATTCACTTTCAGATACACATGATCTCCAACGTTAAACTCAAGGATCCTTCGTTTTTGATCCGCCCAACTTTTCTGTCTATCTTGGGCCTCTTTCATCCTTTGTGAATAATCCTGACTTTATCTGAGGCGTCTTGGATGAGATCTGGTCCAATTGTTAACTTTTCCACATCATCCCAAAATAGAGGCGATCTACACCTTCTTCCGTATAAAGCTTCGTATGGTGGCATCTTGATTGTTGAATGATAGCTGTTGTTGTAAGCAAACTCTACCAAAGGTAGGTGTACTTCCCTTCCCTTTGAATTCCATAACACAAGCTCTTAACATGTCTTCCAAAGTCTGGATAGTCCGCTCTGATTGTCCATCAGTTTGTGGATGATAAGCTGTGCTGAACTGTAACTTGGTCCCCATACATTTCTGAAGGCTTGTCCAGAATTTTGACACGAATCGAGGATCTCGATCCGATACAATCCCTGCTGGAACTCCATGCAGTCTCACAATCTCCCTTACATATAGCCGGGCCAACTTTTCCATTGAGTAGGTCATGTTGATGGGGATGAAGTGTGCTGACTTGGTAAGTCGATCCACAATTACCCATATGGCATCATATCCGGCTGATGTTCGGGGCAATCCACATACGAAATCCATGGTAATTTGGTCCCATTTCCATTCTGGTATGGCCAATGGTTTCAAAAGTCCTCCTGGCCTTTGGTGTTCAATCTTTACTTGTTGACATATGGGACACTTCATCAGAATTCAGCTACATCCTTTTTCATTCCATTCCACCAAAAGCGACTTTTAAGGTCTTGGTACATCTTGGTACCACCGGGGTGCATGGTATATCCCGAGTTATGCGCCTCATCATTATTTCCTTTTTCATCTCCTCATCATTGGTACACATAATCTTCCATTCATTCTTACTACATCTTCCTCATCTATCTCAAAATCGTCATACCTTCCTCCTTGTATCTCACTTTTCAACTTTTGTATGACTTCATCATATCGTTGAGATTCTTTGATTCTATCGATCAGGGTTGGCTCCATTACCAAATGGGAAATTTCCATTTCCGCACTTTGCCCCACAAATTCGATGCTCAATCTCTCGAATTCCTTTATAAGTTCTTTTTGAGTTGTGAGCATGGCTGCAACTTCTCCATGGTTCTTTCGACTCAAAGCGTCTGCTACCGCATTCACTCTTCCAGGGCAATAATTTATTCCAAGATCATAGTCTTTGATCAACTCCAACCATCTCCTTTGCCTCATATTCAATTCCTTTTGTGTGAATAGGTACTTGAGGCTCTTATGGTCCGTATAAATCTCGCATCTTGTCCATATAGATAGTGCCTCCAAAGCTTGAGAGCGAAGACAACTGCGGCTAACTCAAGATCATGCGTCGGGTAATTTTGTTCATGCGGCCTCAACTGCCGTGAAGCATAAGCAATCACCTTCCCTTCTTGCATAAGCACACATCCTAAGCCATTTCTTGACGCATCACTATGGACGGTATATGGCTTTTCTGGTCGGGTAAGGTTAAAATTGGAGCAGATACCAATCGTTGCTTTAACTCCTGGAAACTTTGTTCTCTTTTCTCATTCCAAATGAATCTTTCATTCTTCTGGGTCAACTGAGTTAGCGGCTTAGCTATTTTTGAGAACTTGTACAAACTTCCTGTAATAGCCAGCTAATCCAAGAAAACTTCTAATCTCAGTCACCGTCCTTGGTTGTTTCCATTCCATTACGGCCTTAATCTTTTCGGATCTACTGATATTCCTTTCCCTGAGATAACATGTCCTAGAAAAGATATTTGATCCAACCAAAAGTCACACTTGGATAATTTGGCATATAACTTGTGCTCCCTTAAGGTTTGTAATGCCATTCTCAGATGTTCTTTGTGTTGCTCCCGAGTTTTAGAATAAACCAAAATATCATCAATGAAGACAATCACGCATTTATCCAAGAGCGGTTTATACACCCGATTCATCAAGTCCATGAAAGCAGCTGGTGCATTTGTCAATCCAAATGGCATGACCATGAACTCATAGTGTCCATACCGAGTTCTAAAAGCGGTCTTTGACACATCCTCTGGTTTTATCCTCAGCTGGTGGTATCCAGATCTCAAATCAATGCGTGAGAATACACTTGCTCCTTGTAGTTGGTCAAAGAGATCGTCAATCCTTGGCAATGGATACCTATTCTTGATGGTGACCTTATTGAGTTCTCGATAGTCAATGCACAGCCTCATCGATCCATCTTTCTTCTTCACGAATAATACCGGAGCTCCCCAAGGCGAGACACTTGGTCTAATAAATCCTTGGTCAAGCAATTCTTGTAATTGCTTCTTGAGTTCCTTGAGCTCAATAGGTGCCATTCGGTAGGGCCTTGGATATAGGTTCTGTCTTTGGCATCAAATCGATCTCAAAATCGATTTCTCGTTTTGGGGGTAACCCAGGCAATTCTTCTGGAAAAACATCAGAGAATTCATTAACGATGGGGATGTCGTCAATGTTGGGTCTTTCCTTGTCTCCTCCGTACTTCCCACATAACTTTCCATTCCTTCTTCAACTTCTTCAATTAGCTCAAACGAACTTAACTCCAAACTTTTTGCGGATTCTCCCAAAAACGTAGCTTTCTTTCCATCTTGTCTCATGAATTCCACCCTTTTATTTCTACAATCTACCTTTGCTTCCACCATGGACAACCAACTCATTCCGAGAATCACTTCGTACTTGCTAATTTCTATTACTATAAGATCGGTAGTTGCTTCATGGCCTTGTATCTTCATGGGGCAATTCCTTATTACTTCTTTGGTAGTCACCACACTACCGGTGGGGGTTTTTATACGAAAACTTGTTGTGATTGTGGTGATGGGTAAACCGGTCTTCAAGGCTACACTAGTGGCAATAAAGGAATGTGTTGCGCCGGTATCGAAGAGGGTATAAGCGGTTAGGTCCCCTATTTGTATGGTTCCTGCGTTCAAGACGCGCGTGTTACTAGTCTTATTGTCTTTAAAAAGGTTTCCTAAATCTATTAGCTCCAACACATCATAACTTGATACTCAACAGATATTAAAACAGACATATATTTTTAAAGGTTGAGGCTAACCTGTAACCAAGTTATAGTCGTACTCCTCTCCATGGTCCAGGGCAGCCAATTCTAATCCTTCTTCGGCATCCTCCTCGCAGACCCATTGCCCTTCAAGGTTATAAATTCTCAGCCCATGCATAGATGATGCCGAGCGACTTCCGCTTCCATTCCCACTCCTTGTCGGGGCAAGTCCTCCTGAGGATCCAACAGGTCGGTTTGCTGGGAGATTCCTTTGGGGACACTCGTTAGCAAAATGTCCCAATTGCTTACATACGAAACAAGTCGTAGAAGCTTTCTTTGGGCAGTCCGGAATCTTATGGCTCGGGTCACCACAGAAATAACACTTGTTCTGGAGAAGGGGCATCTCTTCGGGTAATGCGCTCCTTTTTGCATTTCCAACAATTTGCTGTTATCTTGGAATTATCTTTCTGTCCACTAAAATTTCCCTTAAAGTGACTAATTGGTTTAAACCTTTTGGAAGGGAAATTGGAGCCTGTTCCTGGTTGAAATCTCCTGCCAAATACCTGCACTTTCTTCTCAAAGGTCCCGCTTTCCTTTTCTTGGCCCCTTCAACAATTCTGGCTCTTTCAACCAGTTCTCTGAAGGTGCGAATGTCAAATTCTTCCAATCGCATCCTTAAGTCTTCATCTAACCCGTTCAGGAACACTTGTCGTTTCAGCTCCTCACTATATTATATGAATCCAGCGTACTGCAAGAGTCGGCTAAATTCCGTCTCATATTGTTCTATGGTCTTTCTCTCTGGGATATGTGCAAGAAATCCGCACTATACCTTACTCTTAGACTTCCAGGGAAATAATTTTCCAGAAACTCATTCCGAAACATCTCCCAGGTGATAGGCGGGGCAATTCCCTACTCTTGGACTCCCACCAGATGCGGGCGTTGAACCTCAACATATACGTACCATAGCTTATTCGAAGATGATAAGGAACTTCATAAGCGGCAAAAGATCGTTCTATCTGTGCGAGCCAATCTTCTGCTTCGTCTGGTTTCCAAAAGCTCCGTCAAAGTAACGGTTACTTTTGATAAAATCTGGGAGTGAAGTTCTGTATGGTCGAGGTGGTGGCGGAGGCGGCAGTGGTGCTGTATGTGATTGAGCATCAGGTGCTGCTGGTCCATGCACAGATGCTTGGGGTGCTTGCTGGGGTGGTGCTTGTGCTGGTGCCGGAGGTGGCACATTCCTTTGTTGTTGCTGAACCAACACATTAAGATGTTGTGTTAATTGACCCAGAGTGGCTTGGAGATTGCCTTGCTGGTCTGGGCATAGAGCCACAGGGGTACTTCTGGTTGATTGACTTCTTCAGCGGGTTTATTTGATGCCTGTCTCATCCTTGGTCGTCCTCTTCTAGGTCGGCTGTTTTAATCGTTTATGTAAATGCTAGATTTATTAAGTCTCTTACATATTAAGTTACGGAGATTGCGGAAATTTCCAAGAAAGAAACATGTAAAGGAAAATATCACACAAGAGAAATTTTTAATCAATTAAATCAAGAGAGGAAATTTGTTTAAACCAAAATATTTAAACCTAAAATAAATTATTCAAATATATAATCTCATAAAGAAATCAAGGTAAAAGAATTTCAAAATTCAACAAACACTTTTCGAAACATAAATTTAACTACTAATCAATCCTATATTTTAGTCGTTCTGGTGAGGGAGTTGCATTAGGTGGTTTGATCCATCATTCTTTTTCCTTTGCGGGAGGGTTGATTTTCTAGACTGACGCCTTGGCTCCCATTGATCAAACTTTGCCTGCACTGCATGTTTCCTTGTTGGATACTTTCCTTACGTCTTTCTCGGTTAAGCTCTCACGCGAGATCGTCCTTGATTCGGGGTATACTCCTCATGACATTCGAAATCTTGACTGGCTTTATGATAGTTGGAAACATCCTTATCTCGTCCATGATCTGCTGGCTCACCGAGGCATAGTTATATAATCGTCCCATGGAATTCCAAGCTTGAAAATCGGAAAAACTAAACGTCTATTATTTCGGAAAGAAGAATGTAGCTTTTTGGAGCATAGGGTGTGGTCGTAATGGTACGTAACACATTCTACATTCGTAAGAAACTTCTAAGTCTATCTAATAGGGAAAACTCCTTACATAGGCTTTTTTACTCTTAATCGGTAATTCACCAGGGTTTCATCATATCTTAAATTCAAACATTAGGTCTTAATTCCAACTTCTCCAAGAATAACTACAAAGGGTAAGGAAGGTTATTAATTCCCTTTTTGAGAATTCCTAAACTTGTCTAATCTTTATCTAAGTCCTTTTGTAAACATATCTATCTCTTTTTCTATTCTAGATTTTCCTATTACCTTTATTTCTATAAACTTGTTGCTCTGATACCAACTTAAACTGTCACGCCCCGATGGGTACCCTAAACGTGGCAGTCCCCACATATAATATCAAGGCTTAGGAATGGCTACCTTAGTCATGCAAAAGCCTTAGTATTATATGTAAGGCGTCTAACACGGTAATAGGAGACGCTTTTGGGAAGCATAGTTTAAGCAAGTAAATAAACAGACAAGAATTCAGAAATAAAATCATATCATAAGTAACCAAAGGTCTAATACATAATTTCTTAGGGGCATTCCCCGCTGAATCCAAGGATTGAGATATACTTCCTAACTTCCAAAATTAAAGATTTCAAAGGAATTCTAATCTAAGTCTTCGAGTAGATTTCCTCCAAAAGCTTCAACATCAAAACGTATTCGGAAACGGGATGGCCCAAGCTCAAAAATTTCCTGAGAATACAATATCTATAGGGGTAAGCTTATGGGCTTAGTGAGTAAATCCCAAAATTCATACTCGAAGAAAATTAACAATCAAGTTTATTATTCAAGCACATGAAATGCAACAACCACGTGAGCATACAAGACATATGACTTTCCGGGAATCATATGTTGAATGAATTTACGCCCTTCATTCGGGTTGGGGATTCAGGCCAATTACAGCCACCACTTTTAAAAAAATACTTTTATAGATCTTACCGGCTCCTATACGCCATCAAAAACTTGTAGTTTATTACAGGCTCCTACTAGCCATCAAACACTTGTAGTTTATTACAGGCTCCTACTAGCCACTTACATGATATACCGGTTATGTCTACCACCACTATTATACACTTGTCCCACCAATTGTATAGTAGCGAATGCAATGGGACTCAACATATGAAGTGCATGAATAATTCTTTAATTAAGTCTAGTAATTACATTTAAATTCTTCAAGTGATCAATCAATTTCAAACACTTCAAGATACTAATTCACATACAACTTTATTACAAACAATTCGAGTTTCGATATACTTAGTATTCTTTCAACATATTTTCATACACTTCTTTTATTTTTCTTAATTCTAGTGCAACTAATTCAAGCACACAATCAAAGTATGAAAATAACGGGAATAAACTCACTCGGCCATGATGACACCGTTCTTGAATTGGATGGGTCGTTCGGAAATTCCACTTAATCGTAGTAATCCTCGGATACAAACAATCCTCCTCGTGAGTATCTAATCAAGAAAATACCCAAAATGAGTATTTCATAATATTTCTATCCTTGAAGATTCTAATCTTTTCTTAAATTCGTAGTAAAATCGTATAAAGGAAAATTCCAACTTGAAATGGTCATAACTTGCTCATTTTAGCTCGGAATTTCGCGTATATATACCGTTTTCTACCTACTCGAAAAGATCTACGCATTTCTAAGCTTATTTCCATAAAACTAAGTCGTTTGGTGATGCGTTCCGATCTGAGTTTAATAATTAATTCCACTAATCCTTTCCTAATATCAGATCAACAATAGGCAAGTGCACCTATCAATTGTAGTATAGGAATGGCTTATGGGTCGTATCCTTGGGATCCTGACAATTACTATACTCGCCCTTTCAATTATTATCTAGCAATCAATTCAATGTAGGTTTAATTATTATTTAATTAGATAATTCTAAATTTAACTATATTAACTACTAAATTTTATCACAATAGCATATAAAACATAATTTTAATAAATTATTAACACAATATACAGAAGAATTACTCCATCATATTAACAGGATTTAACTAAATTCATCCGTAAATTACTTATCTGCAGAATTCTTAATTCATGATCATTATTCTCATAATAGATCAATCCTAATCCTAATTGTATCTACTAGAATCTCTTCTAAGTTAATAGCCAATTCAGAATTGCATTAAAGCTCTTATTATTCTCAAATTCTTTGAAAAGCATGCAGCAAACTTCTTATTAACATCTCTATCAACAAGAGTAGTTTGTTCTAGTGCCTTAGATCTACTCAAGAGAATTGTTTCTCAACCTTTTCCAATGAGATCTGATGTAGGAATATGTCGTGCACTACAATTTCCTAACTTTATTGAAAACCCAACACTAGAAATTCGTAATTAAACAGATTTATAACAGATATAATGCTTCCTGTTAATACGACTTCGTAATAAACTAATTACTACTCACTCATACTGACATATGAACACAGACATATAACGAACATAATAGAAACTAAGATAAACATTCAATGAATAAGATAAGAGAAGAAGTAAAACCCCTTTTTAATGATTATAGAGTGGTTGTACAAACGAATTCTGGATCCAATGACTTTCTCCAGTTCTTCTTGGAATCCGACTCTCTCTCCTAAAAATTCTTTCTAAAATATATGATGTGTTGTCCTCTTTCAGAACGAATCACCCTTCTTTATATTCTATGGGGGTCGTGTTTAAAAACACGACCTTTTACTAAAACAAACTAATAGTCATACTGTTTCAAGAAGACGATAATGACCCATTTCTAAAAGTCACGACCGTACAATACTTATTTTCTTTGTAAATATGCATCTTGTACGGTCGTACAAGAGGGAATGCTAAGTACTGGAAGTCATTCTTCAAGCTTGTACGGGCGTGCAACATAAATCTCCTTCAATTCCTTCTTCATCACCACATGTACGGCCGTACATGTCGAATTCGCTTCAAAATTTCTTGGTGCATGGGCGTACAAGACCCCGTACCAGCCACTGGCTTGCATTTCTTCACTTTGAGAGTTATACGGCCGTACATCAAGTCTCCTTCTATGCATCCTTGCTGCTTTGCTTGAATATTGATTGGATTCTCCACATTTTCCTTCCTTATATTACAATTATGTTCAAAATTGACCTGAAATATATGTATGCCAATTAAGCACCTTATCTATTAAGAATCCATCAATTATATTATAAAATAGACCCAATTTGTCAATTAAAATGATGATAAATTATGCCTATCATTTGGGTTCCAAAAGGTAGCGATCAGATTTGCCACGAATTTGTAAACACTTGTTTCCTTTTTGTAAACAAAGCTCATTTTGAAAAGATAACATTTCAATTATTTTGAAAACTTTTGAAAGGTATACATATATTTGTAATGACTCATAACAAATGTATGAAGTAAATGAAGTTGTCTCAACTTAAAAGTAAGGTTTAAAAGTCTTTGAATTTGAGATTCTATTTTACTTTTGAAAGATCTTTGGTCATTAAGATAAAGATTTTATTTTTAAATGAAATCTCTTTAATTTTCCTAAAGTGTGGTTTTGTTTCTAAACTTGGATTTCAAAAGTAGCAAAATGATATTTTTATTTCTTGTAATGTTTCAAAAGAATTTCTACTTCTTTATAAAGATAGGTTTTCATAAAACCTTTTGTTTATGTAAGAAAATCATTTCTATGCATGTTCATGAGTTTTTAGAAATCCGTTTCCATATTTATTTCTTTAGAAAGAATCTTTAATCCAAGAAAACATTTTCTCATTTGTTTTTGTTGAGACAAAAACATCATGTTCATGCATGAATATGAATCAAACTATAGAAATACAAAGGAACATAATAACTTGAAAGCTCAAATAATAAAGTAAATCAAGTATTGGGACCTTAGCTTTATCAAGGTACCCCGGGACTAAGAAAAGACTATCCCGAAAAAGAAAAGAATTGTTTTGACTTGATGAGGACAAGTCTAAGACTAGAATGACTAGTCTTAAAATCAACTTGAATTTAAATAACTTGAAATGAAGTAATTAATTGCATGAAAGATAAAAAATTGTAAGACAATAAGCATATGCTCTAAATATATATATAATTATATAGATATATTAGATAGTAGTAACATAAAGGAAATATAAAGAACATAAAGGAATTGTAAAGAACATAAAGGAAGCATAAATGATCATAGAGGAATTTTGATTATGAACAAAAACAAAGCATGAACCTAATGTTGCTTTCTTACCTTCATGGTTTTAGAAAACACACACTAAGCTCATACTAAGTGAATGAACATGAAGAAATCTGAGAAATTCTTACCTAAAGAAGCTAAACTTAAGAGGACTTCTGTAAGAACTCTTGAGAGAATTTAAGAGAGATTTTGAGAGTAACTTTAAAGAAGAAGTGGTGTGAAAGAAGTGAAGGTATGAAGGGGTATTTATAGGAAAATGTGGGAGATAATTTGTGTTATTAAATAAATGAAAACAAACAATTTGTGGCATCAAGGAGGGCCGCGC